>JAJOZX010000038.1:412500-757500 GCA_023014485.1 Bathynomus jamesi
AATATGTTGAAAATATACAAAACATAGTATGATCAATATATTAGTATAGGAAAAATATACATATATATTAAATTATACTCGAAATAAACAAAACATATAATCATATTATTTCAGGAAAAATATATATTGACTTTACGTTCTACGGGGCAAAACGGTAAACTCGCATTTGATAGAGTCTATATCAACATCGCCATTACTTTGTACGATGTGGTAAAGCCGTCCAAGCATCACTTCACCGTTTAACTGTTGCGGCGGTCTATACTCGACATAAATGGCCTTCATATCGTTTAATACTATTTTTGTACCCACTTTACACTCGGCGGGAAAGTTATCGAATACAATCAAAAGCACGCACAAAGAGGTCATCGTTAAACACAGCATTAAATACAAGTTTATAATCATGCCTTTCCAATCGGGGATTTTTTCTTAACGTCCCGAACTTTTCAATCGTGAACTCTTCTTCACAATGCATAGCTGTAGCCGAGATAATCTAATTCGCTACAACAGATGATCATTATATAAAGAAGTAGTTCTTCAGGGTGAACGGTGTATGTGAGCTCAGCCCTGTAGCGATCGAGTGTTTTGTACCAAAGTTCATGATATTTCGAAGTCTAAACTTATTAAATAATCCTCAACCTCTAGACCATTCTCACCTTGTTCAGCCCTACACTCGGTAAACCCATCGAACAGGGCGGCGTATGCATATTCAAGAACCGTATAAAAATAAAGCATAACCCTAACACGCGCGTCTAATATAGGTTTCAGCTTGCGGAATCCGGCAATTTCAAACATTCTGTCGAGGATGAAACGGTTCCGTGTAGGGACAAGAACGTCTTCAGCTGACCATTTCCACATCTCTCGTATATCAATGCATGGTTGTTCATTATTTATACTCAATGTGCAAACAATGGTATATGAGGAGGCGTCACTAATCACATCTCTTATTGTATCTACGTCAGCTGGTATTTTATAACGGCCCTCTGACCACCTCTCAACCACCACGAAGATTTTATGCATCTCCTCGGCACTTAAATAAATAACGTTACGTTCGCTTTCTTGCCTGCAAGTCGTTTCCAGTACATAGTCAATGGTGCCGGTTTCACGCCTGAGCACGCGCAACGACTTCGTCACGGACACATCGTACGAGGCGTTGAGAATGCTTCTCAAAGGGAGTTCCATCGTATTCGTACATCTACTCGGTTCAAGCTCTGAGATAACTATGAGCCACATGCAACGCTTCGGCCCCACCATAATCTAATGAAACGTGTACGACGCTGTGCCAACACAAATAGCTGTATCCCATTATATTTGGCAGGTGTTTCGGGAAATTTTCCGGTACAAGATGTATTTTCGGTACAAGGAATAAATAAAACACCAATACATCGTTCTGATTATGAATTAGGGGATATACAATGGGACATATATATGGTCAAATAATAGACTGGAAAATATATAATCATACAAAGCACAGTATTAACAAAATATTAGTACAATATATTTCACATTTCGTGAGGAAATAAAGAAAAAAAATATATATATAATAAATGAATGAACATTTCATACACACACACAAAAGCATAACCAACAATCGTCATACTAGCAAAACCACCACACAAAAAAGCATCACATCACCAAAAATCGTCATACAACCACCACCACACAAACTGGTGCATGCAAAGAAAGCCTCAATAGCAATACGAGTACAACCACCACACAAAAAAGCATCACCAACAATCGTATAGACTTTTAGTAGCTCCAACAACACATGGTGAAATGAGGGCTACGACTTTTAAAAGGAGCTCACTCCATCAACAGGAGATGAGGGCTACGACTCTTTAGGAGCACACCGCATTAACACCACGTGTCCGATATGAAAGCTACAATCAAGCATCCAAACGAATGATGGTGAAACCAACAACCCACCTCCACCACCGCCTTACTCACCAATAACAATCCACCACCTTACTCACCAACAACAACCCACCAACGCCAGCTAGACCGACAAGGTCTCCAAATACGACCCAATAGACAGAGCTATTAAACATAAACAAATACGTTTATGGGGGGCCAAGTAAAAAAAAGGCAACACCAATAGTATTTCTTATTGAGCTTCTCACAGTTTAGCGAGGCCTATCGGACATTTGGTGGGGCGAGCGTCTAGGCAAAAAAATCGAATAAGATAAACTAAGTTTAACACAAATACAAATTTTCATCATAATACGCTATTTTATCGTTAAACTATAACGTGAAATGCGTTAATATGATTTTTAAAACAAATCAGAAACTAAATTTGGGCTAACTTATTAATTTTTCCTCTTTTATCCAATTATTGTGCTTCAATATAAATTTGCAGAGTGCATTGTGTAATTCTGGTATTTGTACAATTTGTAGAACGAATCATCGCAATCTTACGATATAGTGTTTAGAAGACAGTAAATATATATATATATATATATATATATATATATATATATATACAGGGTGTCCGAGAATTATCTGTACAATTTTTGGCTGTTATTAAAAGTCAACCATGAAGTGTAGAAATTCCAGTTTTGTCCCATTTTACAGAGAATCTCATTAATTTTTTTCTGATACCAAGTTTTGACAAGGTTTTAGAAATTCCAGTGTGTCCGAACATTATCTGTACAATTTCATCTTTTAATAAAATTCTTGATAACACAGGTAAAATTCTTAAACAAGATTATTTAGAATCAGTATTTTCAAAAGTTTCTTTTATTAAAGTAACGTTGTTACAAACATTCGATATGTGCACCATTAGTGATTCGCAAAACATCCAATCGATACTCCAAATGTTGCCATGTACGCTGCAGCATATCCACATCAATTCGCTCCATAGCAGCTGTGATTCTTGCTTTTAAATCATCAATGTCTGTCACCCGCGTACATTTCTAAAAAACTTGTCAAAACGTGGTATCAGAAAAAACTTAATGAGATTCTCTGTAAAATGGGACAACACTGGAATTTCTACACTTCATGGTTGACTTTTAATAACAGCCAAAAATTGTAGATAATTCTCGGACACCCTGTATATATATATATATATATATATATATATTATATATATATATATATATATATCGGTTACAAGACTAGTTTCCAGAGTGCGCCATGCAGTGAAATAGGTCTTTTATTTGATCATTTTGCATTGAACTGGATTTGAGTAATTAAATATTTTTATTTATTCCTGAAACCACCGAAAACCTAATGTAACATTATTACTTAGACTATCTCAGTTACGTCTAACTTAACTCAGTTAAATATAGACTCATACGCGTAAATTTAACCTATCACTTCTACCATAAGCGTAGTAGACCGACCTTTTAAGTTAAGTTAGGCTACGTTTTGATAATTTCCAGTTCCGAGAAAGAAGAATCTCACTGCAATTTCCCTACTTTTCTGCATATATATATATATATATATATATATATATATATATATATTATATATAATAAAAAATGTTAATTGTTTATGTGAATATTTATTGATAAATACAAAAATTATTTCGCTAATTATTTTAAACAGACTCCTCAAAGTTAATACAACTCTGAGAAAGTATGTCCGTTTAACTTTTTATTAAAGTTTTTTAACAATTTTACGTTTGAATGTCTTTAGTGTTAAGTTTTATTTTTATCACTCGTATATTTTTGTCATTTATATATTTTTTACTTTCGATTTGATTTTGGTTTATGCCTGTTTCTGCTTTTTAATTTTTATTCTTGAACAGTTTTAATTTTGTACTCTAGATTAGTTTTAGCTCTCGACATTTCTATATTTTTTGTCATGTACTAATTTTAGCTTTTATTTATTAGGCATTGAAAATGGGTAGAGCTGCCCGAAACGTCGGCTGCAGCCAAATATAATGAATTTTTTGCTCTACGTCTTCGTTTTTATCCTAAATATATATGATAATATAGATGCTTGCTAGTTTATAGTGGCGCCAAAAAATTGTTTTTCTTGCCTTTCCCCCTCCTCTTATCCAATAGAAAATCCATTTACATAGAAACTAAATAGCTATATAGTTTAAAAAAGAAATTATTGTGTATATGCTGTAAACACATATAAAACATTTTTTAAATATATAATTAGACTTTCTTTTAATTAAGCTTAGACCTGCAGGCTACAGCAAAAACTGAATAACTGTTTTCAGTGAAGGGTTGACCCCAACAACTTTATCAAAATTACACACATAAATAATGCATCCTCCCAGTGACTCAAAAGTGGAGGTTAGTGGGTACCCCCATTCTGTAGTAAGTACGAGTATGACTCCGCCGAGTGTTAACAGATGGCGCAGCAAAGCTCAGACCCGCAGTAAGCGCAACCCATTGCTCGACTCTCCCCTTTACCTCCACCTTACTGAACGACAGGTGTTTCTTAATCGAAACGAAGAAAAGGCGGGGAGCGAAACTGGGCACTACAACACCACTTCCCATGATAGAACCACTCGGACACCGCAGGGGGAAGGATGGCTTCCCAGTGACCTAAATGGTCACAGAAAGAAAGAAAATAATAGTGGACCCCTCCTGTGTTGTGTTTACAGTCCTGGAAGAGAGTAATGATAATGAAAGCCAATTTGGACTGTATTATAGGATTCCATTGGACATTATTTGGCATACCAAGGATTCATAGTAATTATAACTTATTCGAATTGAGAAATTTGGCAGAAATTTACATGGTTCAGTGGGTCACTTTTCAAACTAAAATATTAGTTTCAGATCTAGTGAAATCACTTTTTATATTAACAGTACTGTTGGATGGGATATTTTCCATAAGATTTCGTCTTTTTATTTCCTTGGAGTTTCAAGTACAATAAAGTTTAATACAGTGCTTAGTACCTCTGTCATTCAATTATTAATTTTATTTCCACGAAACACAAGGCCCTCTCCCTCTCTGTATCTATTTGTCTATATAAATATTTGCATGAACCTTTTTCAGATTGAATCCAATCCCTAAGTTCAGGGTTGTTTGGTTTTAGATTTTATAGAAATATAAGTTTTTATAAATTTTAAAAGGATGTAGGAAAACTAGAGACGTAATTTTTTTATTTCTTCATATAGGACTTATTTTTTCTTAATATTCTTCGAAATTACAGTGGGCGAAGCTTAGGACTCTTTCCTTTACACACACACACACACACACACACACACATACACAAAGGAGAAAATGAGACCCTAATTGAGACATTTACATATTCAAATATACGTAATAATAAACATGTCGTTAGAATAGACATATATACCATTCAAGTACTGTGGTACCCAAAGGGTGTCATAGGTGCCAGGCACCATGATTCACTGTTGTCAACTGAATTAACCATGACTTACTAGTCTGCCTACAGAAATTCCACCAAAGGCATCTCACTCAGAGTCTAGCATCATTCTCATTTTCAGTCTGGGATTTCCACACTTCATTCGTTGCCACTCTCATTTACGTATTGTAAATGTAAATTTAAGATTAAGTCTCTCTTAGCAATATATTGGCTGAAAAGATTTCCCATTTTACCTGTGTGCTTTTGAAATAAACGTCTCACTATTGAGTTCACATCACAAAATGGTTACGTACTGTTGTTAGTGGGTTATTAACATCCCCTTAATCTGCTTTGTTTAAATAATTTATCTAAGTAGGGCTTAATTGCGTCTGTTGACTCATCATCTACCTTGAGAAAGCTTCTGCTAAGCATGATTCACTTTGTACAAAGGAATTTGAACTTAATTTGGTAGCTAATACAAAAAGAGAAATACTTTCTGAAGCTTCAAAGATATTTGAACCGTGGCCTTGTCCCTACTTTGCAACTGATGGAACAAAAAATATTTCTCCAAGAGCCTTGGAAGAAAAATGTAGGCTGGGATAAAACATTATCAATCAAAGATCAGTCTCATATAAACTCTTCAGTGATTAGGAGAAAATAATTAGTTAGTAGGCTTGTATTCAGTCCTCACTTGGTGAAATGCAATTATGTGCATATTTATAGATCCTGAAAATAAATTTCTCCATATTTCTGATTTGTCTAATGAAATGATTGATGAAGTGTCTAACAATCAAGTGACTAATGCAGGAAAATGTAAAGAGTATGAGCTTAAATATAAGTTTAATTAGGAATTTACAATGTGGTGTTATGCTGTTTACTGTTTAATCAAATTATGTAAACATTGTACCCTGTCTCTTACTGCCTGTTTTCATTCCCTCTCTCTCTGCTTTGGTTAGTCTGCTTTGTGATTTAAAAAGTCTGGTCTACAATAAAGGATGTAGTACGCTATATAAGAACATGATAAATCCCAATGAAACCTGTTTAGGGCTACAGTTCTAAGTTTAGTCATTATAACTACGAGCCTTGAAATCTTTTCAGCGTTTTGTATTTACATGAGCAATTCAATGCAGATTTTTATCTAGCATTACATCAAGAAAATTTGTTAATTTATATGTATTTGAGTAAATTAGATTGCTTTGTGAATTAAAAAGCCTGATGCTTGACTTTTAAAAAAAAAAAGAGACAGGATCTAGTACCCCCTCATCAGGTGTTGGTGCCTTAAAATAAACAGTTAAATTTATCAACATCAGAAATATAGGCTTATCCCTAATCAAACTAAACAATTCCTTCTAAAACCATTAAATCCCATACTTGGATATGATCGGCGTTTTCAATAGATTAATCGTTATATCCCTTTGTTTAAACGATCTCAGTATCTGCACAGTTATTCTTTTTCCTCTGTTTACTGCTATCTTATTTTGTGCTGGTGTCTAGTGAATACGTAACACAGACCAATGGCCTGTGAAACAAGTTAACCTGACATTAAATTTAACCTTTTCAAATGAGAAGATTGGGCCAATCACTAATTATGAAGATCACTCTGACTTCAGCAAGCTTCTCAGGGTCACAGCCTACTGTTTGAGGTTTGTTCTCAACTGTTTAACTACAATTAACAAATAGCTAAATAAGAGCAAATACAATTATTTTGAGGCTGCAATCAAGTACTGGATATGGCATGCAGAACAAAAAGTCTGAGGTAGCCTACCAAAACTGAGATCAAACAGCTAGCTGCTCTGACTCAGTATTAACTGTAGGCATAGTAAATACGCTACTTTGCTTGTATATATTGGCTTAAAATGTATTTAATTTATGTGTTTGGATAAATTAGTTTGGTTTGTAATTTAAAAAGTCTGATGCTAGACTCTGAGTGAGATGCCTTTGGTGGAGTTTCTGTAGGCCGACTAGTAAGTCATGGTTAATTCAGTTGACGACAGTGAATCATGGTGCCTGGCACCTATGATACCCTTCGGGTACCATAGTACTTGAATGGTATATATGTCTATTGTAACGACATGTTTATTATTACGTATATTTGAATATGTAAATGTTTCAATTAGGATTTCATTTTCTCCTTTGTGTGTGTGTGTGTGTGTGTGTGTGTGTGTGTGTGTGTGTGTGTGTAAAGGAAAGAGTCCTAAGCTTCGTCCACTGTAATTTCGAAGAATATTAAGAAAAAATAAGTCCTACATCAAGAAATAAAAAAAAATTACGTCTCTAGTTTTCCTACATCTTTTTAAAATTTATAAAAACTTATATTTCTATAAAATCTAAAACCAAACAACCCTGAACTAGGGATCAGATTCTATCTGAAAAGGATTCACGCAAATATGGACCGGGGTGGGTGGGTATGGAAATGTGTCTGCGTGAGCTGGCTAATAATGATGTCGAATTTAGAAGAATATTAAGAAAAAATAAGTCCTGGGTCAAGAAATAAATAAATAAAAAATTACGTCTCTAGTTTTCCTACATCCTTTTAAAATTTATAAAAACTTATATTTCTATAAATCTAAAACCAAACAACCTTGAACTTAGGGATCGGATTCAATCTGAAAAGGGTTCTGCAAATATTTATATAGACAAATAGATACAGAGAGGAGAGGCCTTGTGTTTCGTGGAAATAAAATTAATAATTGAATGACAGAGGTACTAAGAACTGCATTAAACTTTATTGTACTTCAAACTCCAAGAAACCAATAATTTAAAAGAGTGAAATAAGCACTTTCCCTGAATGTAAAGTGTGTATACAGGCATCCAGAAAGTCTAAGATGCTGAAAAATAAAAAGAAATCTTATGGAAAATATCCATCAACAGTATGTTTATATAAAAAGTGACTTCACTAGATCTTAAACTAATATTTTAGTTTGAAAAGTGACCCACTAAACCATGTAAATTTCTGCCAAATTTCTCAATTCGAATAAGTTATAATTACTATGAATCCTTGGTATGCCAAATAATGTCCAATGGAATCCTATAATACAGTCCAAATTGGCTTCCATTCTCATTACTCTCTTCCAGGGCTGTAAACTCAACACAGGAGGGGTCCACTACTATTTTCTTTCTTTCTGTGACCATTTAGGTCACTGGGAAGCCATCCTTCCCCCTGCGGTGTCCGAGTGGTTCTATCATGGGAAGTGGTGTTGTAGTGCCCAGGTCACTCCCCGCCTTTTCTTCGTTTCGATTAAGAAACGCCTGTCGTTCAGTAAGGTGGAGGTAAAGAGGAGAGTCGAGCAATGGGTTGCGCTTACTGCGGGTCTGAGCTTTGCTGCGCCATCTGTTAACACTCGGCGGAGTCATACTCGTACTTACTACAGAATGGGGGTACCCACTAACCTCCACTTTTGAGTCACTGGGAGGATGCATTATTTATGTGTGTAATTTTGATAAGTTGTTGGGTCAACCTTCACTGAAAACAGTTATTCAGTTTGTGCTGTAGCCTGCAGGTCTAAGCTTAATTAAAAGAAAGTCTAATTATATATTTAAAAAATGTTTTATATGTTTTTACAGCATATACACAATAATTTCTTTTTTAAACTATATAGCTATTTATTTTCTACGTAAATGGATTTTCTATTGGATAAGAGGAGGGGGAAAGGCAAGAAAAAACAATTTTTTGGCGCCACTATAAACTAGCAAGCATCTACATTATCATATATATTTAGGATAAAAACGAAGACGTAGAGCAAAAAATTCATTATATTTGGCTGCAGCCGACGTTTCGGGCAGCTCTACCCATTTTCAATGCCTAATAAATAAAAGCTAAAATTAGTACATGACAAAAAATATAGAAATGTCGAGAGCTAAAACTAATCTAGAGTACAAAATTAAAACTGTTCAAGAATAAAAATTAAAAAGCAGAAACAGGCATAAACCAAAATCAAATCGAAAGTAAAAAATATATAAATGACAAAAATATACGAGTGATAAAAATAAAAATTAACACTAAAGACATTCAAACGCAAAATTGTTAAAAAAAACTTTACTGATAAAAAGTTAAACGGAAGAAAAAACGTAACAAGACCAAAAAGAACCATTTTCATTAATGTCTTTTCTTATGAAATAAAAGTTACATTACTTACACATGTAATAGAATATATGAATTATCATTTCTTGTAAAAGAAAATACCTTAATATAGCGGACATACTTTCTCAGAGTTGTATTATTTTCTTGAAATAAATATCCATAGAAAACGTTGTTTATTGGGGTATACTAGCTAAAACTTAAAATCGAATGATATTAACTTTGAGGAGTCTGTTTAAAATAATCAGCGAAATAATTTTTGTATTTATCAAATAAATATTATATATATATATATATATATATATATCCACAAAAGTAGAGAAATTACAGTGAGATTCTTTTTTCTCAAAACTGGAAATTATCAAAACGTAGCCTAACTTAACTTAAAAGGTCGGTCTACTACCCTTATGGTAAAAGTGATAGGTTAAATTTACGCGTATGAGTCTATATTTAACTGAGTTAAGTTAGACGTAACTGGAGTAGTCTAAGTAATAATGTTACATTAGGTTTTCGGTGGTTTTCAGGAATAAATAAAAATGTTTAATTAATCAAATCCAGTTCAATGCAAAATGGTCAAATAAAAGACCTATTTCACTGCATGGCGCACTCTGGCAACTAATCTTGTAACCGATATATATATATATATATATATATATATATTTAATGTCTTCTAAACACTATATCGTAAGATTGCGGTGATTCGTTCTACAAATTGTGCAACTACCAGAATTACTCAATGCACTCTGCAAATTTATATTGAAGCACAATAATTGGATAAAAGAGGAAAAATTAATAAGTTAGCCCTAATTTAGTTTCTAATTTGTTTTAAAAATCATATTAACGCATTTCACGTTATAGTTTAACGATAAAATAGCGTATTATGATGAAAATTTGTATTTGTGTTAAACTTAGTTTATCTTATTCGATTTTTTTGCCTAAAAGCTCGCCCCACCAAATGTCTGATAGGCCTCGCTAAACCGTGAGAAGCTCAATAGGAAATACTATTGGCGTTGCCTTTTTTTTTGACTTGGCCCCATAAACGTATTTGTTTATGTTTAATAGTTCTGTCTGTTGGGTCGTATTTGGATACCTTGTCGGTCTAGCTGGTGTTGGTGGGTTGATGGTTTCACCATCATTCGTTTGGATGCTTGATTGTAGCTTTCATATCGGACACGTGGTGTTAGGTGTGCTCCTAAAGAGTCGTAACCCTCATCTCCTGTTGATGGGGTGAGCTCCTTTTAGAAGTCGTAGCCCTCATTTCACCATGTGTTGTTGGAGCTCCTAAAAGTCTATACGATTGTTGTTGATGCTTTTTTGTGTGATGGTTGTGCTCGTATATATATATTGCTATTGAGGCTTTCTTTGCATGCACCAGTTTGTGTGGTGGTGGTCGTATGACGCTTGTTGGTGATGTGATGCTTTTTTGTGTGGTGGTTGTGCTAGTATGACGATTGTTGGTTATGCTTTTGTATGTGTGTATGAATTGTTCATTCATTTATTATTTATTTTTTTTCTTTATTTCCGCACGAAATATGAAATATATTTTCCTATACTAATATTTTGTTAATACTGTGCTTTGTATGATTATATATTTTCCAGTCTATTATTTGACCATATATATGTCCCATTGCATATCCCCTAATTCATAAACAGAACGTTGTATTGGTGTTTTATTTATTCCTTGTACCGAAAATACATCTTGTACCGGAAAATTTCCCGAAACACCTGCCAAATATAATGGGATACAGCTATTTGTGTTGGCACAGCGTCGTACACGTTTCATTAGATTATGGTGGGGCCGAAGCTTTGCATGTGGCTCATAGTTATCTCAGAGCTTGAACCGAGTAGATGTGCGAATATGATGGAACTCCCTTTGAGAAGCATTCTCAACGCCTCGTACGATGTGTCCGTGACGAAGTCGTTGCGCGTGCTCAGGCGTGAAACCGGCACCATTGACTGCAACTGGAAACGACTTGCAGGCAAGAAAGCGAACATAACGTTATTTATTTAAGTGCCGAGGAGATGCATAAAATCTTCGTGGTGGTTGAGAGGTGGTCAGAGGGCCGTTATAAAATACCAGCTGACGTAGATACAATAAGAGATGTGATTAGTGACGCCTCCTCATATACCATTGTTTGCAAATTGAGTATAAATAATGAACAACCATGCATTGATATACGAGAGATGTGGAAATGGTCAGCTGAAGACGTTCTTGTCCCTACACGGAACCGTTTCATCCTCGAAAGAATGTTTGAAATTGCCGGATTCCGCAAGCTGAAACCTATATTAGACGCGCGTGTTAGGGTTATGCTTTATTTTTATACGGTTCTTGAATATGCATACGCCGCTCTGTTCGATGGGTTTACCGAGTGTAGGGCTGAACAAGGTGAGAATGGTCTAGACTCTAGAGGTTGAGGATTATTTAATAAGTTTAGACTCTTCGAGATATCATGAACTTTGGTACAAAACACTCGATCGCTACAGGGCTGAGCTCACCTACACCGTTCACCCTGAAGAACTACTTCTTTATATAATGATCATCTGTTGTAGCGAATTAGATTATCTCGGCTACAGCTATGCATTGTGAAGAAGAGTTCACGATTGAAAAGTTCGGGACGTTAAGAAAAAATCCACGATTGGAAAGGCATGATTATAAACTTGTATTTAATGCTGTGTTTAACGATGACCTCTTTGTGCGTGCTTTTGATTGTATTTGATAACTTTCCCGCCGAGTTTAAAGTGGGTACAAAAATAGTATTAAACGATATGAAAGCCTTTTATGTCGAGCATAGACCGCCGCATCAGTTAAACGGTGAAGTGATGCTTGGACGGTTTTACCACATCGTACAAAGTAATGGCGATGTTGATATAGACTATCAAATGCGAGTTTACCGTTTTGCCCCGTAGAAAGTAAAGACACTATATATTTTTCCTGTAATAATATGATTATACGTTTTATATATTTCGAATATAATTTAATATATATGTATATTTTTCCTGTACTAATATATTGATCATACTATGTTTTGTATATTTTCAACATATTTAATATAACTGTGTATTTTTTCCTGTACTAATATTTTGATGATACTATGTTTTGTATGATTATATATAATTAATATAACTATATATTTTCCTGTACTAATTTGTTAATACTATGCTTTGTATGATTATATATTTTCCGTTCTATTATTTGATCATATATACAGGGCCATTCAGAAAAGACGCAACAGTTTAAATTGCTTATATTTCGTAATATTGTTAACGTACAGGAATGATTTTTGTATTAGTTTATAGCGTACACCTGGGAGTTTTGTTACCGCTTAGGCCTAGTAGCCTAAGGCGCTAGGCGAACGAATCTTTTGGCCTTAGATGAATATTTTGACGATCGCGTCATCTCGAATCGCTTCCCTGACCGATTTGCCTGTGGATGGTCTTAGCCACCATATTCTCCGGATCTCATCCCATGTAATTATTTTTTATGGGGATATCTGAAAGATAATGTTTACAGAAACAATCCTCTCACAATTAGTGAGCTGCAAGAGGAAATTTCATCTGTTGTCAGCACAATCACTCATGACGTTCTACGCACAGTACTTGCCAACTTTCAACGTCGACTGCAAATGGTTTTGGATGCCGGTGGTTCACACATTGATCATGTTTTTCATTAAATAAAAACTCCCAATTGTTCGCTGTAAACTAATAAAAAATCACTCCTGTATGTTAACGATATTACGAAATATAAGCAATTTAAACTGTTGCGTTTTTTTTTAATGGCCCTTTATATGCCCCATTGTATATCCATTAATTCATAAACAGAACGTTGTATTGGTGTTTTATTTATTCCTTGAACACGAATATGTCCATAATATAAATAAAAATTAAAATAAATGGTGGTACCTGACAACTATCCTCATATAAATTAAAATTAATGGTGGTATTTAGCAACTCCCCATAATAAAAATTAAAATATATGGTGGTATTTAGCAACTCTCCCTAATAAGGTATACCTGAACAATTAAAATGCTGTCTGGCAACTCAGCAGCCAAATGGTTGAATAATATAAGGAGTAATTAAATAAATATTGCTATCTGGCAACTCAGCCTTCGAAGCTGATTAATATATGGAATAATTTAATATTTAGTGCTATCTGGCAACTCAGCAGCCAGCTGGCTGATTAATATATGGAATAATTAAATAAATAACGAATCTGGCAACTCAGCCAACTGGCTGATTATGGGCCTATAAGAGAGCGGCGGGCGGGTGAAGGAGCAATATGAGCTTGGCAGGCAGCCAAGTGAACACCCTTTCTCTGGGTCTCTCCACCTTCCTCTCTCTCTTTCTGTTCCTTTGAAGGGGTGAGGTCTTCCCAACTTCTCCCCCAAAGAGGCTCCCTTAGGTTAGGTATGCTCCTTTGGGGGGTTCAGGCTTGGGGGATAACTCCAAGTTGCATACCCCTTACAACCTCATTTTGGGGTTGGCAACAAATGGGTGGGGGTTGGCACTCTTGCAACAAATGGGGTGGGGATTGTGGGTTGGCACTCTTGCAACATTACGTAACATTTCTGCACTCTGTCATTTTTAGCCCATACTACTACACAAACTGACAAATTCCACGTTTTATTTAATGTTTTATAGGCCCTAAAGTAAAGTTTGTATAATACTGTTTTGTTTTGGCAAACGGCAAAATACACTGTGTTGAGGTTCTTTTAAGTTTGTTTCTCAATTAGCCTGAGCACCGTACATATAATTCGTGTAAATGTACTATGTACTGTACATGTACATATATTGTTAATAAAAAGCTATAGAAAAGGGCCCCCATATTCTTCATTGCCCCGGGCCCCCGAGGTGTCTTAATCCGCCTCTGGAGACAGCATAGATTGGAGGGTTTTATTCTCTGTCCATGCTGCCATGACTGACAGAAAAAGATTTAAATAATAAGTTTAGAAAATTTTTTACAAATATAGTAGTACAGAATACATTCGCATCATTTGCACACTGATTTCGAGTATCCAGACACTTATTTGAAAAGAAGGTATGAAAAAGATATGAAAAGGTACGCGACGTAAAATTAATCTATACCATCCTTTTTAAGGATTTTTAAATTATTTATCGAATTGAGAAAAGATTATATCAATTCACTGTTGCATCTCGCCACAGACTGTTATGCTCGTAGACCATTAATTGGAATTATTCATTGGAATTATTCTACTTGACGATCCTCAGTCAGAACGTAGCATTGTGTTCCCTCAGTGTGTGTGTGTGTGTGTGTGTGTGTGTGTGTGTGTGTGTGTGTGTTATTTACGTTATGCCTGGAGTCAATAGAGTGTAAAATATTTTCTGTATCAAGAGGACATAAATTTTCCTGACGTTTAACTTTGAACTATTGTTATTAATTTAGATGGGCCTTGAAGGGGCCAGAGCTCAGGCCAATAGTGGGCCCACTGCCCTAATATCTGGATTAGATTACCATGAGTTTCCGAAAATATTTAGTCATTTACCTCTGATGGAAATTCTGCAAATCTGGCAGTTAGTTCAATAAAGTGTACAAGCTGATGAAGCCTGCACGCTTTGATTATATCCTACCTTGTAGAAATCAAAGGCTTTAAACTGTTTCAGTTCGACAGATTTTACAAATTCAAATTGGTGCATTGCAAAATTGCTGTGGCCTGTTATTACTTGAGAGTATCCTTTTCAAGACTTACCAAGAGTCCCGAGAACCTGTCCGACAGGTCCGGTAAGAGATGAGAATCATTGGCTCAGGTGCTGAGGCTTACGAAGCTGCCCTTGCTTTTGCAACTCTGTTAGCCTGTTCATTAGCAGGGATTCCGGTATTTCTTGGGACCCATATGGGTGTTTTCCTATTTTTACTCCCGGAGAGTGCCACAAAAGCCACCAAACAGGAGAACACTGATTGTTCTTGCACCTTTGTCCACTGCAGGGACCTTCAGAGTAGCTTCACTACTACCCGACAGAAGGACGGATTCATTGGACGGATTCAAGCGGAGTAGTTTCTTCGCCACAAGGCGGGTGGCAACCATATCCGCTTGACATATTAAGGCTAGTTTACCCAGATGCCCATTATCTTGTCTTCTCAGGGAGAACCCACTCTGAGGAAATATCCAACGCCAGTTAGATGGGTTTTCCTGGAGCCATTTATAAATGCTAACACAGTATCATACTCAGACAGAAAGTTGACTCGACTCTGTCTGAGATTGTTTCCCTACTCGCAATCTCAATCTTGAAATGTCTGTCAAAGACATTGACAGAAGTAATGGAATCTTTTGGCACCTGCAAAACAGGGATCAATTGCTTGTCCCTATTACAGAGTTCTACAGGACTCTGTAGGTTACCTGCCAACTCTACTCCGCCTCCAGACTCCACCCCTTTCTAAATTATAAGAAGCTCTGTAGCCTCCCGCCCTTAAAGTACACATTAAGCGGCGGGATATCCAGTAGCATATCTATAGTCGCAGTGAGAATTGATGGATAAGTGGCTGTCGTTAAAACAAGAGTCAGCCTCTGTACTTTCTGTAGAGAAGCCACATTTAATCCAGAAACAACTTGCATAAACTATGATTGGTCCTATTACAGGTATGTATATAACCAATACATCCGTTTCGGTTTAAGGCCCCAAATCTTACCCACCATCCTCTTTCCTGGCCTTACCTCTACACTGGGGAACTCATTGCAGTTTCTGATCTAAGATTACTCCAAGATGACGCACTTGTTGGGTCACTTAGAGTGCCTCGTTGTTTAACCTAAGAGACGGAAGATTCCATTTTCTTCTATGGGTAAACATTACTACCTCCGTTTTAGAACTAAATCGGTGATTGACTTCAGCGCCCTATCTCTTCACTAATCTAAGGCTGTATTGAGCTTGATTATGTAAGGCTGATAACCAGATAACCAGGTAGGATAACCAGATCATCTGCATAGTTATACATATGATTCTATTCTCAAGCATGTGGGTTATCCACCTAGCAGTTGCCCGAGTCAATGCCTCACCAGTGGAGTTATCCGTAACACTGTTGAAGGCTCCCTCTATGTCCAGGAAAATTTCCAAGGCATACTAGCCCTCTACAGTAGTTTTTCAATTCTAGAGACCAGCTGGTGTTAATCCACCTCATTTGAGGAACCCACCCTGAACCCACACTGATAACTGGCCAGACATAACTGGCCTGAGCAAAGGTTCTAAGTTCCAGGAAACCACTTGTTCGAGGGTCTTAAGCTGAAACGAGGTTAAGGTGATCAGGCGAAAGAACTTTGGCTTGGAGTAAGTCTCTTTACCTGGCTTTGGGATGCAAACCTGACTAGCATTCCGCAATTCTTGGGGATATAACCCCTCACTAGCATTACAGATCTTTGGAAACCAAGCCTCAGTGACATGCCAACCCCTCCACAGAAGCGCAGAGTAGTTGCCATTCCTCCTGGTGCTTTAATAGGTTTAAATCCTACAACTGCCCTACCCAGCCTGTCACTCGCCAGTAGTCCGTTCTGTCAATTCTACTCCAAGGTCTCTATGGTTGCAGCGGCGGATCCAGAGCAAAATTTTGTGGGGGTGCGGTCACCTTCCAGGACCTGAGATTATAATACATTGGCAGGCAACTGGTGTGACAGAATTGCCAACGATTATCACATATTTGTTCTGCCTATAAAGAATGCAGGAAGGTATCTGTTTTTGGTCAATAAAGTCAATTCCTTAAGATGATAGTAAGCTCCAGTGATCTATAAAATTAGCGCAACAACATTTACATAACTATTTTATTAAGTATCATCATTAGGGGCAATTAAAGAAAAATATATATTAAATGGCTCACTTTTGAACATCAATGTGGTTTTATATGCACTCTTTTGCCCAGTATACCAGTATACCCCAGTGCATGCATTGGTCCTTTTGGCGGCTTACAAATACCTCTGAAATAATTGCACATTGCTTGAAAAGTAACTACGAAATGGGTACACCTACGATTTTATTAAAGTACCAAATGTAACATCAAAATTCTGATCTGCTTATTTTTCACGCCTAAGCCTTGGCCAGGTTTTTCCCAGCTGACAACAGTGAGGTGGCGAGCGGTATCAACAAATTAATCCATCATTCTACACAGTGTGCGCGTTCAGAAAGACCGTTCCTTTATATATTACACTTATTAAAATTGTCCAAAGGAAAGCAACAGCGATTATTTTTATAGAATGCTTCACTCTAATTTTGTACTGTCTCTTCCTTATGTTTCTGATCTCCTTCTTTCTTTCACTTTCTTTACCTTTAAATTTTAGAGACCTCATGGTTTGGGGGGCGATCGCCCCCTCGCCCCCCTCTTAAATCGGCCCCTGTACATTCCCCAGTTTGTTCTTCTCACATACCTCTTCAGTCCCTCCCTAGGACAGAAATGCCCAATGGAAAAGGCTATAAAGGATTGATCAGATCCTGGTGCCAGTTTTCAATGAGGCCACTAGCTTCTAAGGTGGCCTAGATTAAGTCCAGGACCTCCTGTCAGTTAGCAATCACAAAGACCGGTTTATGTCATTTGTTGCATATGATCATCTCATTTTGCTCTATATTCTCCAGGAATGACTCTCCCCTGGCGTCAGAGTTATCCAGATCATATGTTCGGCATTAGCGTCACATCCAACGAGCAACTGTAATTCTCCCCCTCTCACAGTAATTGATTAATCCAGAATCAAAGGAGGGGGGAGCCTGGTCATCATGCCCAGGGGCGGATTAACTGTACTTGGGGCCTGAGGCTAATTTTATTTTGGGAGCCCTTTTCCATAGATTTTTATTAACAATACATGTACATGTGCAGTACATAGTACATTTACACGAATTATATGTACGGTGTTTAGGCTAATTGAGACACAAACTTAAAAGAACCTTAACACAGTGTATTTTGCCGTTTGCTAAAACAAAACAGTATTAAACAAACTTTCCTTTAGGCCTATAAAACATAAAATAAAACAGGAAATTTGTCAGTTTGTGTACTCTGTCATATTTAATCAAAGAAGTTTGCGAAATCTCGAATTATATCATCAAAACTCAGTTGATTGGGGCCCCCCTCAAGCATAGGGGCCTCAGGCTTCAGCCTCAATTGCCTCAATGATAATCTGCCCCATATAGACAGATGCAAAGATTACTTAAATGAATGAAGTTTCCAAAGACACCTTCAACACTTACTGCCAAAACACCCTCACTGGAGAAGTTCGGTAGCAGCCATGTCTGTACTTTTTAGAAGACATAGACAAAGGACCTTGGCCTTACTCTGTTTTTCCTAAAAAAAAATTCGAACCAGGGATACGCCCTTTGATCCTGTTACCATGTAGCCATGACAAAAAATGTTTGCATACTTCCTAACTTCCTAAATAAATTGTAAGACGCTACTATGCAGTGATGAAGGTTAATTTGTCAGCAATGGATATCATCCATTGTAGGTTGAAAAAGTTGTTGTTTCGGTCCCATTTAGCAGAGCTAAGACCTGTCCTTAAGACCAAGTTTTCTTCTTGGGAAACCCTTTGAAAGAAAAGTTTTCCTTAGGGAAGATTGGGGAAGTGGAGTTGGTACTATGTTTGAGCAATTTTATTTGTAGTCATTTTCTTGAGAGAAAGAAGAAAATAGGGGTCTCCCCTTGTGCTGAATTCAGACTGAATCATCTAAAATTTGTCTGTCCAGACTCGTCCTAAAACTCTTGCCGTGCCAAGGAACATCTAGAGTGGCCTCAGCAGGGTCCCCACAAGAACCTTCAGGCCCCATCCATGCACCACATGGAACTAAAGGATACACAGGATTTTCCGCTGACTGATGGAACAGCCTCCTGAAAGGGTTAGGCCCACGTTCGAGCTCCTAAACTATTCAGTTTTTAAGCTGTACCCTCCTCAGAGAGCCCCATCTGGTGGCCACAATAACCTCTTCAGGCCTCCTTCAGCACTCAGAACAACTCTTGCCCCTTCTAACCTGTCACCCGAGAGAGAGGTGATATTATCCATTTACGTTTTACGGCCAACTAGGGTCCCGCCACGCCATTCCCAGGTGTTCTCCCCACCCCGCGACATGGTCGCTTAAGAAGTGAGGAACTTTGAACTGTACACTGAGTCCTCAAGTAGCTTCCCTCAAACTGAACAAGTGCTATTTGGCGATTAGACTTTCGAGAGATTCCATCCAGGTTCGTGTCTCTTCCATTTGAAAACCAACCGAGAATTCCCACTGCTCTGGAACCAGACCCAGCATGCATTTCTTACTACATTTATTAGCAAAAAGGAACATTAATCTCTATTCAGCCCTAACTAAACCTCCATAACGGCCGCTCCTTTTTAAATTGACATATTTACCCAGTGGCGGACCTACATTTTTGGGACCCTGAAGCTTGAACTGTTATGGGGGCCCCTTCGTCATCAGAGGGGGCTCGTTAGGATAAAGAGGTGAAAATCTGATTTTTGGTGTTAAAATGCACAAGCGAGACGAGTGCAGCCTGAATTGAGAATTCAGATGTCTTTTTATGGTTCCGATTGGCTCTAGCCTAAGGGCTGAGCTATAGAACTATTAAGCCATGCACCAACGAAGGATTCGAGGATCCAGCTGCCAAAATGTAGACTATGAATAGATTCTGGCGAGCTCAACGAGCCCATACAGCTGGGGGTTCGGGCGCTGCAAGCCCCCGAGAAATTTTGAAATTTGACCAATTACAGGGGCATTTTGAGGCCATATGAAATGGGTATTAGAGCATATTCTAAGGTCAATATTAAGTACTTCAACCCATTGGCTTATGATTCTATCACTAAAATAGCCTTATTTTAATAACAAACACAAAAAAACTCCATCGATTTTGTTGAAAAATTCACTCATTAAAAAAAATGTTGCTTCAGGGCCCCTCCTGGATTAGGGTCCCTGAAGCTTAAGCTTCATTAGTTTCATAGTAGATCCGCCACTGTATTTACCAAAGATTCTATAGGAGAGAGCAAAAGAGAGAGAAAAGGAGAGAAAGTGTCCTTTCATAAAGTGAAGTGAACATAATTAATATTGGGAGGCTTTGACTCCCGAGGATTCCCATCAACGAAATAAAAGAAATTAACGAAAATATTGAAGTGCTGAAACTTCAGTCTTTTGCACACTAATACAAACCCACTATTCGATATCTTAAAAGAAAGGCGAATGTGTATACACTGTAAAAATCATTATGGGACTCGTGTTAAATATCGTAAATATGATAGTTTCACATAGATTTTAAAATGTAAACCATTCCTCAGACAGACGAAACTTGCATATAAATGTATTTTGCTCTCTCTCATACTCGCTTATGTTGGGATGGGCTCAAATTTTATTATAATGACCCGAGTATTGAGAGTTGTCTACTCAATGACCAGTAACTTAGTAAGATATGATGAACAAAAATGCTGCCCATGTATGAATGCTGAATGTATGGTATTATTATTGTATACTCGTTGTATACATATAAAAATTTCGTCAGAGAAAGCACAAACCGTGAAGACAAAGAACTATTTTCAGTTCCAAAGTAACTAATGTAATTAAAACCACTTAACTACAGTTGTTTTACTGTTTCGGTAGAATGGATCTGGAGCGAGGAATTAGATCATTAAACCGTATTAGAGTTTTCTTCTAATTTTTTGTTTGAACGAGTCTTGCTATTTTCGATTGAGATCGAAAATAGGACAGCGTAAATATAAAGTCGGAAATTATTATAGCTCGTGTTTTGATCATTCTCACGCGAATTTGAAATTCAAATATACTTAATAGTGACAAACTTTGTATTAATTAATACATTTACTGCTAACCAGAAGTTTGAGAACAGTCATAAATTTTGTTATTGCAAGACGTCCTTTTTCTGCATCTGTTTCATTTGAACTACTGTTCAATATATATTTATAATAATAAATGGTAATTTAATTGTTTACTTCTCAAACATAAAAGTGGAAAAGTATTTTAGTATTCAATTAAGTTTGTCTATCTGTCTATCTATCTATCTATCCTATATATAATATATAATATATATATATATATATATATATATATATATATATATATATATATATATAAAGCCTCTCTTAAGCTTGCTTGCGTGTCTCAGTCAGTTCATTTAATCAAATATTTTAACACTGCGAATTTTCTTTGCACTAATAACATTAATAACATTACAGTTGCTGTGTTGAAGTGTGAAACTGTAACATGTCGACTCATGAACCTTTTTTGAATAAAGATTTATTAATGAAGTTTATTTCAGGTAAAGAACATCCAGTTTTGTTCCTGCTACCCGCAACTCAATCCATCTTTCATTCCTAATATCCACCTCAGTTTTCCCCACTCCATTTCAGCTCACATCTTTACTCTCACCGACTTCCACACATATTCTCTGACACTCTGACAGACTCCACCCATTTATGACTCAACAGTCACTTTTAATTGATATATTTCCTTTGCAAAAATCACTTTCCTTTTAATTATATCTTTAAATGCTGTTCTTTGTTTGGTTTGAAATAACTCCCAATTTGCCTCTTTATCTTTACCTTTTATGCCTTTATTATTATTATTAATTATTATTATTATATTATTATTATTATTATTATTATTATTATATACTCGATGAACGTCAAATAAAATCTATTCGTGAAAGGGAAAGACTCAATAACATCCTAAAGTTGAAAGGGTCCCATTTAGCGTTTCAGGAGGGAATTATTTCAAACATTAGTTCAATTCTTTTTTAATTAATTCTTCAAGTAAAAGTGAAGACGCGAGATGAATAGTCCTTTGTCATGGCGGGAACTACCTCGGGAACTCGAGTTCTGAATTTGTTATTTTACCTAAAAACCGACTGTAAATAATGTCTCATACGGTTAACACGAATGGACATGTTGAGAAAGGAATGAAACGCAAAAAGGGTTGAACTCCCCCTCATAAACACTGATCCCAGTCAAACTAAATTACGTAAGGATTTATTTAAGAATATGTTGTAGCAAGAATGCAATTTCCTCATGATTATGCATTCCGTGAGCCTATTACATCATAAGAAGGGTTTACGACTAACTATTTCTACCTTCATAGTTATACATATTGAATTGAGCTTATTTTTGGTATACAATAATGATGTACTTTTCTTTATATTATATATATATATATAATATATATATATATGTTACGCCCAAACATCGAAATCGCTCAGTGAGCGAAAAAAACAGCCACAACGCGTTGTGGATGCACCTAATGGACCACACACTGATGTTAGATATTTTTTCGCTTCATGGCTGTTCTCAAACAACCGCAACCCGTTGTGGACGATTCGGATATGACCACAACGCGTTGTGGACGATTTGAAACGACCACACACCGATGTCTTTCATCAAACTCTATTTAAACACGACGTATATTGAAATGATATAAACACGACGTATATTTATCGACGTATTCACCGATTAAAAAGCAAAGTTAAGCAGATATGCTAGAAAAAAGATAAAGTCCTTTAAAAAATTATCAATAATTTTCCCGTAGGCTTCGATTAATTTTAAGCAACTTTAGAATGAGACATAAACGTAAAAATTAACCAACTGGTTAGGTTAATTGAATGCCCGGTTAGGGCAACTGAGTGCCCGGTTAGGTCAACTGAGAGCCCGGTTAGGTTAACTGAATGCCCGGTTAGGTTAACTGAATGCTAGGTTAGGTTAATTGTACGCCCTTGACGATTGGTTAGGTTAAGCCGTGATATTTTCGTTAGTTTTAACGAAAATATCACGACTTAACCAATCGTCAAGGGCGTACAGTTGACCTAACCGGGCATTCAGTAATTTTCAAATCGTCCACAACGCGTTGTGGTCATATCCGAATCGTCCACAACGCGTTGTGGTCATATCCGAATCGTCCACAACGCGTTGTAGTTGTCTGAGAATGGCCATGAAGCGAAAAAACATCTAACATCAGTGTGTGGTCACTTAGGTGCATCCACAACTCCCTGTGGCTGTTTTTTTCGCTCACTGAGCGATTTCGAAGTTTAGGCGTAATATATATATATATATATATATATATATATATATATAGTGGCGCTCATAAGTATTCGTGCAGAGAAATGTTTCAGTAATATTCGTCCTTATTTTTTGTACCATGGACAGATTAGTTATGAAAAGTTTACCGTTCGTTTGGAAAATTTTAACAAATAAAAAAATTAGTTTAACTCCAACATAAAATATAAAACATCAAACAATTTGAGGAAAATTAAAAAAAAAGTTAAAATGAAAAGTTTTCGTACATTTATTTACAAAATTATTTAATACTTTGTGTGTCCACCTTGGGCTTGAAATTTTTAAAATTTTTATTAGTAGCTAGCTGTTTATTGATTAGAGACTGTTGGCAATTCTGAATTCTAGAATTTTCTCTGTGACTCATCATGGAAGACGGATGACTGTACAAACCATTAGTAAGTAATGGGTCGTCATGGTAAAGAGCTGTCAACAGATCTTAAGGAAATTTGTTATTGCTGTATACGACTCTGGAAAAAGTTATAGGAAGAAAGGAGAACTTCGAATTCCATTTACTACCGTTGCCGCAGTTATAAAGAAATGGAAAGGCTTTCAAACAATCAAAACTCTACCAAGGTGTGGACAACCTGGAAGATTTCAGAACGTACAGCTAGACGGATTAAAAAAAATGGCCGCTGCGAGTCCACGAGTGACTGCGGATGATATTTGCCAAACAGTAAGACTGTCTATGATCGATGTTCATCCCTCTACTGTACGTCGTACATTGAAAAAGAATGGTTGTACGAAGAAAACCTTTGCTACGAAAAGCGCAAAAAGAAGATCGTTTAAAGTACGCCAAGGATCATCACACTGATGATTTGCATTCTAAAAGAAAGTTCTCCGGACAAAAGAGACCAAAATTTAACTATTCGAGAACATTGCGTAACGGTGTGCTTGGCGAAAATCAAATACTGCATTCGAAGAAAAAAATATCCTTCCAACAGTCAAATATGGTGGCGGTAGTTGGATCACTTTAACATATTGCTTCCCAAAGCATTCGGGAAGCAATATGTTAAATTGATTAACACTGGGAAGCAATATGTTAAAAAGAGAAAGGTTGGTTGGTTAGAAAGAGGTTGGTAATCTAGGAGATAACCTACCGACCGTAAGCAAAGCTATAAATGCCCTAACCGGGCACTCTTTATATATTTAATGTAGGTTAATTGAATGCCCGGTTAGGTCAACTGAATGCCCGGTTAGGTCAACTGTACGCCCTTGATGATTGGTTAGGTTAAGTCGTGGTATTTTCGTTAGTTTTAACGAAAATAACACAACTTAACCTAACCAATCGTCAAGGGCGTACAGTTGACCTAACCGAGCATTCAGTTGACCTAACCGGGCATTCAGTTAACCTACATTAAATATATAAAGAAAATTAAAGGATGCAAAAAGGAGCTACTCAACTCGTACTTGTGGCAAATGATGTGGCGTGACCGATTCTTCCAAAATCCATTTTTTACTTTGTGTGACCATATAGCGCAAAAATTCTTATGAATTTACTTTCAATCTAATATTTTAACATGTTATGATTTGCTTTTTATGCATTTACTTTATTAAAGCGAACATTTTTTATCGTACTCCTTATCCTAAATATTGGGAAGCAATATGTTAAAGTGATTAACACTGGGAAGCAATATGTTAAAGTGATATATACTGGGAAGCAATATGTTAAAGAGAGGTTCCCAGGAAGCAATATGTTAAAGTGATCCCGGTAGTTTGCTTCTTTTGGAATGCTTTAGTGCTTCTGGTCCAGGAAAGTTTGTTGTCACCAAATTAATTTTGAATTCTAAGAAATATCAGGAAATTTTAGAAGAAAATGTATTGCCTTCAGTTCGGCAGTTGCGAATGGGTCGCAACTGAGTACTGCAACAAGATAATGATCCAAAACATAAAAGTAAGAACACCATGAAATAGCTTCAACAAAAGAATTTCAAGCTTCCGAAGTGACCCAGTAAAACCTCAGACCTCACCGTAATCGAGAATTTATGGTTTAATTTGAAAAGAGCTGTCCGCGAGAGAAACCTTTCGAATCTGAATAAATTACGACAATTTTCTTTAGAAGAATGGGCTAAAATTTCTACTGAGATGTCGAAACCGTAGAAAAATATCCAAAACGAATCACTGAAGTCATTCAAGCAAAAGATGGACGCATTTAATATTAAATAACTTTGTAAATAAATGTACGGAAACTTTTTCATTTTAACTTTTTTTTATTTTTCTCAAATTGTTGGGGTTAAACTAATTTTTTTACTGGCTAAATTTTTCCAAACGAACGGTAAACTTTCTTTAACTATCCTCTGCATGGTACAAAAGATAAGGACAAATATAACTGAAATATTTATCCGTACGAATACTTACGAACGCCACTGTATATACTTTCAACTAAGAACTGCCTCTGTTGAATGTTTTAAATACTATAAAATAAAATTTTGACTCGTTTGCGACGGGCTTTCTTATTGAAAGGCAATTCTACTAATTCAGGGATGCTCATTTCAACGTGTACAAACGTATCGAACCCTAAAATGATGAGTAAAATTAACTTTTACGTTTCGAAACAATTTAAATTTGGATAATTGTTCTGAAACAAAATAAAAAGGTTTGGAAGGAGTTTCTAATTTTATTTCGTAAATCGCGACAGTCAGAATAGTTTTGAAAATCTTTAATATTATCGCAAATACGCGCATTAATTGCTTGTGAAATGAATCACTGAGTTTTAAAACTTTCAAATAAGGAAGTTTTCCCACTTCACTGATGTACGTGCATAGTTAATAATCTTTTAAAAATTATACTTCGTGACTGTATAAATAGAGCAAATGATTTCATGGTCCACATTTATATACTATTCCCTTTTGTTAATAAATATTTTCATTTTGTTTTATTTATTTTAATTTTCGTCTTTATTAAGTTATGCGTCTCTCTCTCTCTCTCTCTCTCTCTCTCTCTCTCTCTCTCTCTCTCTCTCTCTCTCTCTCTCTCTCTCTCTCTCTCTCCTTTATGCATTGCTGATTGTCAGCCGATCTCCGCCACTTATATTTGTTTCCATTAATCTTCCCTCATTTCTTTCCTCCTCCTTCACTTTCTCCTTCGCTTCCCCCTTCACTCTGTTCATCTTCTCGCTCCTGAAGACGTCCTTCGGTTGGTGGTTATTTCCGCGTTCCATCTTCTCCGCATTGCTCTCACCTCTTCCACTCTTAACTGAGCACTTTCTGCCTTCTATTGCAGCAAGGCGTTCGGTTCGATCCGGACATGCCTCAGACAATTCGGCTCGAGTTTGCCAAAAGCAACACTAAAGTTAGCAAGCCGAAGCAGCAGTCCCCCCCAACGGCAGCCCCGCACCCCACTCTCGTGCACCCCTTCACAGGACGTAAGTACACCATGCACGAACCACCTTTAATGTCACAACCTCTTCATTTATACGAACAACTGATGTTTAGCAGTGTGTAAAAAATAAAAAGGTTTTGTTTTAGAAAACTTTATTTCTTATCTGACTGAACGCCATTCTGATGATAAATCTGCGTGGTCATGTGCTATATACTGTGTCTATCCTTTCCTCTGCGTTAAAACATGAGATGCTTCAACGATAATATTTGCATCTTCTGAAAGTTGAGAAATCGCTTCACCAAGCGATTCTACAACCCTGAACGAGGAACAAAAATTTTATATTTAGTGTGCAAGAGTAATGGAAAAAGTGCTCTTTCTATAAATTCTACTGCATCTCTACAACGACTACTATTGCTACATATCTACTACTAATATTAGTACTATTACAAGTAATAATAATAATAATAATAATAATAATTCTTTTACATCTTGTTAATTTGTTAATGAAGTTTATGGTGGTGAACGTCTCGATTTACCATTTGTGAAGTGTGTGCTGCCCGATTGCACCACAGAAATGCTCCAGTGAAAGATGTGATGGCGTATTTTAGGAAACCTAACGAAATACCGCTATTTGATAAAAGGCGCATTAACATTCTAGAAAGTGGCCATATTTTGACCAGTCAATCCAATCGGTATCTGTTGTCTTGTCCAGCGTAGGGCTAGACATAATTATGTACTATTATTAATTAGTATTCTAATCAGTCCTTCATCACTGAATTTAAACCCACACTCAAAGATTCAAAAGTTTTGTTTTGTGTCATCCAGTGAGGACACGGAAGAAATTACTCGCTGAAAAGACTGAAAACTGCTCGCCTTTCTTTCCAATTCCATTTTTCTTCACTTATTTCCCATAGACAGAAAACATTGCAGTCAACAAAACTTTTGAACTACTATATATATATATATATATATATATTATATATATATATATATATATATATATATATAGTGTAAAATGTATATTGATGTTACTCATTTGACTTGAGTGACAAGATTATTAATGATGCCTTTTAATTATAAACTTTATGATAAGAATATGCAATAGAGCGAGATGCTTTACTTTGGAGAACATTTTTTCATGTACTTTTCATGTCCTGCATAAGTGTGTCTCTGCACGCTGGAACAGTCACTTCTGTATATGTATATATAGACGTACCTATAATACAAATGGTCGCTCGTAACTTGATACTTAAATGTATTCATGAAATGAAAGGTAACTTTGCCAAGCTGAATAGAGACACGTCGTGAATTGTTTGGTTTCTCTGTGAGTGTTATTTACTGTTGTTCATAGTGTTTCTGTTATTTATTGGTGTTCACCACAGTGTTTCTGGTATCTGATACAGTGAGAAATGGAAAACAACGGATCAATCAATCTTTACCGTGTTGTGCGTCGTGCCTTCAGTGTGGAAAGTGTTGGTGAATGTACGCTAGGAAATAGGTTTGAATTAGTTTGCTATTAATTTAGTGTAAGTTTTATAATTTACATAGTTTATAAGTTAATGTATTTGAAGGGATCTGACCCCTAATTTTGTTTCAGTAGAGCTGAATCCGACGTTTTTTCCCGGCACTCCCGACGTCTGGTCTCCCCATCCTTTGGCATACACAGCAACAGAACTGCCCGGGGCAACGGGGCTGCAGCATCCTGCCCTCTTCCCAGCCCTCCAAGTGCCAGTACGTTCCTATCTTTGACTAACTCGAGACAAAGGTCCTCTGGAGCCGCCACCCGCCGGGGGGGGGCTGTCCCTGCCGCCGAACACCGTCCATGTTAGTCCTTCCTCCACACCTTCCTCAAATTCCTTCTCCTTGTGTGGTGCGCCTCCCAGCCGAAAAAGGCAATCAGTGTTCGTCCCATTCTGACGCCTCAGTTCCACATCACTTAAAATACTCACTCGTATCACTCTCCCACGTACGGCACACGCTGCGCCGAGCCCAAATTTCGCACTTTTGTATACCTCACAATGCCACATTGCACAGTACCGTATATATTTATACCTACCATCACGTAACAATTAGAATACCCTCACGTGAAAATTTATTATATACCTTTTATTAGTTGAAAGGACTCTTACCACGTAGTCTTTACCTATGCTAACCTAACAAACGTAACTATTTAGTTACATCTTATATTGAAATACTTTTTTATATTCTTTTATAAGCCTTAAAATAAAGCGTGATTAAATAAAACTTATATTTCAATTACTATTTACAGAATATAAATTAGTTGAGAATCGTAGTGATTTGTGGGTTGCATCCGAATATCGAAGACAGCTGAAAACTCATCATGAGCTTAACGAGATGTAGGAACATTCTACTTATCGCGCCTAAAAGATTAGACAAACATTTAGTGGTTGGCCAAAGGGACTAGAGAGACGTTTCACTATGAACGGATTCACGTATGGACTGTGTTTTCATCGCCAAATACATACATACACTGCCCACAGCGAGAGCACGCTGTGTTGCTGGGCAATCCCGTAAAGGATTGCATTATAACAGTTACGACTGATAATTCTCTCATGGATTATCTCTCAGTGGATCTTTCAACGAATGTTTTAAGACGCAATTCACGCTTCCCACAAACATTTGTTTCGTTAACACTCACAAATAAATGGAGTGAAGTTGTAAAAGAAATTGAGGGAATTAAAATCTTTTTACCTAAATAATTTGTTTCAGTGAGCTTTTACATTTGTTTTTGTTCATTTAAAAAGCGTTCGAAAATGTTAAACTATCTTAATTGGTTTATTTTTAAAATAAACGTTTAGCAATTTTTTTTCATATAATCCAAATTTTTATATTAACAAGAAATGAAATATGAAAAAAAATTACCTTTTGGGAAACCGTTAAACGATCGATGTTCTCGTGAACATCATTTGTTAATTGTCTCAAACAGAATTTTGATAACAATTAATAATTCCGCATTTTTTTTTTTCGTGGTTTTGTTGTTAAACATCGGCTAAGAAGATTTCGTGAGCTTTTCAGAAAATCAGTAACACTAATTATAAAGTTCGCATAAAAGATTTTTATAACTTTTAAATGTTAATAAAAAAAATGTGTTCCTATAAAATGCATGAACAAATAATGGTAGAGTGTGAATAAATTTTAATAAGTATAAAAAGTCGAAGACACTTTAGGAGACGCACGAAGAAAAACCTGAAATTACTCGAAACCCAAAAACGAAATCCATTCGATTTAATATCTAATTTATTGCCGTAATTTTTGTACGTTTTGGATCAGAAGAGGAATATCTCATAAATACTAATTTAATAAATGAACGAACGTTAATGCTCCAAATTGATAATGAACCTTATTAAATATTAAAATCTGAAATCCATCAACTCGAAACATTGTTTCGAATGAAGGAAAAGCATTTTACTAAGCTTAAATTTTAATAAACCATAGAAGTAGCCTTTAAAATTTATTGTTTTGTACACAATGAGTTTTTGCTGTGTTTATTTTACGCTTTGTATAAAAGCTTTTTTAGCAGCGCCAAAAAGTTAGTTTCCACTTATGCAAATCCTAAAATGAGTTTATTTCTGTTCAAGGGAGATTCTCTCCACAAAAACCTTAGACCCATTTCCTTCAAAATACTGTTTGCTGTTAGATTCAGTGAGGTAACAATATTTTATTGCATTTTTTTTATATAGTCACGATTCCAATGCTTTTAAATTTTTATTGTAGCTTTTATTAATTTTTTATATTAAATTTCAAAATGTCACAATAGAGACTCTGAATGTTTTCACGAAACTTGAATGGCATTTGATACAAAAGCATTTCAACAGTACTTGTCCCATCAATCCACGAAATTAAACATAATTCTTTTCTCTTTTCGTTTAAATAAATTGTGTATATATATATATATATATATATATATATATATATATATATATATATATATATATATATATATATATATATATATATATATTTTTTTTTTTTTTTTTTTTTTTTTTTTTTTTTACTATGCCCTTGACTAGATTTTTGAGGGCTGCTTTTTTTTTTCCTTAAAAATGATGTAACGGAGCTTTGTGTTACATGATCGAAGCCTATTGCTTTCTATAAGGCTCTTCGTAACTGTTTCAAGTTCATGATTTTTTTTTTGTCCCCCTCAAAAGTGGCTGGCGGAAACCAAGGGATGATTCAAATGTCAAGAGAGAATACACACTTTAAGATCAGCAGAAGACCCTTTGAATTTAGGTTTTTCTTCATCGAATAGTTTTTTCGTATAACACTTCAATATTTAGATTAATATTCCCATATTTTTATATACAGTTAATGAGTCTTTATTGTACGTAGTTGAAATTTTAAGAATTCTTTTAGAAAATGAGTCGTGAAAAGTAAGGGAAATTTGGAGCTCAAGAAATCTACTTGGATGAATCCTATCTTTTCTTTGCAGAAAACCCACAGTCAAAATCCTTGCTCGGATTTTCTTTGGCTGGGTCAGCCATCTGACCCTTTCGTCCACCTGTCGTCTTGGGTAACAATTTCCTCGGGGTCTTCCTCTGGATTAAAAACTTTCTATAGAAATCTTTTTCTTTTTCACATTTTTAGAACTTCATCATACATAAAAATTAGTTTAATATTATTTCATTTTGAATAGAGAAGTTGGAGTTATTTTTACAGTTCAAATTTTAATCAGATCTTTAAACTATAAGAAAAGTGAATTTGACTTTTAATGCGTTTACTAGGGCAAAATTAAACATTAAAAAGGGTAGGAGACAAATTTCTTATTTCCCAATCGTGAACATTAGAATTTCCTTAAAACAAAAAAAGATTCAATGATACAGGGAATTAGTATTGTGTATTTTATGTATATAATGTTTATAATTATTAAATACAATTATTAAATATCTTAATTTTTACGTACAACACACACACACACACACACACACACCACACACACACACACACACATTAGTCGATCATAAGTTTAATAAAATGAAACATTTTCCAAGCTGTATTTATAATTTTGTAATGTTAGTTAAATGGTAGGGAAACAGCATTTTTTCTTTACAAGTATTGTATCAGACTACCGATATTATGCAACCATAAAGGAGATCATAAAAAAAAAACCGGGAACTTTTTAGATCCTGTCATTTAAAACTCCCAAAATACGACCCCGAAAAAAATCCAAATCTTAATAAATTGAAAGGCAGAACAGCTCTCCCCTCTTCTAACTTTAAGGGTTTTTCTTGCTAATCTATTATTTAAATGGCAGATTAATTTGCAGCATATATAGATATTCTTCACCAACATTAATAATTAGTATTTCAAGAATTAATATTTTCAGCACATCATATCACATTACTTGTTTATTCACATTTTTTGGCACTCTTAAGTTTTTCAGTTTTTAATTTATTTATTTATAACAATTAATTCTATCAGACTATTTTAAGGAATTAAGTTTTAAAATTTAAATAAATAACTTGTTGATATAAAATGAATTCATTTTGATCCCAAAATAAAAAAGGTTCTTTTTAGTCGCACTCATTAAATTTACGAGTTTGAGGAAATGCATAACTGCGCGTGGAAACGTTTTTCTTCTTCTAATTTTTCTTTTTATTTGGTTCAGCCTCCACTGGCACTAGCGCATCACGGCCCTCTCGTTTCTCACTCAGCGGCGGCCATAATGCCTTCTCCGGCACTCGTGTCTCCCGCAGGGTCACCGGCCTCAGGGCACCCCGGGCACTCCCAGCACCACCACCACCCCCCTTCCGCCCCCAACCCTCAGTGCTCTACACTCTTCATCGCGAATCTGGGGCACAATGTGGCAGAGCAGGAGATCAAAGAAATCTTCTCGAGGTAGGTGGGTTGACTCGGATTTTGTTTTGTATTGAAGGAGCTTTCTCCGGTAATGGGATTTCTTTCTCACTTTTATTCCCACAATTTCACACTCGTGATAAATCGTTACTTTACGATTTTAGATCATAATGAAATCATTATTCATATTTCACCTCATTAATCATCATTTTTGGAATAATGAACATAAAACAATGAAAATGTTTGTCAAATTGAGTAATTTTAGAAAAATAATATGTTGAAAATAGTTCAAGTTTGAATTAGATCAGTGAAATTTTTTTATTAAAATTATAGTCATTGGTTTATGCCCTTCACTCGGGATTTCTCACTATTTATACAATCTTTGGCTTAGGAAGAAAACTGATCTCAAAATCCAATTGATTCCCGAAGGACGCGTGAAAGCTGGAGCAAATGTTTGAGTTCTCTTAATATAGAAATAAGAAAGTGGGTGTAGGGTACGGCCTTTGAGTGGGTTTAGTACTAGGAGTATTCCAGTTAAGATTAATTCAGACGCTTTAAGCTTGGTTTTAGATTAGTTTCGATCGCTTTAATTTCATTTTATTTCAACTTTTAACGAAGTTTATAATTATTCAGGTTGATATAATCGTAATGTTAAAGAGTGACGGCAATTATTCGACTTGGCTTTCAGGCGTCCTTTCAAATTTCGAACTCGCAATTTTAAAAACTTGATGCTGATTGTCTCTAAGAATCGTGTAATAAAAGTTAATTGGTGGTTCAATCATTGGATCGATTACGAGATGAAGAAAACATTTACATTTTCCTTAATGAATAGCGATAAGCGAAAGAAGAGAATATTTCTGCACCCATTTTCAGTCGCTTCTTTATAACTTATTGTTAATGTCCTTTAAAAGGGTTGAGTTCAGTGGGACTAAACTTAAAAATGGGGAAACCGATGATATAATGTAATTTGATGATACAAAGTTCAAAATTAAACTTTGAATAATAATTTTATTTATGTTCACTATTTCAAAATAGGGATGATATTTAAAATGTTTTTCTTTTATTTCACAAATCAAAGTAATGCAACAGTGTACGAATAAATGTTGAAATTTAATTTTGTAATAATATTACATACCAACTGCAAATGACCTTGAATAACCTGCACAATCACGGGTTTACCTGCATCCCTCACTTTACCCTATTTAACCATATAATTATGCTTTAACTCACCATCTAAACTCACATTTCCCTTCCCTTTAGTTGTGATGATAACTGAGGCGTTCATTAAATGCACAATCCTCATCTGAGTTAAGGTTTAAGGAAGCATCTAGATTGCACCTGAAGGCCTCGGATAGACTCTGTCCCAAACTCATCTCAAATCCCCTTCGTATTATTATACTTATTTAATCCTGCCTCTTCCTTTTTGTATATTCGTACACACACACACACACATATATATATATATATATATATATATATATATGTGTGTATTGTATATGTGTGTGTGTGTGTGTGTGTGTGTGTGTGTGTGTGTGTGTGTCATTCATCAGCTGCGTTACGTTTAATTTAAGTTTCTGTAATATAAGTTACGTGTAGACTTGAGCCCTGTGTGTGTGTGTGTGTCATTCATCAGCTGCGTTACGTTTAATTTAAGTTTCTGTAATATAAGTTACGTGTAGACTTGAGCCCTGTGTGTGTGTGTGTGTGTGTGTGTGTGGTGTGTGTGTGTGTTTATTAATAAAAATAAAACTGTTTTATACTTTTTATTTATTCTCTAACTCGGCAATAATTTGTTCGTTACTCTCTTAATTGAGTGTAAGGCTTTGTAATTGTATAATCATAGGAAAAGTGAAGTTAAGAAGATTTTTATCTTAAAATTTGTATCCACTTAACTTTAAAACATAATTGGAGGTGAGGTGTAATTACGTGTTGCCTTCAACTATTCTTTTAATGAAGTGCAACTAGCCGCCATTTTTTGAAAGCGGGTTAAGATGTGATATGTGCGGCTCGATCCAAGAACAAGAACCCATTTGGAGGGACCGTTCGTTCATTTATAAAATAAATTTTTGTTTTATTTTGGCGGTTCGTCCTTTTGTTCGTTTTTAAGTAGCATTTAGTAGTCGGTCGTCACTTCCATAAAGTATTAGGCAACTTTTGAAATAGACGAAAACCAGTGAGAGATTAACGATAAACAATAACATATTCTTGGATCCAAATTTTTAGTTTCGAAGTGAAATCCTTTCGGGAAAACTATGCTCAGATTCAGAATGTCAGTAACTTACTTAAAGTAAATGTTCAGTTTGCGCTGTTAAACTCTCAGTTAGGAACTTTCGTCAAAATCTTATAATGGGAGCGTGCAGTAACTATTACGAAGATATCCCTTGGTTGCGTGTATGCCTGCGTTTATGTTCCCGCGTATGCACGCGTCCTTTTGAGAGTACGTTTGTTTATGTATGGACGTCTTTCTCTCCCTCTCTTCATTTATCCACTCCCTCCTGTCCTCGCACTTTCCCACCTCCCGGGGCTTCGTCCTTTGGCCTTCAGAACGGTCTGTCTGCACTCGTCCGCCCTGACGAAGCGTCCTGCTTTCACTCCACAGCTTTCCTGGTTATGCCCGCCTGCGCATGCACACAAAGGGAGGCTCCCCTGTAGCCTTTGTCGAGTTCTCTGATGTGAGGGTAGCGACCGCTGCCCTCACTGCTCTGCAAGGCTTTGTCTTGGCGTCCTCAGATAGAGGAGGGATACGGATTGAGTACGCCAAGACCAAGATGGGGGAGGTCAACACTGTCTCAGGTATTCAGTCGATCCTACGTCAGAGCCACCGTCGGAATCTATTTAAGATTTTCACTCTGTATCATGCCAGGCTCACTTCAAGCCGTAGAACTTGACGAATTGCTTCTTGGCATACTTAAATAAAACACACTAGACATTAATTATTTTATTTAATAAAATAATTATTTTAACTTTTTTTTAAAAACGAGTGACCTTTTATTTACTATTTCATAGTAAATATCTGTATATGTTACGTCACACCATCAAAATCGTCTTTAATTAATACACTTTTAGTCTAAGGCAGTGGTTCTCAAATTGGGGAGACGCGAAACTGGACAAAAGTTGATGAAAAAATTTTATTGGCAGACTGAAGCTCAATCATATACCTTGAAAATGAGGTCAAAATTAGTTGAAGCGCATTTCACATCAATTACAATTAATTTCAAGACATACGGGTTAGGCTAGGTCTTATATTCGATTTTCTTTTCTTTTTCTACTGTAATGGTAAGAGTTAAAAAAAAAAAAAAAAAAAGTGGAAACGTCTGTGAATGTTTTGCCTACATTTTTATTCGTATTTTAGATTTGAATACTTACAAGTGCGATGTAAATATATGTTTTGCATGTACAGACCAGAACCCTCCTAATTCGAAACATTAACGAGAAGGTTAAAATGTTTCAGTAGCGCAACTTTCGTCATCCGAAACGCTTTCACGATCGAAAAACGTTTGAGAACTACTGACTGACCTAAAGTAGAATTTATCGCGTGCCTTTGCCGTTATAGTGATCGATTAAGGTTTGAGATTGCGTTTATAGTTGGAGTCTTTTAAAATGCATTTTGTAGCGTTGAAGAAGACGTTCCAGAACGTGAAAGGAGAATGAATGAATCGAGAGTGTGGTTGTTTAACTCTTTAATTCAGTCGCGATGGTAACGTTAAAGTCACGTTTGCTTTGAGTCATATTTGTATAGCGGATCGAAAGGATATACAGGGTGTCCCGTAAGTCTGGACCCATAGGGAAAAATAATAAAATTACAAAATAGTCCAAAAATTTATTACATAATCTGTTCAAAGTGTCCGCCGTTGTGTCGCACACATAGTTGAAGACGCAATCTCCACTGCGACAGCACTTTCTGAATCACAGTCGCAGAAATTTCTTGACACGCCTCCACAATGAGTGCTTTAAGGTGGAAAATGTTCTGAAGTTTGACCTCGTACACTTTGGCTTTCAAGTGGCCCCACAAATAAAACTCCAGCGGAGTAAGATCATAATAAAAAAATAATAAAAATAATAATAAAAATAATAAAAAAATATATTATAAATAAATTTTTGGACTATTTTGTAATTTTATTATTTTTCCCTATGGGTCCAGACTTACGGGACACCCTGTATAAAGATAAATTATTTTAATAGTATCACGAGTAGTGAATTAACTATCTCACGTAGGAGGAACTCTTTTCCTAATTTACGATCAATGTAACCCACTAATTATTTATTAGTATAATAATTTGTATATCGTTATAAATAAAAAAGTATGGAAAGTAAAGCTAAATTTTTATATAAATAACTATTTTATTTCTTTACTTAATTTGAACCGTGAAGCTATGTTATCATCATATACAGTCTGTGTATTTTATATATATATATATATATATATATATACATATGTTAGTCAAAGTGTGTAACCAGCCATTTCGTGTAATGGCTGAAACTTTTAGTCATTTCGCGAAATAACTAAAATTTTCAGCCATTACGTGAAATGGCTGAAATTCCACCTTGGTCATTTCGTACAAGATCATTTGCCCGGTTAGGTCAACTGTATGCACGGTTAGGTCAACTGCATGCCCTTGACAAGTGGTTTGGTTAAGTTGTGTTATTTTCGTTAGTTTTAACGAAAATAACACGACTTAACCTAACCAATTGTCAAGAGCATACAGTTGACCTAACCGGGCCTTCAATGGCGGACATCAGAATAACATTGAAGGCACGGTTAGTATTTGAAAACCTCTATATTGAAAATTAAAATGTGTTCAAATGTTCAAATGAGTTCAAATGTGTATTTGAAGAGTGTTTCTCACTTATTTGAACAGATCTGTGGATGTATGTATGTTTTAGCAGATTTAGTTAGTTAAATAAAGGTTTCCAATTTTATTGTGATGTTTGTTATTTCTATGAATTCATGATAAAAGTCATTTTAGCCATTTCACGAAATAACCAAGGTGGAATTTCAGCCATTTCGCGTAATGGCTGAAGATTTTAGTCATTTCGCGAAATGACCAAGTGAAACAGCCATTTCGCGAAATGACTAAAAGTTTCAGCCATTACGCGAAATGGCTGGTTACACACTGACTGTAACAAATATATATATGGCTTGTTTTTACGTTTGTCCATATTTGTTACACAAAACAGATTGAGATGAATTATGAGACTAACATTCAATGACTTGTTTTGATTTTAAGGAAAAAAAGTGTTTTTTGTAGTAAATTAAAATATGATTTCAAAGAATTATTTAAGTTAATTTATGAAAGTAGAATTCTCAAAAATGCCTTTCTAAATTTTAGTTTTCATTTTATTAAAATATTTAAGTTACCATTCTCAGTTATTATTATTATTATTCTTTTTCCAATTCCTCGTTACAAAATCGAAACACGCGCTACACACGTCACAATGTGCGAAATATTGAATTTATGATGCTATATGGAGTTACCACTTATGCCACAACCGCCGTTCTCTAATATAAAGTTCTTAATTAATACACTAAATTACGAACAGTTTAGGCGTATTTTCATTCACTTTTACACGCATCGAGCATGAATAAGGGCGCACTTTTTACATCCTCATTTTCGTGCTTCGGGATAAAATTCTCGACTGCACATGTCGAGTGGAAGCAGATTTATTTTGTAACATTTCACATATAAGTCGGGATGTACTGGGCAACATCTGCTTTACAGCCCAGTGTGTTCAGAATTTTCAAAGAGTGGGTGAGGGGGGGGGGGGGGGGGGGGGGGGGGGGGGGGGGGATTGTGTCATAAAAATCTATGGGAAATATCGTGTAAATTTCATAATAATTTGTTTATTTATTATTATATAGATTTAGAGGAGAGAATATATATATATATATATATGGGATGAATTTCACAATTAAACACGTGAAATGAATGGATGATGCAAACCCACACGGAAAAAGAAAAATGATTCCAAGCTCTTTCGTGTATTCAGAAGTACACCTCGTCAGGGAATGATGAGGTGTACTTCTGAATACACGAAAGGCCTTGGAGTCATTTTTCTTTTTCCTTGTGGGAGCTTGCATCATATATATATATATATATATATATATATATATATATATATATATATATATATATATATATATATATATAGGGGTTGGACAAAATAATATGAACACCTTGATAAATGGCGGTTTTTATTCTTAATATGGAGTTGATCCTCCTTTAGCGGCAATAACAGCTGCAATGCGTCGGGAATTGATTCATACAGCTTTTGGACATGGCTAAAGGAATCCTGAGCCATTCTTCGAGCAAACCCTGCTCCAGTTCCTCCAAAGACGCCGGCTGTGGGAATCGGCTTCTGACCTGCTTCCAACTGACACCACAGATGCTCGATAATGTTAAGATCCGGGGATTGTGGAGGCCAATCCAAGCGTTCTACTTCACTAACATGCTCTTCAAACCAGTTTTTAACGACCCCAGCGGTGTGGATTGGTGCATTATCATCCTGGAAGACGGCGCCGCCATTGGGAAACAGCGTTTGGACCATGGGATGGACCTGGTCAGCCAATATTGACAGATAGACCTGGGCGTTAACCCTACCATGCAGTACTACAGCTGGGCCAAGAGTATTCCACGATATTGCTGCCCAAACCATCACAGATCCGCCTCCATGCTTAACGGTTGGGGTCAGGCAGTCGGGGTCATAAGCATCTTTAGGCTGTCTCCAGACGTAAACTCGACCGGAACATGGAAATAGCGTAAAGGAGGATTCGTCGGAGTAGACTACATTCTTCCACCGGTCCATTGACCAATTCTTATGGTCATTACACCATTTTCTGCGCCGCTCAATGTTGATGTGCGAAAGGAAGGGTTTGGCAATTGCAGCCCTCCCATGGTATCCAGCTCCATGGAGCTCGCGACGTACAGTTCTGGTCGATACCGGGCTTGCAAGATGCTGGTTAAGCTCTGCAGTCACTTTTGGAGCTGTGGTCTTATGGTTCTTTGTCACAATGCGCTTTAGCACCCGGCGGTCTCGATCACACAGCTTCTTCTTGCGTCCACTATTGCATTTGTCGGTGCTTGTCTTTCCATGGTTTTGGTATGCAGACATGACCATTGAGACAGTTCCTCTGGATACATTGAACATCTGAGCGGTTTTCGTCACCGATGCACCAGCCATCAGCGCTCCGACAATTTGCCCTCTTTGGAAGTCTGACAGGTCTTTCATAACTGCTAATTCATAATTCACTCAGATCTGTAAAAACAACGTGAGGGTTATAACATGACGTATACACTCTCTGTTACGCATTTAAATAGGTTTGCCAGTCATTTGACCGTTTACTTTGTGTCTGAGCAGTCCGTAAAGATAACCGGTGAAATCGGCGGGTGTTCATATTATTTTGTCTAACCCCTGTATATATAAATGGGACAGTTACTGTTTTTCTAGAAATACATAGCATACAATTGCAATTTGCAAGCAAATTTTATGTTTTATTGGCAGAATTAAGTTATTTGACAAATCTATTTAGGTAATGTAGAACATAAAGATTAGTTACAGAAGTTTATGAACATAATTATTGGGCATTACATATATATATATATATATATATATATATATATATATATATATATATATATATAGAGAGAGAGAGAGAGAGAGAGAGAGAGAGAGAGAGAGAGAGAGAGAAGAGAGAGAGAGAGAGAGAGATTTGAGAAAAGATCCTTTTCTTTGGGATATCGAATCTATGTACAATATTAAATCGCTTCACATCGAATATTAAATACGTTGACTTTGGCAAAAAAAAAATTTGTGGCCATACACGAACAAAATTACTTATCACTAATTGTAAATGACATTTAGACGAAAGGGAATGGTGGAACGAGGTTGGAATGGAAATAGGTGGAAAAATTAAGGTTGTTATGGTCTGCACGATTTAATGAACGTATCTCTCATTTCCTTTTTTATCGAACTATTTTAGCATGTTTGATTCTTTTGTCTCTTGATCGAGTGTTCCAGAGGCTGGGTTCAGTGGAGCATAAAGGTCTTGTTGCACAATCTAGAATGTAATTTGGTTTTCTCATGTATGTGTTTGATTGTCTTGCGTCGAAACTGTGTTGGGTTTGGGAAGCTAATACTGTATTTTGTTGTGGAGGGCTTCCAAAACAGTATTTTGACAATTTGATACCTATAAGAGGCAATGTTTATTTTGGATATTTTTTATTTTTTTTGAAAATTCTACAAACTAAACATTGCCCTTTATAATAATAATAATAATAATAATAATAATAATAATAATAAATGGTGAGCAAGTACTTTTAAACAACACCTTAAATTTTTTTATGATTGAGTAATGAATAGTGAATACACTTGTGCCTCTAAACACATCTCTTTCGAAATACACATCCACACATATACACACCAGAAGAAATCCCCTTCACCTCTCCGCTCTTCCTCACTTCCATCGTACTTCATAAAGGGAATATTATATATATACAGTGTGTGTGTGTGTGTGTATGTATATATATATATATATATATATATATATATATATATATATATATATATATATATATATATATAGACTCATATATATATATATATATATATATATATATAATAATGTGTGTGTGTGTGTGTGTAATAATAAATGTTTAATGTATTGTTTCGGTACAATTAAATGTAAATTGGCTTTAGCTTCCAGAACAGGTAAATATGTGTTTGCCCATTTCCTTTTAATTAGTAAACACAAACAACTGATATCCCCTTATAGTCAGTATCTACGCTGAATCCGGAGCAAGTGTAGTTTACGTCCCCCCCTGACGCAAAAGGGGACACAAACTACACTAGGACAAAGTTTGGGAACGTAAACTACACTAGGATCTTTAGGAGACATTTTGGGTCTTTCCGTTTGGGGGCTAGCAGCGAATTTTAATGAAAATCGGTATACTATTGTAGTTTTGGTCACTGATTTAAAAAATAACTTTCTTTTTTTGGAGAAATGAAAACAAACATGTTAGAGCACTTTAAATAATTAATATGTGTTTTAACTAGCTTAAACTAGTTACAGAGGATTGTGTTAAATTTAGCCAGAGTCACAAACTGCTACTGTTTATGAGAAAGTGCTCTAAGTGTGGGAAAGTGTGTTCCTTTGCTAAAAATACCCAGTTTTTTCTTTGCCAAAAGCGTCGGTCAAACGGTAAAAAGTGCAACTTTACGAAGAATACATTTTCTGAAGAATCCCGGCAGATCTGTAAAAGTAGCAGAAAAAATCAAGAATTAATGCCCAGTTAGGTCAATTGAATGCTCGGTTAGGTCAACTGTACGCCCTTGACGATTGGTTAGGTTAAGGCATGATATTTTCGTTAAAAACACATTAATTATTTAAAGTGCTCTAACATGTTTGTTTTTCATTTCTCCAAAAAACGAAAGTTATTTTTGAAATCAGTGACCAAAACTACATTAGTATACCGATTTTCATTAAAATTCGCTGCTAGCCCCAAACGGAAAAGATTTTTTAAATGAATCCATGAAATAAAACGTTAACACTAACGAAAATATTACGACTTAACCAATCGTCAATATATATATATATATATATATTGACGATTGGTTAGGTTAAGTCGTAATATTTTCGTTAGTTTTAACGTTTGGATCACCTGAAGATCAGGGCCCCCAGCCTTCTTTAGTTAGCTTTATAAGGCTAACTAACGAAACTATCACGACGTAACCTAACCAATCGTCAAGGGCGTACAGTTGACCTAACGATTGGTTAGGTTAGGTTGTGATATTTTTATTAGTTAGCCTTATAAGGCTAACTAAAGAAGGCTGGGGGCCCTGATCTTCAGGTGATCCTAACGTTTTATTTGATTAGGTATACGCGGACAAAGTTGGGGAACGCAAACTACACTAGGATAATGTAGGGGAACGTAAACTACACTAGGATAATGTGTTAGAGTTAGGGGAACGTAAACTACTCTAGGCACCACAGGGGGACGTAAACTACACTTTCTCCCTGAATCCCTCTCCATATTTGAAATGAACTACAGGGTGTTCAGAAAAAAACGTAACCCACTGAGAATGTATATATCATTGTAACCTAATCTTTTTCTTTCTGTTTCGGGTTGCGTTTCTTTTTGAACACCTTGTAGTTTTAATAGTGACCCTATGATTTCAATATATGATTGATGACTCCTATTTTAATGTCTGTTTATCGTACTGAACCTGAGATATTCATTCTTTTCTTTATTCTTGTTGTATTACCATTTTTTAAATTAATTATAATTAATAAAGGATCATTACTGCAGGACAGTTGGCAAGTTTCTTATATATGTCGCTAGATTCGCCCAATTTTGAAAATAGCATATAGTATTGTAACTCGCTCTTCAGCGTTGTAGCTAGTTAGTGTGTAATTTGGTGGATGTTGCTCATGCCTAATATTAATGTAACTAACCCTGAATTGACTTTGTCAATATAAAAATTATTTCATGAATTTTCATGTAAGATAATATTTTTATGGATATCATTTAAATAAAAATTGTATTTATTCTTACGAGAAGCTCATTTGATAAAAATAAAAAGAAAATGACGAGGGCATGGACCTATAGTTCCTGAACCAGACTGTTGAATCGTCAATTCAAAGTGCTTTCTGTTTACCAAGTCATAAAATTCATTACGCCTTGCTTATTTTATGTTTTGTGTCATGTATATCCTTAAGTGCGAAATAACTTTTCTGTATAAATTTGCATTTAGTTCGTTATCTGTTTTAGTTAGAGTTTTTGGAAAAAGGTAGCTTATAGTAACCTCAGAAATAATATGTCTCTATCTCTGATACCCTGCTTTTATTATGTCTTTGGGATCACCTGAAGATCAGGGTCCCAAGCCTTCTTTAGTTAGCCTTATAAGGCTAACTAACGAAAATATTACGACTTAACCTAACTAATCGTTAGGTTAACTGTACGCCCTTGACGATTGGTTAGGTTAAGTCGTGATATGAAATTAATAATAATTTCTGGTTTTAACAGATGTTTAACTATGGGGTGGGTGGAAAGTTCCTTTACCCTCTGTTGTAGCACTTAGAATTCAAATGGATCTTTGAAACTATTTCCCCCTCAGCTTCAGAGAGGGGGGACATAGTTTAAAAGGTCAATATTAGGGGGGGGAGGGATAATTTAACAGGTTTTACTTATCTTATTTACGTAATAGAATTTTTAAGATATGTACGGGTGAGGCAGAAGTAACCGGGCAGTCAATAAGCACTTATTCCAAAGTAAATGTTTATTGAAATTTAGTCACAAATTAAGAAATTACAATGTACATGATACTAGAACAATATAAAGCATGATTAGAGCAAGTGTTCGAAATGCTGACCATGTTCTTCAATGCATTTAGAAAATCTGTCTACCACAGAATAGCACACACTTCGACACAAATCTTCGTTGATTTCTGCGCAAGAATTCACAATTCTCGTAGTGAGCTGCTGAATGGTCCTTGGTTTTTCAGCATAGACTGAATTCTTCAGCACACCCCAAAGAAAAAGTCTGGAGGTGTAAGGTCAGGAGATCGAGGAGGATAATCTATGGGACCACGGCGTCCAACCCATCTCTGAGGGAAGTGCTCATCGAGCCAATCGCGCGCAGCGTGGCTGTAATGAGGTGGTGCTCCGTCTTGTTGGAACCACATCTCACGAATGTGTGGCCAGGTTGCCACTTTTGGAAGGAAATTATTGTTGAGCATCGCCACGTAGTTGGCGCCTGTCACAGTTTTTCAAAAAAGAACGGACCGACCAGACCAGAAGCACAGATCCCAATCCAAACCGTGACACGATGGTGTTGACTTCCTTCTCGAGGATTAGGTGAGGATTTTCACTTGCCCAGTAGACAGAATTATGTCGGTTGACGTGGCCATTTAATTTAAAAGATGCTTCATCACTCCAGATGATCTTTTCAGGAAAGGTGGCGTCCATTGCACAGAGTTGTCGAAAGATCTCACAAAACTCCACGCGACGGTCATGATCATCTTCGTTCAGTGCATGGAGCAAGTGTGGACGATATGGCCTCAAGTGGGCATCGTGTAGCATTCTTATAATTGATCTTTGTGAGATGCCAAGTTCTTGCTCAGCTCGTCTGATGGACTTCCGTGGACTACGAGCGAAAGCAACTTCAACAATCTGCTTGTTTTCGTCGGTACAGACAGACCTTGGTCGTCCTGGTCTTGGAAGATCTTCACATGAACCTGTTGATTCAAAGCGTTGAATGAGGCTGGCTACCGTGTCTCTTTTAATTGAACGATCAAATCTTTCTTTAAATCGGCGGCATGTCTCGCTCTTGTTGTCCGTTCGGTAAATTTTTTTTACAATGAAGACACGTTCTTCCATTGTAAAGCGTTGGTTGCTCGCCTTTGCCATAATTGGGGCTTTCAAAATTGACCGAAATAAGATGTGTTCACAACCACCAGCTGCGACAAACTGAATTAAACGGTTAGCCTGCTAGGCTACCCGTTTAGCCTAGGCTATCGGGTGTTACGTAATCGATGCAATTATCGCTAGAAACTTCCAAAGCTGAAACATCAAAAAGCTACCCGGTTACTTCTGCCTCACCCTGTATATAAGATACATATCTTGAAAATTCTATTATATTCTATGGATCACCTGAAGATCAGGGGCCCCAGCCCTCGTTAGTTAGCCTTATAAGGCTAACTAACGAAAATATCACGACTAAACCTAACCAATCGTCAAGGGCGTACAGTTGACCTAACCGGGCATTCAAATTTTATCCTATGTAAATAATGGTTCTCTATTTATTATATGTTTGCAATAAATAATAAATTTGTTGTTATTTTTTCTTATCTTATTTTGGTTAATTTGCAGCGTTTAAACTTTGTGGGGGATATAGTTGAAAAGATCAACATTGGGGTGGTGATTGTTGAAAAAGAGTATGTAGGGGCGAAAATAGTTTAAAAGATCCATTCAAATTGTAATTTCTTAGGGGTAAAAGGAATTTCCCCCTTATCTTATGTATTTGCTTTGTAAGTTATCATAAAATGAATCAGGGAACACTATAATATACGTTAGCCTAAACTGAAATAGAATGGATAATGATTAATTTCCGCATTTCATTTGCCATATCTTTACGTCTATAATTTTTCCTGTATGTAAGTAAAGCTATATAGTTTATCTTGCCTTTTACACAATCTTAAATACATATATTAGTTTAGTCATTTTTCACACTTCCTCTTTTCCCCAATTATATTTCCAAAATCTCTTCTTAGTCTCGTTGTTGGACTAAAGATTTAGCTAAATTAATTAATATTCCTACTCACAGTAAGGACTGATTCAAAAGAGGGACACTGATTTAGAAGACCCAGCTGGTTAACACCTACTATGTATGTATGTATGTGTGTGTATGTGTGTGTGTGTCTATATATTCTTTCTCTTACAAGAAATGATGATTAAGTTTTTCCAATGACATTAAGGACATAGCTTCCAAACATTACTTTTTTCAATTGGATTTTTTTTTTAATTTAATTTGTATTATAAAATTAGAGTGTTACTTTGAACAATAATCGAAAAGATTTACTCCTCCATCCTTTAAGAAGCATGTCATGATCGTTATGGAATTAAATAATAACTAAATTTTGTGCTTAGTGTTCAGTGTTTAAAAAGAGATCTTCGACTTTCGAATCTCTCTCTGGTTGTGCCTATTGTCCATAACAGCATTTAAAACCCTTTACCATTACTACAGTTTAGACATTGCGTGTTTTAAATGACGATTCGTTGCCTCTCTCTAAGGCTCGCTTTTACTTGCAGGGACACAAGACTGAAACTGATGGAACCGCGTGGAGCTCCTCACGTGGAAAGGCTGGCTTCTTAATCATTTCAGCCGAATGAAGAACAAGACGGAATCTCACTTCGCGTCTTCGTTCAAAGACAAATCCAGACGTTTCTTTGTTTGTTTGTGCATTATCCAAACTTATGTTTAAAATACCCTTTTGAGGGACACACACATAAAATAGATATTTATATAGATTTCAAGATATATAAATATACATTTAAAGTTTATATATATATAATATATATATATTATATATATATAATATATATATATATATATATAATATATATAATATATATAATATATATATAAATATAATATATATATAATTTGAATTTATAAAAGTGATCCTATAGAATTGTCTGCAATAAATAAATGTCGTGATAAGAGTCCTGTAAAGCATATTTCAATATAAAATAATATTTTATGCTTTGAACTTGCAGTGTTTCATAAATACTTAAAATAAGTTGTGAAAAGGGTCTCTCTCTCAGATAATGGTTGGAGGCAAAACATTCATTTTTTTAAGTTTCTTTTATAGGAATTTACTTAAATTTACGTAAATCGGAATTATTCGTCATTATGTTGATTTTTTTAAATTACTTTTAATTAATTGCATTGCTCGTCAGACTGTTAAGATATTGTTTCCTCGATTAACTTAACTTACTTCTCAGTGAATGCCATAACCAAAGATTATCCTTACGGTGAGTAAAACCAAAGGGCTCGTGTGTTAATACTTTCCTTTATATTCATCTCCAAATACTATCATAATAATAATAATAATATTAATAATAATTATCTGATAGTTTTAAGTACTATTTCATTAGTTCTAATAATTTCCGAAATATATAGAAATTTATTTAGATTCTACGTAAATTTAAGTCCTTTGTAAATGTTGAGCAATATTTTTTTATTATTATTTAATGTTGAATAAGGAAAAGGCATCGTTCGTAATCCGCGAGCGAAATTCCCCGTCAAGAGACTGGGAAGGAAAAGGAGAGAGAATTCCGTTCCCGTTTAACCAAAGAAGTTCTTTTACCTTTTTGTAAATGATCGGAACTCGATTCGCTCCTCCACGAGGCGTTTGAAGTGGTGGACGAAGGAGGCGAGCGAAGGCTAAGTGTCGTGAGCAATAAGAAAATCCTTTTAGAATCATTTCGGGAGAAACTTGCGTAAATTTCTCGCGTTCCGTTTGAGGTCTCGAACTCCTTTCCAGATACGTTCGAGCCTCCAGCGAAAAAATTTGTAAAAATTACTTAATTTATTTTTAAAATTAAGAAATCAATTATCCTTCCTAAAGTAGGAATGTTCATCAATATGAAATAGGATTATTAACGTTTTGTTTGGTCCGCCATTTCAGTCATTAAATTACAAATATATTTCATATAACTCCCTGCTATCTTATTAGGGATATATATATATATATGTATATATATATATATATATATATATATATATATATAATATCTTACGCTGCAGTGTTTAGAATCTTGTCCATATAAAATATATTAAGATAAACTCCTTCTAACACTTTTATGTCTCTAAATCCGTTCCACAATGCCAGTGTTTGGTGTTTCTGTTGCGAAGCGGATCGCTGTCTCGATTTCCGAGCGGAGTGAGGAGCGCGGTCTCTCGACAGACCAAATTGCGATTCGGTTTTTCAGACCAAGTTTTCATTCCAAATTTTGGTGAGGACTTGCGAGCTCTTTTCTCTCGGAATTGCTTGTCGGTCTCCGATGTTGATGGATTTGTTAATCTCATTGTAAATTGCATATCTGTTTTTGTCATCCTCTGTATTTATATGTGTACATTTTAATATTAATATAATATATATAATATATATATAATATATATATAATTATATATATATATATATTATATATATATATATATATATATATATAATATATATATATATATATAATGGGAAATAGGTGTTGAAATGAAAAATAATTTATTAAGTTTATAGTTAACTTATACTAAAGTTTTGATTTAAAATTTGCTATTTGAGCTTAATCCATATACGCTTATTTCCCAGAAAGCGACTCGGGGAGACCTCGATCGACGTTTAAGCTTCGCTTCGCTCCGCCTTTCCTAATGAGAGCAAACAAAGAAAGCCTCTGCGGCTATTTAACGAATGTTACGCATTTCCATACTCTGATTTGTGCGTATAAAATCCTTCTATAAAATGTTCGTTTATATCCGGAATTGATAATTATTTTTCGTTTTAGTACATATTCGTCAAGATACACGCAGCTAAGCTACACAAATAAATTTTTGCGTAAGCACAATCAAAGAGTGTCATTAAGCTTTTGGATATGATGAAATTCTATTTTGTTAAGATGATAAGATGTTAAGAACAATGAAACGGATGAAATGAGGTTTACGGATAAAAATTAATTAATAAATCTTTAACTTTCTACCTCATTTTACATTGCTAAAAAATGTTTTAAATCGTCGATACTGTTTTGAAGTTGATCAGTCTGAAGTTGACGTGTTTTTGTTTTTTAGGATATGCATAAATCACGGTTGGAAAAATTGAGTTGTTCAAGCTTCAACTTGTTTGTGCACTTGAGACTAAATGAAACAAGGGATAAGTCTCCTCGCTCACTTCTCTGTGATCATTTTATCTTAAAGCAATCGTAGGACATCACTCAAAAAGAACTCAGTTAGGAAAGGCCTGGCGTTTCGGGCTTGCTATATAATCCGTCCATTTCGAAATGTAGATATCTGAAGCTCAACAGGTTTACATGAAAATAATTTCCTTTTAGTACATATCAAGTACAAGATGGTGGCATGTGTTTTGAGTAGCTATATTTTATACACCTGACTAAGATAGACACGGCTGACTGAAACAGAATAAATAAATTTCAGAACGAGAGCTACTCTATATGGAACCCCACTTGTCTCTGTATAGAGCCTTTTGTGTATGTTTCAAGCCTATTATAGAGCTATATTTGCGTGATAAAGTTATCTTCTCTAGATTATTTCTATTTATATAGCATAAGTGCCCTTTCTAGAAATGTCCAACATTCTATGCCTTAACATGATAACGAAAACGTTTCTAATCATCATTTTTATGTTTGTAGTCCAAGGGATGTCCCAGGGATGTTACCAGGAAGTGACGGTAACACCCTAACTCGCGGATGTTAGAAATCTAAGAGCTTTTCTGAATTCTAAATTCTTTTAATAAAATGTTACTCTTTCCACATCCCATTGGACATCTCTGTATTCCCTGTTTGCTATTATGTGAGAACGATATTATTATTCTATTGATTTTATATATTTTGAGATAAAAGACATCTTCTAATTGTTAGACATACAAAAAATTTAAGAACATAAAATTTAACCTATTGCTATTATTTATTTATTTTGTTTCATGGTTATAGTATTTGGAAAGTTGTGGAGCATTTTGCTAAAAGCTATAAAAAAAAAAGGTAAATTTAAATGTTTACTTGTAAAAATTATTTATATTTTAAATATATTTCGATCAGTGTATTACTGAGTAAAATATATATTTATTTACTTATATCCCTATTTCTTCTTTTTAGTTAAATTATTAAAAAACGTATATGCAATCACGTCTTTTCTTAACCATTTTACCATATATAATAATAATAATAATAATAATAATAATAATAATAATAACAATGTTATGGGTTGTGTAATCTCCTTCAAAACATTTAACCCTTTAAGGCAGTGGTGCACAAACTTTTTTGATGTGAGGGCCAAGCGAAGAAAATAACTAAATGTATTAGCCTACTTACTTTCCATCTAAGTCATAAATTGGGTCACTTTTATATTCTAACTTTTTCATTGAATTGAAAAGACCCGTGGGGGACACATTTGGCCCGCGGGCCAGGGTTTGTGCATCACTGCTTTAAGGACTAGTCCGCCTCTTGTTACCAGAACGTATAGATTTTATTGTTATTCAAAACTAAATATTTTAGTAACTAGTCACTGAAATGATACACATTTATAGAAACGAAGCATTGTAGTACAATTTATATTATTATTTCTGGTGGACCTTAAGGTATCATCCGTCATTAAAGGGTTAAACTCGTACGACGGAGGGACCTACACCTTTTCCTGGGATCCAAACCAGTACCCTACCAAGGAAAGTACGCACGAACCCGAATGGTGCTTATCAAACCCAAGACCTTCAGATTAACTCTGGCGGGTGGGTTACAGTTACAATACGATTAAAATTATTATTATTATTAATAACCTTTGGTTAGCTTTCGCCCGAATTGTTCATTCTGACGAAGGTCAAGCTTTTCACTCCACCTTAGACCTACAGTTTAACGTGGAATCCGAACCACGCCCCACCAGCAGCCCAGCGTCTTAACCACTAAGCCACCTAGGGTACCCATTTATCTACCAACCACTTTCTTTATTGTGTGGAAGGATGAACAGCTGGGTTTTCCTGCGCGCTGCCTGCCGTCACCGGGTCTCGAACCCGGAGCCGATGGATTCGTAGTCAGCGACGCTAACCACTACACCAACGAGGCGCATTATTATTATTATTAATTATTATTATTATTTGCGAGGGGTAGATCTAGGACGATTTTCTTGTTCCAACATTATTACTGGGGTACACTACATAATACATTGAAAATCGTTGTATGGGTTTTTACATGAAAGTAGATATTACAAATGAGTGAACACGACTCCATTTCCTGCGTGAAAAATACTCCAAGTCAAATGACTCAAACACAGAATAATATTTGAGTGTCTTCTTGAAACAACTGAAAATCTGAAATCATTCCATTTTCTTTTTTTTCTTTTTTGATGAGGATAGGTATCATATGTTTACCATATATATTTTGGGCCGGAATGAGAATCTGAAAACGTTCATATTCTCTTAATTACAATACCTACACCATGTTTTTTTAAATTTTAAATCTGTACCTCTTTTCAACCTGAACTTTTGGTCAAAAATACATTTTTCTGGGTTAATATTACATGCTCTTTTCAAATCTGTTAGTTATTTTTTGTGCAAACTATTGTAGAAAATAATATGACCGATTAGGTCAAATAAATGCCCGGTTAGGTCAATTGAATGCCAGGTTAGGTCAACTGTATGCCCTTGACGATTGGTTAGGTTAAGTCATGATATTTTCCTTAGTTTTAACGAAAATATCGGGTAAACTTTAAATAGCTGTAACTTTCTTAATATTCATTTGTATTTGTAGTCGGGGGTGGTATGACGTCATGCTACACTAGCGTAGTAAGTCATTTGCTCATCCAATCAGCAGAATTTTAGACTTACCGGCAGTTTTCTACAATGTCTGACTGTGAAGGTTGTTCTCTGACTTACCTACAATGTATCGAACGTTTTGGTCATAACAATAGTGCATCTATAGATTTTTTTAAAAACACGGTATATCACCTAGACACTTATTTTATTTAATAAATAAGTTATGTTATGTTATGTTAGGTAAGTTATGTTAGGTTATGCTTTATTGTATAAAATGTAGTCAAAAATACATTTTTCAAGCGTATTTTCGTGTGCTTTGTTCGAATATGACCTTCATTTCTTGTGCAAACGAACAGAAATACAGTTGTCATTGCATGGCCCAAACACGTATTTCTATTCATTTGCACAAAAAAAAAATGATCATATTTGAACAGAGCACACCAAAATACACTTGAAAAATGTATTTTTGACCAAAAGTTCAGGTCATGTGGTGAGCAACATAATTACCCTGTTTTTTTTATCTGTTTACAACAGTTATATGAATATACTCGTAATTTTGCTTGCATACCCACACCTCTACTTTTACTATTATTCCTGTTTAAATTTTATAAATAAAAACCAAGATCTTTAATTTATTTTGCCAAATTATGAAGAAGGTTAACTCGGGATCTGCGCACAGTGTAATTTATTTCGATTTTATAAATAAGGAAGGGTTGGTTTAGCTAAAAGGAGATCTTAATACGAAAGAGGTCGTAGAAAATGAGAATTCCTCATCCTATTTCATCGATTAAAGAACATCTTATACCAGTGGTGGCGAACCTTTTTTGCTGGCGCATCATTTTTGTTACTTTTGATTTAAAAAAAAAAGAAATTGGGTCACAATAATTTATTTACTTACTATTTTTAGTGAGAAACTTGTTGTTGGAGTTTAGCTGCTAATGTTTTGATCCGAGGTTTATATTTAGTTGTCTTTAGTCTCACACATGCAGCACTCATATCTGTGCTAAGGCGATTCCTAGTGGTGGATTTGACGAAATTCATGGAGGAAAACAACTGTTCACATGAATAAGATGAATCAAACATTGTTAGCAGAGCTAATGCTACTTTTTCATTGATGCAAAAGAATTTGGTAAAGAGTCCCATTCTGCAAGAATAAGATTCTCTACTCTTTCTATTGATTGCTGTTCTCTGGTTACACCCAAAATTGACGACTCCAATTCCTTTTCTTGTAACTTCAGATTAAGATCAATAAATTTAGTCTTCCATACTGCACTTTCTTGGAAGTCAACTAATTTCATTTCTAAATTACCAATATCAAGCCAGTGAAAAGCTAATAACTGAAGATCTTCAAATTGAATGGTATGGGGGGAATTGGATGAATTGTAAGTTGTCATACATATACACACGTTTTTAAACGTATATTATACGTTTAAAAACGTTTCAATGTGTATCAGCTGTTTATTTCGGTGGGAGAATAAAATAATTTTAAAACTGTAAGGCAGAAAATATTAAAAATTAAAGTCATATTTTATTTAAATAAGAGCTCGTGGGTCACTAAAAATTGCCTCGTGGGTCAGTACTTGACCCGCGGGGTGGGTCAGTGGTTCGCCATCACTGCCTTATACAGTTATACTACATATGGAAATTCTATATTATGAATGCCTTTGGAATCCTAGTGGAAATGATGCTAGTAACTGGTTCTGGAATGACTTGACCAGCGTGAAAAGTGTTTAAGATTAAGATTTTGTGTTAGAAAATTATGCAGCGTGGGCGAGAGCCGACTTTCCAAATTTTATTGCACTCATTTTAAAAGTATCTGAATATAGAATTTTAGCTTAAACCGAGTTATTAGACATGAATGATGCTGTCAATTAGTGAAATAAAACTACTTTTATAATAAATATCTAACCTGCAATCGGTGATTTAGTGAAAAAGTTCAAAATGTCCACCCTGAGCTTGCTGGCACTCTGAATAACAAACGCGTCAGAGCAATTCCTTATCTTTTCCGAGGATACGAACTTGCATCTGAAATGCAGTTCTCATTTCTAAAATGGGGGTACAAGAGACCAAATTTTTAGGTTCAACTGCAAGCGACAATTTCTCGCTAACCTTGCACTTATGAGATGGATACAGTATATACACAATAACCTGCTATATACTCGTATAAACGATGCTGCATTAATTAGTATAGTCATCGTATCGCTTTGGGACAGCAATGGCTCTTCTTCTTCCAGATTTTCTAACGATAATGAAGAGGCTGTTCTCGACGATCAGTCCATCTCACTGGAAGTTTTTGATCGAGCGTACTTCTGAAATTAGCAGTTTTGATGCATCATCGTGACAATGTCCGAGATATTTTGATAATTTAGTATAAGAAATTACACACTCTGAACATGAGTAACAATCATTTGCGAAGATAGCTTTTGCAGGGGGAACTTTTTGAGCTATGCAGCTAAGTAACTGATTACAGGTTAGATATTCACTGAAAGAACTTTTATTTCACTAATCGACATCGCTATTCATGACTAATAACTCACTTTAAGCTAAAGTTTACCTTCAAATACTTTTAAGATAAAATGCAGTCAGATTCGTGACGTTGGCTCTCTTCCGCTCTGCACTTAAAGACTGAGATTTATTTAATGAATAAGTAAAAACTTGCAATCAATATCCTGTAGCTTTTTCATCTATATCATGAAAGGTTTTGATATGTTGTGGCATTAATGATAAAATTTTAGATGTCGTTATGGTCGATATTCGTCCAAAGTCCGATCAATATTTCTTTCAGATGTGATACAAATGTGGTAGTTTCCGCAGTTCGTGATAAAGATGCTCTTAGACGTATTCAAATGGAGCCTATCGGAGCCCGAAAGAGAACTAACTTCTTTGCTTCTCTCTTCCATCGAGTATTGTAATACGTGATGTGACAAGTTGCACAGTCCTCTTGCAACAGATACTTGTTAAACTGGAGTTTTCCTTCATGGAATAATGGAAGGAGAATATTCTCGAGGATGGATGCGCATTTCTGGAATTCAGATGTCCCTCGACAATTATCAGCTTTGTCTCTCCACCGTATGCGGGTGGGAAAAAATTACAGATGTTCCACATCCCCGGATGTGGATATTTGCAACATCCCTTATCTAAAGTTATCTTTCAAAACTTCAAATAACTCAGATTGTCCTATAAAAATCTGCCATATAAAGCAGTTCAATCTCTACTGAGATGTAATCAATCTTTACTGTAATAGTCAGGCAGCTTAGGACCACATTTTGGCATGGGGACATGCCGGACAAAAGCATTATTTTTTCCCTGACAATCTGTGTGGTATAAATTTTTATATTTTTATTGGAACCAAGTATAACCTGAGCTTGCTGGAGCCTGTTTCAGCCATTTTTCAAAAATGGGTGGACGAAAACCAGGAAAAAATCAGTTTTTCGGTTAGAAATAAAGATATTGGCTCTGAGAGCTCAATTACTGTTGTAGAATGTTATAATACTATGCATATTGCTTGGCAGCAGTAACATTCAAACATGTAGAATGAAAAAAAAAATTATTTTTTGGTTTACAGATTTTTTCCACATTTATTATGGTCGGTAAGGATGACAAATTCTGACAAATGCTTCTTTGTATTGCAGACTGTGCCTGAGGACCCTTGCAGTTGCACACAGTGGACGGGACTATTTGTGTAATATGTCAGCAGACAACCTCTGAGACACTCCAATGCTCCCTTAATGTGCGTCAACACAGGGACAGCTCAGAGGCATACAGAACATTTCTGGACAATGTCAGTGAATTCAGGCAATTAGGGAGACTCCCGGTCCCACTCAAGTTTAGTGAGGACATGGACAATGCCCAGTTTATTCAGCACCGTGTACAGTGGCACAAAACATGTCATGTTAAGTTCAGTGCAGAGAAATTGGAAAGAGCTAGGAAGAGGGAGAGAGCCGGCAGTACTGAGAGTGATGCTGCAGCCAAACGACGTCAACACCGCATGCCCGTGGAGAAGAATAAGTACATATTCTGCAACAAATGCGATGGGCAACTCCATGAATTTGCAACTCTTCAGGCAGACAGCAACATAAGAACCATGGCCGCAGATCTGCACGAAACAGATTTACTGACCAGGATTGAAGGTGGTGACCTCTTTGCAATTGATGCAAAGTATCACCTTGCTTGCTTGATTGGACTGCGAAATCGCCATCGTTCCTTTCTGAGGAGAAGCCAAGACTACTCTCAGACTGACGAGGAAGAGAAGAAACTGAAAGCCAGAGCTTTTGTTGAGCTCACCACACATGTTGAGAACTCTGTAGAGGATGGAACCTTCCGTTTCAAGTTCTCCTCGCTGCGTCAGCTCAAGAAAATCGCCTGGCCGACCTTGGTATTGGTAGAGAGATCAACAAGGTTCGCTTCAAAGAACAAGTTCTGAAGTACTTCCCACAAGCACAAGAGCAAAGTGATGGCAAGAATGTAGTATTTGTCTTCGAACAAGGCATGCAAGAACTGCTCAAGGACACTTTGAAGTCTGACTATGAAGGGGATGCAGAGATTCTGGCGAAAGCTGCCAGAATTGTACGTGACGATATCTTCCGTTCTAAAGGGTTCAACTTCGATGCTTCATTCCCATCTGGATGCCAGCAAGACTCAGTCCCCACAACTCTCAAATTCCTGGTAGTCATGCTTCTGAAAGGAGCCGACCTCAAGGACCAGGATTCTGCAGACTCCCAGTCATGCCTCACGGTCTCGCAAATGATCCTGTTTAACTGCAAGAAGAGGGCTCCAACTGCCATTATGAAAAAAACTATATAGGGCTATGGGTTGATTGCCTGACACTCTCATCCGTTGGAAATTTCCAGCAGACTTCAGTGGAAAGTTACCGACAAAAGCCCTATGTTTCTTCATTAGTTTGTTATGTATGTGTAGGTCTTTAAAGGACTTCTTTGTTTATTTAATTGTTTTCGGGATTTGGACTACCTAATGGCAAAGATAGAAATTGCCTTACCTTATTATTTCGTTGGGCCTCGCTTCTGTTTCGATGTAGGGCCGTGGTACCATGGAGTTACACAATGAGTTCACTCGATGTAACTAATATAGGCAGTCACTATTTAAACCCCTGAAGGAATAGGCCTATCCTTCTTATAGTTATTAGGTTTTATATTATAAGGAATTCACTCAGAACTTTAGGGAAGACAAAGGCACATCTTCCCTGTTTAAAGCATTCGCTGTAACATAAACAAGCTCCGAGAGAGCCGCTATAATATAATCTTCGTATTTTTATTATGAATTGCTGATTTGGCAAAGGTCATTGACTCTTTCTCGATGTAATTCTCATGAGTTGGCAATGGAAAAGTTTGAACACGAGATCATAATTTGGTTTCTGTTGTTATGCAGGCCCGAAGCCTACATATGGGTTCTATGTACGTATGTACGGCAATTATTTCATTCCCAATAGGCTATGTCGCCAATCCCGAGGCAATTTTGTATAGGTATTTAATTCAATTAATTAATAATTTATATTTAATTAAGAAGTAAAGGTACCACATACGATACCATGTTGTAAGCGTGTATAGTTTTTCCATAGCCATGAAGGGAGCGGCTGCTGCAACTGCCAGGTCTCGACATTCGTTGGAGCATGAACAACCCTTGCCCCTCTACCTTGGACTAAATGTTCACACGCAAACCAGGTCCAAGAAGTTCATAACACAGCTGTATACTTTGGGCTTGAGTGTAAGCTATGATCGGGTACTTCTATTTGAGAATCAACTGGCTACTGCTGTCTATGAGAACATCAAGGACAAAGGTTCTGTGAGTCCTCCCCAGCTACGCAAAGTCCTCTTTACCGTTGGTGCCTTGGACAACTTGGATCACAACCCATCAAGCACCACAGCCAAAGGTTCATTTCCCTACCAAGTCCAACATGGGACACCCTCAGGATGGGATACGGATGCCCTCTTCAGAAACAAAGAACCATTTGTTGCCTGACAGCTTCACCACTCTGCAGCTCTTGCACTCAAGACAAAAAGTGTGGCTTTACCCAAGACATCCAATGCTGTCAAAGCTGTGGAGGGACGTCTGGAGGGAGCACGAGAGAAAGAGAAATGTTGGCTGGAGCATGCTATCAAGCTAATCGAGAAGGAGGAGGTAACCAAGGAAGATGCTGTGGCCTGGTCAGCCTACCATGCCAGTCATCAAGACCACATCTCTAACAACTCACAACCCACTCTCACACAACTCTTGCCACTTCTATGAGAAGGCTGTTTCAGCTGCCATGATCAAGCATGGAATGAATGTACAGCGCGAAGCCACTCAGTTCCTGAATCCTGGACAGATTCCAGTGATTACTTTGGATGCACCACTGTATGCACTGGCCAAGTTTGTTCAGTGGAACTGGCCTCAAACACATGGCGAGGACAAGTACGTAATCACGTTTGGTGGTCTGCACATTGAGATGGCAATGTGGAAAACATTCGGGGACTACTTGCAGGCCTCTGGGTGGACCACTGCACTGACCCAAACAGGCATCGCCTCCTCTGGCGCAGCTGACTCCTTCCTCAAGGCATCCCACCTCACCAGGACAAGACATGCCCACCAAGTGAGTGCTCTGGCCCTGGCCAAGCTCCGGCAGGATGCCTTCACACACACTATGACTGAAGGACCGCATGATGAGAAGGCCAAAGAAACGTGGAGACAAGATATGATCAGCAAGAGTCCAACATTTCATTGCTGGGTTACCATTCTCAAGATGGAAATCTTTGGTCTGATCTTCGTGCGGGCTCACCAAGAACTAGACTTCCCCCTGTATGTGAAATCACTCAAAGCTTTGGTTAGTTGGTTCTTTGCCCTTGACCATCACAACTATGCCAGGTGGATTCCCGTGCACCTACGGGACATGGAGAGCCTACCTACAGCCATCCAAGAGGAATTCGAAGAGTCAACCAGGGAGGAACGCGGCAAAGACATCAGGAGGAAGGTCCCCGGTCGAAATAAGGTTCCAGGGAACTGGCCAGATTTCCTGCGTGACTCCATCAATAAGCAAGAGCTCTTTGCATTCCTTTCCAGCAAGGTTGCATCCACCGAATGCCCAGAAGGCAAGCAGATCTTCATCACATCTAGCAGCACAGTTGTCAGCAGAGGCACCAGCCACTGCATGCCGAAGTGTGACCATGAGGAAGCAGAGACAAGAGTACTGATTCACTTGCAAGATGCCATGGAGAGTCGTTCTAACATCTGTTTGGTGCGCACTGTGGACAGTGACGTAGTCATCATCCTCATCAGCAAATTCCGCGCCATCGTCGCCAGATAGCCACTTGCAGACATCTGGGTTGCCTTTGGCACTGGCAAGAACTTCATGTACCTACATATCAGTGCCATCTGCCATACTCTGGACAAAGACAAGTCAACAGCCTTTCCCCTGTTCCACAGTTTCACAGGGTGTGACACAACCTCAGCATTCTATGGAAAGGGGAAGATGTCAACATGGGAAGCCTGGAATTCCTACCCTGAGGTCACCCAGGCATTCAATTACATGGCAGAAAATCTGCACACCCTACTGACCGTGGACACTTCCAACTACTGGAACGCTTCACAGTCGTCATCTATGACAAGACAAACACTCTAGAATCTGTCAATGAGGTACGCAGGGAGTTGTTCTGCTAAAAGAGCAAAACGATGGGGAACATTCCACCGACTCAGGAGGCTTTGTTGCAACACTCGAGGTGCGCTGCCTATCAAGATGGAATCTGGACGACATGTGAACTGGCCCAGCAGCAGACTCCTACTCCAGAAGGGTGGGGATGGACATTTGACAGAGAGAGCAAGTCCTGGCTTCCTGTGTGGAGCACACTACCGATGGCCTCCAAAGCATGCAGTGAACTGGTGAAGTGTGAGTGCAAAAGCGTGAATGGCTGTGGTGCAGTGTTCGTGCAAGAAGGCACACTGGAAATGCATAGAGCTTTGCAGCTGCAAATGTGACATATAACTGAACTCGCTGTATGTTTTGAATTGAAGTGTTTTATATTCTACATACATTATGATGTTTTTATGTTTTGTTTAGCTATTTAATAAGGTGATATATCACATTAGTGTGTTTTGTATTCTAAATATACTGAATTACAGTGTTTTTATATTCTACATACACAGGATTGACAATCTTATATCTTAATTCTACTACATAGGAAGATTGGAAAATCCGATGCCTTTTAGGTGTAATTTCATGCCAAAATTAGGGTCAGTATTGCAACGGGTCAAATGGAAGCTCCATCCATGTCAGATTTTTTGGTTCCAATAAAAAAGCTGAATAATATGACCTAATAAAGTGTTAGAAAAAAGTTGGTGCTTTTGTCCGGAATGTCCCTTTCATTTTGTTAAGCTACCTGACTATAAAGATCTCTCGTGTCCTTCAGATTATCCCACAAATCAACAAAAACAAACAAACAGTCAGTCAGTCGTGTTAAATTACAGTAATTAAAATATTTTACCAAAAACATTATGAGATGTGTAGAAAATAATTTCTAATTAGCATAAATAAGTGTTTACAATTTAATTACACACTCAAGCTAAATTAAAAATACTGATGTTATAATTTATAAAATCTTAGTCTTGTGGAGGCGAGGCATGTGGTGAGAAGAGATCCCTGCATGGAAAATATGGCAAGTGGCGGCCGCCAGGAACGCCAACCAGACAGGTCGGAGAATACTGATAACACTGTGTAACACTGATTCTGTTTATATAGAATTTTTTGTATTTATGTGCATTTGTGGGCGCTGAGTCCAAATCTGGCCTTGGTTTGTGTGTATCATCAATGGTTTCAGAGATAATCCATTTTTCATGTTTTACCAGTATAATGTTATGGGCGCAGGAATATAAGAATAATTAGGAATTGTTGAGAACAATCTGGATGTTCGTTGACAGTTTCTTGCTCTAGAAATTGCCCGAAACGTCCACTGTGCTATATAAAGAAGAGCGCAGAGTCTGAGAAGTCAGTAAGTGTGAGCACACAAAGAAAGCAGGTTGTTCGTCTGATGGTTACCAGCACTGAGGTACTGTGTTTCTGTGCTTCTCTGTGCTGACGATTTGAGTGTTATCGATCCTTTTTTATTGCGAACATTATTTCAGTGTTGTGAATACATCTTTTTTCTGGAATCTGTAATCTGTTGCAGATTTAATAACTCTTCTCTTTATATCTGCAGGTTATGATTAATGTAGTACAGTTTGGTAAAGAGAATGGCAACTAGAGCTTGTAAATACTCGCCGGATATATTCTGCTACGTTTGTGGGTATTACATAGGCCCCAAGCAAGTATCGTACAAGATTGTGAAAGGCACCAAGTTCTGGATCGCGTATCGGCTCTATTTTGGTATGCCTATGGGTGACCAAGATAAGCCACCACGACGATTGCTGCTACTGCATGGTAGATGTTTCTAAGTACAGGAAAGTTAAAGGAAGGCAAACTCTTCAGTATCCAAGCATAGCGTCGTCCATAGCTCCTGTACCACATGGCGAAGGTCTTCCAATACCACGTCCACCAGAACAGGTATCTATCCATTACTTTACCTTCTGTATTTACAGACTGTGGGTCATTATGTGTCGATTTTTCTTAGTGCTGATGCTCTTCTACATATATAGCTATGCCTATATTTTGTTTCTTTACTTTGCAGGTTGAAAATGAGGATGCAGCTAGCTCATCTGAGATGTCGGCTGGTGAGGACAGTCATGATGAAGAATATACAGTAACTTTCAGTACAAACCCTCACTTTCCAAATCAGAGGGAATTGGACGACTTAATTAGAGATTTGGGTCTGACGAAATCAGGGTCTGAGCTTCTGACCTCCAGACTCAAAGAGTGGAATTTGCTTGGCGAAGACTGCAAGAGCACTGTATACCGAAAGCGGCATGAAGAGTTTGCAAGGTTCTACGATGTCAATGTCTCTCTCTGTTATTGCAGCGAGGTTAATGATCTATTCACAGCTATTGGGTTAACACATATACCCTCAGAGTGGCGCCTGTTTATTGACAGTTCAACTCGGAGTTTAAAAGCTGTTCTACTCCACAATGGGAACAAATATCCATCTATACCAGTTGCACATTCTGTTCAAATGAAAGAGGACTATGAAAATGTCAAACAACTGCTCACTCAAATCAGGTATGAACAATGTAACTGGGACGTGTGTGGTGATTTCAAAATGATTGGTTTCCTGTTAGGTTTACAAGGAGGGTTTACTAAATATTCATGTTTTCTTTGCCTGTGGGATAGCAGGGCTTCAACTGAGCACTGTAAAACAGTTCAGTGGCTTCCACGTGAAGGACTGCAACCAGGAAAGTACAATGTACTCAGGGAACCTCTTGTAAAGCCTGACATAGTTCTGCTACCACCCCTCCATATTAAGTTGGGTCTAATTAAGCAGTTTGTAACTGCGTTAGATTTTGGAGGGGAAGTTTTCCAACAGATTCGGGTCACGTTCCCTAAACTCTCTGAGGCCAAAATCAAGGCTGGCATCTTTGTAGGACCACAAGTCAAGGCGCTGTTGAATTCAAAGAACCTTGAAGCCAAGATGACTCCGATCGAAAAAGAGGCTTGGTGTGCTTTCCGTGATGTTCGTGGGTTTTTAGGCAACCATAAAGCACCAAACTATGAGGAGTTAGTTCAAACTTGATTAAGTGCTATGGCAAAATGGGGTGCCGTATGTCTTTAAAATTACACTATCTGCATTCACATCTAGACTTTTATCGTGATAATCTGGGCGATGTGAGTGAAGAACATGACGAAAGATTCCATCAAGATATTCAAACGATGGAGAAAAGGTACCAGGGCCATTGGGATGCTTCCATGGTGGGAGACTACGTATGGTCGCTGATCAGAAAGGATAAGAATGTTCATACGCGGAAGTCGCGTTCTTCAGTGCATTTTTAAGGAACGCACACTGCATAACGAGGCTTGTTATTCTCTTATCGGTTCTCCTCATGATATATATTATATCCTTTGCACCATTTTGGGTTTGTCAAACAATTTTGGCTCAATAAACATTAATTTCCAATAGTGTTTTTATTTTCAGAAAATATTTGTTAGCCTTCTTTATATACTTTGCCATATGAAAAGTGTGATAACCTATATTTTTGAAACGGTTGATGATAGAGCAAAACCAATATCATTTTTGGAATCAGCACCCCGAAATCATTAAGAAACGACAGAAAAATCACAATAAACAGAAATTTTTTCAAATTTTGTTACCCAGTGTAATTGAATGGTGCAGTAGTGGACGAGCCACTGTTTTATTGCCAACAAGACTGACTATCTTGATCCTGTGACTATTACTGAGCTATGTGTTGATTTTTATAAGTGAAGAAAGAAATTGAAAGCTCGAAGTAATTGGTGTGATTTATGTGCTGATGACAATACTGGTTATTAGAAAATCTAAAAGAGGAAGAGCCATTGTTATCCCAAAACGATACGATGACTAGGCTGATTAATGCAGCATTGCTTGTATATATATATATATATATATATATATATATATATATATTAGGGTGTCACTAGGTAATACGGGGAAAATTAAACGATGGATATTTTTCTATGACACCCCCTAAAATTGTTCCATTTGGTGTAAAACATACGGAAGAGAAATTTGGTCCTGATTGGTCATCATTTAAAGGTCGCCCTCGTCACTGAAAACAAGACCCATTTGTTGACGTCAACAAGCTGTTCAGTGTTCACAGCTTGGGCCGAACCAGATAATAAAAAACAAGGCAATTTGGTGAAATAACGAAAGTAAGACACTTAAAAACGCAAAGAATACAAACAGTTTATTATATAATCAAAATAGAAGACATAATTTGGCGAATAATGGTACAAAATGGAGAAGCAACAAAAGCAAAACTTTGAGAAATAAAATACATATACAGTAGCAGAATAATTGGTGCTCATACGCTGATCAGTGATTAGTTCTTTCGCGTCCTCACTAATGCTGATTTGTTCGGAGCTGGGTGTTGCTTTCTGTGGTCAGTGACAACTTGAACGAGGAACTGGAGCTGTTCTTCTTTCACTGTCAACTTTCCGTTCAGCTCCTTCACCAGAGCCACGGCCCGTTCTGCTCTGTCGTTCACCACTGCAAGTTTGGAGACCACATCCCGAGCTTGCACGTATTCAGAGTTTGACGTCCATGAACTGGGATGGTGGAGCAGAAAGCAATCTGGCAACTGAAGTTTTGAGAAGAATCCTTGGGTGTTCTTTGTGATCAGTTGCTCCAGTCCTTTGCTGTCACTGAGGAACATAGTATCAAGAACCAAAGGTCGTTTTGGCGGCATGTGAGGGGCTTCTTGATCTAACGCTGCAACCATGCTGCACTTCACTTCCATCGATATCCTCTCATCAAAGAACGCCAGACCCACTGCCTCCTCCGAATGGTACCACAGGTGCGCAGACAGCTTCTTGGTGGTACCATCAGAGATCTTCTTGTGCGGGTATCGAAGGAGCGTCCTCATCAATTCCCAATCATTCAGCGGAGCTTCGATGGACAGATGAGCTGTTGCCCACGCTTTCATGTAAACTAGAACAGAAAAGAGGCAGATATCTCGAATTCCGCGTTCCTCAGTGTTCGTCAGTTTAAACTGTCTTCGGAAGAGCCAGATCTTGATGGCATAGAGCCCCTTAGCCATCCATCTCGCCCGGTGCATAGCACCAGGGGCGCGGATGTTTAGTCCCTTGTATGGAACTCCTCCAAGAAAGATGACGGAAAGATCGAGGAATTCCTGATAGTCATCACGAACTTGAAGTGCTTGTGATTTTGCAAACTCAATGAGCTCCGTTCTATGCTTAAAAATAGCTGCTTTGGTGAACGCATCTGTGTCCGCAGTTTGGAACTGTTGCTGGTCAATGCGGGTCCAATAATCATGGAAGCGCTTGAAAAGCAGAATTTCTGGACCGGTAGATACTGAATCTAGCGATGCTGCGAATGCCGCCTGTAGCACCAGACATGGTGTCTGCACGTGCAGTGTAACAGGTCACGTCCAACTTTTTCTTCCAGAAGAACACAAGTTCCTCCACGGTGGCCTGTGTTTGTCGCGGTTGTGTTGAAACACATAGATTTGACATGATCGGTCACTCCCCATTCATTCAGGCAATCTATGATGGCATTTGTTTGTGCCAGCGCGGTTCCTGACAGAAGTTTTGGCACCCCGAGGAGCTGCTCTGTCCCGGAGCCAGATACAAGAATAGGTAAGCGGTCAACATATTCTCGTGACGTCAGATCTTGCATGAGTTTTCCGTCCCAGTGAACAGTCAACGGACTATTGCCTTGGAACTCGCTCTTCAGTTGCCGAGCCTTAAGGGTACGGAATTTTTCACGCTGACGATGCATGGATCCACGATTGATGTTGTAGTCGCTAGCATCATGCCCTAAGCTGGAAGCTGCCTCAAACAGCAGATATGTGGCCTTTCTTGACGAGAGTTGCGTGCGATCAAGCGCTGCCGCCAATTCCGATGTCATGATATTCTTCGTTGCTCTTTGTTTAGACGCTAACGAACCACCACATGGTCCTTTTTCTTCGCTATCATCTGAGCTGGAGGATGAGGACTCCAAAACCGCTTCGTTGGATACTGCCTCCATTTCAGCTGCTGATCGCTTTCTTCGTTTCTCCTCTTCCTCCCGACGTCGAGTACAATCTTTGACTTGGCGCTGATGGGTCATGTCCAAACCTGCCATTGAACCTGGACGTCCTTTCTGGCGCTGCAGCTGAAGGAACTCCCAATCCTCTGGGTACTTGACCAATTTCTCACAATCAGCGTGGGCGATGTCAAAGAGACGATCGAGGCGTTCAATGAATTCTTTTTCTTTCGTCTTGTGTGAATCGCTCGTCCTTGAGGCGTGTTTTTTGAGTCCTTTCCACTCCTCGAAGACTTTATCCAGTTTGCTGACGCAGTGTGTCTCGAGTCTGGTTGGAATGTGAGCTTTCTCCCAGAAGGACATCACTGCTCGAAGTGACTTCCTCAACGCGTCACGTATTGTCATTTTCTTTTCATGGTGAAGGTAAAGGAAGTAACCGAATGCTTGCCTGTAGGAAGGAAGCTTGCATCCTTTCACCTCATCAACCGCTGCCCCTAATAGGTATATACACTTCCGGGTTTCCATCACCAGAAATCACGTAGCTGAAATGAGAAACGGTGAATCGTTAAGTATTGTTCACTTTATTTCTCAGATATGCAGACACACACAGATACAAACACACACATATATAGAGATATATAGATATCTAATGAACGATTATGGAGACGCCGCGCAAGCATTAAACTTTGGAAGGCGGGGGCGACCTTTTATAGTTATTCAAATAAAAAGATTTTTCAGTCACCATGTTTTTTTTACCAATGGAATAGATTCGCGGGGTGTCAGCATGAAAATTTCAAACTTTGCATTTAAGTGACACCCTAATATATATATATATATATATATATATATATACATATAGGCATATGCGCCTGGTGGTGTAGTGGTTAGCGTCGCTGACTACAAATCCATTGGCCTCGGGATCGAGACCCGGTGACGGCAAGCGGCGCGCAGCAAAACCCAGCTGTTCATCCTCCCACACAATGATAAAAAAAAATTGGTTGGTAGATAAATGGATACCCTGAGTAGTCTAATGGTTAAGACGCTGGGCTGTTGGTGGGGCGTGGTTCGGATTCCACGTTAAACTGTAGGTCAAAGGTGGAGTGATAAGCTTGACCTTCGTCAGAATGAACAATTTGGGCGGAAGTAAAACCAAGGTTATATCCATCTCGTAATTGTAAAGCTACTGAAAATATGTCATTTATGTTAGAGCCAACTTTTTTAACTCTTGTGGTATCAATTTTGGACGCCGGAAGCGTTCTTTCTACTCTTTTGTTGAAAGTGGCACCGGCAGGCCGTGGTCATATAGAGCGCTCTCTTGCAGTTCAGCTTTGGTAGCCTAGATACAGGACTTTTGCACCGTGTAATAGTTGATTGTGTTGGTGTTGCAAAGTTAGGCTACTGGAAAGAAGACCGCAAATAGTTCTTTTTTTTATACTAAATGAAGCCTAAAATGGGCCCACTTCAAGTGACAACGTACCCAGGCTGAGATAAGATTGAATAGAACTCCCAGGTCCCTGGATTTGTTTTAGAGTAACTTGGGTATAAATTAAGGTTGCTCCTTCAAAACTTGGCCGTTTTAGGCTCGCGTTCAAAACCCTTAAAGAAAAAATAGCCAGGTTCTTCGAAACCAGGTTTCTAGCCTAACAATTAGTGATCATCATTCGAAGTTTTGATTGTGCAAACTGTAGCCTAAGTTAGTGCTGGACAGGTTGAGCGTAATTTGAGTTAAGGTCCAAGTTTGGTTCTGAGTTTGGTTGGTAAGTTAGGTCGCAGTTTTAGTTGTCTTGTCCCAGGGTAGAAAGTTTGGGCGCCCAATTATGAAATTTGGCTGTGGATTGTTTTAAGCCTACGTTTGGTTTTTGTTTGTTAGGCAACTATTGAAGGCTTCAGTGTGTTAGTTACCTGGGTGGAAAATTTATTAGTCCAGATTGGTGGTTGGTGAGTACCCCAACCAGGCAGTTGTATTGGTGGAAGCAGGGCCGTTTCCTGGCATTAGCAGACTAGGCGGCCGCTTAGGGCCCCGCTGCTACTAGGGGGGCCCCTAGACAGGCTCCCAGGTCATAGCTCAGTGGGCAAGAATAGGAATATACGTGAAGTTATTATTAATATTATTGTTATTATTATTATTATCCTTATTATTATTATTATTATTATCCTTATTATTATTATTATTATTGTCGTATTAATTAAAGTTTTTGTATGAGACAAATGTGATAAAACGGAGACAAACGAAACGTTTCGGTCGTTATGTGTAAATAACTATTGTGAGATCTTATTTCTATATTATTTAACTTTATTCTTACGATATGCTTATACTTTCCTAAATGCTTAATTTTTCTAGTATTGTAAAACATTATTATTATTATTGTTATTATTATTATTATTTTTATTATTATTATTATTATCATCAACATCATTATTATCATGATTATTATTATTTAGCAGATTAGTTGTGGTTAACTAGATGTGACTTCGTGCATCTTGGAAAATGAAACGACATTATCCATCAGGAGCTGAAAAACGGAAAAAGAAGAAAATAGAGGAGAAGCTTTCCAGTAGCACAGGTGAGATGTGCCACTTGTATATTCTTATGATTACAGTTCAGGCAACTAGGTTAGGTAGACCATCAAGCTAGGCAAGTGCTCAGGAATCGTGTAGAGTAAGCTAGTCTCTGTAATATTTATAATATTTCGAAATGTGAAATTTAATGGATCACATCACCTCAAATTCTGTTCACACAGATCAATTAATTATAATTATCAAACAAGATAAGAAAGAGTATTTTAGCAAAATCTAACAGAATATGTAATGTTATGTTCTTCTCAGGAGCACTACTAAAATATTTGGAAAAGCCATCCTCAGCAAAGCCTGATGAGCATCATGAACCAACAGTAGGACCATCCTCTATGCAACCTCAAACACCAGTAGAAGTAGAGCCTGCTGAACCAACAAGTGGCCCAGCTTCTGTTCAGCTTCAAACACCACACACAGGCATTTCTACTGAGCAACAAGAACCAAGATCTGCTCCACCGCTTGATCCGTATGACTGGCCAGTTGTCCTGTCAGATGCCTTGAAGACAGATCTGGTGTCTCGAGGACCATTTCAAATCAGTCCAGATTTCACATCCCCTAAAAGAGAGGACGGTAGAAGCTTTCATCACCATTACATGGACAGAACATTAATTAATGGGGAAAAAATAAAACGAAGCTGGCTGATGTACTCTAGAAGTAATGATGCTCTTTATTGCTTCTGCTGCAAGGTGTTTTCAAGGAAGTCGTACAAACTAATTACGGATGGACTTTCAGACTGGATAAACGTTGGTTCGCTTCTGAAAGGCCATGAAAATAGTTCAGAACATGCAGATAACATGGCAACATGGAAGGATCTGGAACTACGGCTAAAAACTGGGAGGACCATTGACCAAACTGAAATGTCATTAAAGGAGGTAGGGCGAAGACGCTGGCGAGATGTTCTCACACGTCTTGTAAGTATAATCCAATCACTGGCAGAGAGAAACCTTGCTTTCAGGGGTCTTCCTCTACATTGTACAATCGAGACAATGGCAACTTCTTGAAGGAGGTTGAGCTGCTTGCCAAATTTGATCCAGTGATGAAACAACACATCAGCAGAGTCGAAAGTGGCCAATATAGTCATTCAAGTTACCTAGGAAACATCATTCAAAATGAGCTCATTGGGTCCATTAGTGGGAAGATCTTGGATGCCATTGTTGCAGAAATAAAACAAGTTAAATATTACTCACTCATTTTAGACTGCACTCCAGACAAAAGCCACCAAGAACAGATGTCGATTATTATCAGAACTGTTAAAATGGGTGAAGTACCAGAAATAAAAGAATACTTCTTGGGTTTTCTTGAGGCTTCAGAAAGTACAGGCCTGGGTTTATCAGTTCTGATTCTGAAGAGACTAGATGAACTGAATATCCACTTTGATGACTGCAAAGGACAGTCATATGACAACGGAGCGAACATGAAGGGCAAGAACAAAGGTGTTCAGGCAAGGTTATTTGAGAAGAACTGTCGTGCACTCTATGTTACATGTGGGGCTCACACTCTGAATCTTGTAGTGGCTGATGCAGCTAAAGCTTCCACAGATGCCATCAGCTTCTTTGGCAACGTACAAAAATTGTACAACCTTTTTGCAGCAGCTACACAGAGATGGATAATCCTAAAGAAGCACGTGAACATAACATTCAAGTCTTGGAGTGAAACCAGCAGAGCTGGGCACTTGCGGTTTTTTTTGCGGTACTGCGGTACTGCGGTACTACCGTGTTGGTCGGTACCGCGGAAAGTACCGCGGGAAATTTGAATGCGGTAGCGGTACTGCTGTACTTTCAGCGATCCTTTGCGGTACTGCGTTATGCGGTATCGGTTTGGTATTTGGGTTCGTAGTAGTACCGCAGTACCGCAGTACCGCAAAAAAACGGGCAAAAAAACGCAAGTGCCCAGCTCTGGAAACCAGGTGGGAGAGCCGGCTTAAGAGCATTGAGGCTGTGCGATACCAGAGCCACAACATCAGAGAGGCCCTGTTGGAAGTCAGAAACAATGCCACGGATGCCATAGCTAGGACTGAAGCACAAGCACTTGCAGAGGAGGTAGGGTCTTATCGCTTTCAGATTTGCACAGTAGTATGGTATGACATTCTTTATGCAGTTAACCATGTGAGCAAACTTCTGCAGTCTCCTACAATGCAGTTTGATGTGGCAGTCAACCTCCTCACAAAAACAAAAGACTCACTCACCAGCTACAGAAACAGGTTTTGTTGCAGCACGAGTCGTAGCTAGGGACATATGTGAGGGAATGTGGAGGCTGTGCTGAAGGAGAAAAGGCTCAGATCCACAAAAAAGCACTTTACTTACGAAACTCCTGACGAACCATTTACAGAAGCCTTAAAGAGGCTGGAAATCAAATTTTTCAATGTGGTGGTGGATTGTGCCATCGGGTCAATAAATGAGAGATTCAAAACATTAGATGATGTGAGGGACATATTTGGGGTTCTCCTAAACTTCACCACAATGAACAAGGAAGACTTGTCCTGCAAGTGTGAAAAGCTATCTAAGATACTGAGCTCTGGAGCTGACTCTGACATTGATGGAAGAGAACTGGCCCTCGAAATTAAGAACTTGCCGACTGACAACATGACTGCATTGGAGCTTCTCTCCTTCATTCATCAGAAGCAACTGGAGGAACTATACCCCAATCTCTGGGTTGCACTAAGAATTGCCTGCACTCTACCTGTGACAGTAGCGTCAGCCGACAGGAGCTTCTCTAAGATGAAGCTAATCAAGAACTACCTCAGATCATCAATGGGGCAGGATCGCTTCAGTGGCCTTGGCATCATAAGCATCAACCAGGACGTTGGCAGAGAGATTTCATATGATGATGTTATTGATGTTTTCGCCCAGAAAAAAATCTAGGAGGCAAAAATTTTGAAGATACAAACTGTTCTGTATAACTCTACGATTGTATCGTAGAGTTAGTAATTGTTTGGTAATTGATAATTGCATTATTTTTTTACACATAGTTCTGTCATTTATTCTAAATAATGTATAAGCTAATTTTCAGGAATTTCATGAAGAGCATTTTTTTCTGTTTCTCTTCTGAAAGTACATATTTGTTGTTTTGGACATAACTGTTAGAAAATCTAGAAGATGAAGAACCATTGTTGTCCCAAGGCGATACGATGACTAAGCTGATTGATGCAGCATTGCTTGTATATATATTAAGACAAGGTGTGTATATATCCATCTCATAATTGTAAGGTTAGTGAAAAATTAACTTAATTTAGAGCTAGCATTTTTGAGCTCTTGTGGCATCATTGTTTGGTCACACTGTTGGCATCATTTTGGGACGCTGCGCGTCTTTTCTACTCGTTTGTGGAAGGTCGTACGTAAAGGTGTGGTCTGATAGAGAGCTCTCTTGCAATTCAGTTTGGTTGTTTAGATACATGATTGTTGCATCGTGCAATAGTCCAGGTTGCGTTGTTGTTGAAAGGTTCAGAAAGAAGACCACAAATAGTACCCTTTTTGTTTACTTTAAGTTCACGTAATTAAGGTCTAAGGTAGGCCCGCATCGAGTCAGCAACCCTGAGGTTACCCTGAGGTAGGACCTAATAGGATCTCAAATCCGTAAGTTTTAATTTAGCTTAACTTGGGCTTTAGGTAGAACTTGCCCTTTAGAATTTGGCCGTTCACGGCTCAGCTGGGATTTTGAACCCGACAAATAAATAAAATAACATGGTCCTTCAGAACCGGATTCTACCCCAAGACTGAGTCAGTGACTATTTTTCGGCAAAGTTCTGATTGTGGAAATTGTATCCCAAGTTAGGCCTAGACGGGTTGAGTATTATTGAGTTAAGGTCCCAGGGTAAAAAGTTTGGTCGCCCAATTGCGAAACTTGGCCAGTCGTCTGTCGTTTTTGGCCTACATTTTTTCCGGTTTGGTTAATTTGGGGTTATTATTGAATTAAGGTCCCAGGGTAAAGTTTGGTCGCCCAATTGCGAAACTTGGCCAGTCGTCTGTCGTTTTTGGCCTACATTTTTTCCGGTTTGGTTAATTTTGGGTTATTATTGAATTAAGGTCCCAGGGTAAAGTTTGGTCGCCCAATTGCGAAACTTGGCCAGTCGTCTGTCGTTTTTGGCCTACATTTTTTCCGGTTTGGTTAATTTTGGGTTATTATTGAATTAAGGTCCCAGGGTAAAGTTTGGTCGCCCAATTGCGAAACTTGGCCAGTCGTCTGTCGTTTTTGGCCTACATTTTTTCCGGTTTGGTTAATTTTGGGTCATTATTGAATTAAGGTCCTGGGGTGGAAAATTTGGTATTCCATACTGGTGTTTGGTTAGTACCCCACCCAGCAATTCAGTTTATTTGAAAGTAAAATTTGCGTTTGATCAGTTCAGTTTGGTTAAGTATTTCTGCCAATTCAGCTCATTTGGTATTGAGCCCAAGGGATGTTTACATTGAAGATGAGTGCATCTGAATTGAACAAATTTATAAAAAGGAGAAGCGCCTACAAAGGTCTAATTACAAAGGTCATTGCCACTATAGATTCTGCCGTAGAGCAAGAGGATTTACGCTTAGTGACTGCGCAGCTTTCCATATTAGAAACTAAAAAGGTTGCTCTAAGTGAGGTAAATGTTAAAATTGAGGCTCTTATAGAAGAGGATGAAATAGAAAATAACATAATTTACTTTGAAGAGATTATTGATGATATGATTAACGTAGGCCTCCGAGCAAAAGAGTTTAGCAGCTCAGTACAGTTAGAGACCAGGTCTAATAATGAAACACAACACTCAACAAATGATGCTTGTGAAGTTAAGGTTAACAGATCTGTAGTTCAATTACCGAGGCTTGTACTCAAAACATTTTCTGGGAGTATTCAGGAATGGCAAGGATGGGCAGACAGTTTTCAATCAGCAGTTCATTCTAGTCAAGTGTTAAGTGCCGTGGAGAAGTTTAATTATTTGCGGTCCCTCTTGGAAGGGGAGGCAGCAAAGACTATAGCAGGATTAGCATTAACAGAGGCTAATTATAATGTGGCTTGGGATATATTAAAGAAACGGTTTGGTAAGCCAGAGATCTTAATTAAAAGCCACCTCCGTGCACTTTTAGCTATACCTCCTGTTAATAATCCTAATAGTGTCAAGGAGTTACGGCAGTTATATGATGAATTTGAAATTAGAACTAGGTCCCTGGACAACTTGGGTGTAGGAATGGAAAAGTATGGTATAATGTTGGTTCCTACACTGGAGTCTAAATTGCCTAGCTCAATTTTGCTTGAATTAAGTAGGGGACACTCTGCAGAACATGTGTACATCCCCCTTCAGCAGATGTTAAGTCTTTTAGGCACAGAATTAGCAAGACGAGAGGGAGTTGAGTTTGCACAGTGGGATGGTAAACAAGGGGACAAAGGCAGGCACAGCACCAAAGTTTCCACAAAAAGGAATAGCCCAGGTACAGTGTCAGCTCTACATGCCTCCTCTGAGAATAAATTAAAGGGAATCAAGGAATGCATATTTTGCGAAGGTAACCACAAGTCATATAAATGTGAGGTGGCTGAGGCCTTACCCTTTGAGGAGAGAAAGGACAGGGTAACTAAGTCCACAGCATGTTTTAAATGTTTTTTGAAAGGTCATAGAGCAAGGTTTTGTAAGTTTAAAATTTTGTGCAAAAAATGTCATGGTAGGCATCAGCCATTATTGTGTGAAAACACTCTTAGTAGGCCTACCCCAGAAGTAGAGACATCAGTGGCACATGCCACTGCTATGCAAGGGAGTAAAAGTAAAGGGGGATTATTGCAAACAACTGCAGCCTTATTAATTGGGAATGAGGGAGAAGCTACTGTAAGAGTGTTGTTTGATAGTGGTAGCCAGTGTAGTTTTATTAAGACCAGAATTTCCAGAAAATTGAAAGTTTAAAGAACTTAAGAGGGAAAATTTAAGAATTTCTGGGTTTGGGGGTTCCGTTCAAAACCGAACCAAATTTAAGAAGGTAGAAGTTCTGGTTCAAGGGTTGTTACCGCAAAGTCCCACTATCAAGGTCCAAGCTGTAGAGATTGAGGAACTTTGTGCTCCAGTCACTACTTGTTTAGATATGGCATGTGTCCAAGAATTGCAAGTTAAAGGAATTAATTTGGACAATAATAAGTTTGAGGGAACAGAAGATATTAGTCTTTTGATTGGAGCTGACTATTATTGGGACTTCATCACTGGTAATATTGTCCGTACATCTCAAGGCCCGGTAGCTATTGAAAGTAAGCTAGGCTGGATGCTACATGGTAGTTATTGCAATGAAATGGAAGTTAAGGCTCTTTTTGTTAAGATTGAGGAGAACAGCCATGGTCTGGAAAGGCATTTGAAAGCGTTTTGGGAACTTGAATCTATTGGTATAAAGGACAACCAGGCAAGTACAGTGAACAATGATGTTTTAGAGCAATTTGAAAAAGGGATTGGGTTTAGAGATGGTTGCTATGAAGTTGGCCTACCATGGAAGGATTCTTGCAAACCCGGTTCAAACCTTCAGCTAGCTAATAGGAGGTTGGAGACTTCATTGTACAGGCTAAGAAAAAATGAGTTGTTGTTAATTGAATACGATGAGGCCATCCTAAGTTATGTAAGGGAGGGCTATGCTGAAAGGGTGCAAGGTGAGCTGGTGAGCCAGGAGGCACATTATCTGCCACACCATGCAGTGGTACGGCGAGACAAAACTACCACCAAACTGAGGGTAGTTTTTGATGGCTCAGCCAAGGACAAAGGTGGTGTGTCCTTGAATGACTGTTTGGATGCTGGGCCAAATTTAAATGCAGATTTATTTTCCTTGTTACTGAGATTCAGGTTTGGTAGAGTAGCATTGACTGCAGATGTGAAGCAAGCCTTTTTGCGGATAAAGTTAAAACCAGAGGACAGAGATGCAGTAAGGTATCTGTGGGTGGATACGAAAGACTTGTTGGAAAATGAACCTAAGGTTCAAGCATATAGAATGAAGTCAGTGTTGTTTGGCCTCAGCTCTAGTCCATTTCTGTTGGCAGCTACTATGCAGTACCATTTTAAGAAATATTCTGAAGTCTATCCTAACACTATTGAACACATAAGGAAAAATTTTTATGTTGATGATTTGCTATGTTCCGTGGATAATACAGAAATGGCTAAACAGATATTCATGGAGGCTAGAGCTATAATGAGGGAGGCTGGCATGGAGCTCAGAAAATGGCAGACCAATCATTCGCAATTACAAGAGTTTATGAGTCATTCCTCTGTAGTACCTGATGCAGCAGAAAGTATTGAGGATTCTGGTATTAAGGAGTTGTGGGCAATAGACGCAAAGGTGCTAGGCATCGTTTGGCAGCAAGATGATGATTTGTTTACCTTCAATGGGAAATCTTTAGTAGAGCTGGCTGAGAATGAGACAAGGTGGACAAAACGTACAGCTCTTAGTTTGGCTTCGAAGGTCTTTGATCCTTTTGGATTCCTGGCTCCATTTGTGATAAAGTCAAAAATTTGGTTTCAGAGCCTCTGGGAAATTGGACTTGGTTGGGACCAAGAGTTACCTGATCATATGGTGGTAAGGTGGAAATATTGGTTCAAAGAATTGGCACATCTTGGAGACATTGAAATCCCAAGATGGTACTTTGGAGAGTTGAACAATAGTCCAGACAATTTGGAGCTGCACATCTTTTGTGATGCAAGTGAGGAAGCCTATGCAACTTGTATTTATATAAGAGGCGCATTGCAAGAGGAAGTAAGTTGCAGGTTGGTTGCTGCAAAGAGTAGAGTAGCACCTTTGAAAAGGCTTTCGGTTCCAAGGTTGGAATTGATGGGTGCCGTTATTGCTAGTCGGCTTGCAATTACAGTGCGAAAGTCTTTGGCCCTCTATGAAATTCCAAGCTATTATTGGACAGACTCCACTATAGTTTGGCACTGGTTAAGAAGTCAGGCAAGGAAATGGAAACCATTTGTTGCCAATAGGGTGGAGGAAATTCAAGCGCACACAGATCCCAAGCAATGGAAGCATTGTCCAGGCATCCAAAACCCCGCTGATTTACCAACACGAGGAATTTCAGTGAAAGATCTTTCACAATCAAGTTTGTGGTGGAATGGGCCAGAGTGGCTAAAACTTGGAAGTGAAAACTGGCCTTCTAATCAGCCTATTGTAGGAGAATGCCAGGCTGAAGAAGCATGGGTGAGTGAGGTGAGAAAATGCGCTGTGAACAGTTGTCAAGTTATGCAGCAGGACCCCATATTGAGGCTTGAGGACATTAGCAGTCTGAAAAGATTGTTAAGAGTGACCAACAACATTAAGGGAGAAACAAGAAGGGAAGGAATTCTGAACAGTAATGAGATTCAGCAAGCCAGGAAATACTGGGTGGTATATGCGCAGAAGGAAAAATTTGGTGAAGAGCGGGAATTGCTCACCAGCCATCCATTACAGGTTCTACCAACACATTCTGCGCTCAAGGGTTTGGATGTGTTTTTGGATCAGGATTTATTGAGAGTAGGAGGTAGACTACAGTTTTCTGGGCTTCCAGAGGAGAAAAGACATCCAATTTTGCTACCTTCTGGGGGGCACTTTGTGGACCTTTTGATCCTGGATACTCATCATAAGCTGTTACATGCTGGAGTTAGAGAAGTGATAATAGAGATTAGACAACAATTTTGGATTCCCAAAATTAGACAAGTAGTGAAAAAGGTCTTGCATAAATGTGTGGTTTGCAAGTATTGGAGTGCAAAGCCTTATTATGAAAAGGTGGCTCCACTTCCAAGAGAACGGTGTGTCTATACTGCCCCATTTGATGTGGGAGTAGACTTTGCAGGGCCAGTCTATGTGTATGAGCGAGGGGAGTCTAACAAAGGTTATATATGTCTTTTCACCTGTGCTACCACCAGAGCAATCCATTTGGAGTTGGTAAGCAACTTAAGTAGTGATGTATTTCTTTTGGCCTTTAAAAGGTTTGTGAACAGAAGGGGTTTCCCAAATAAAATCATATCGGATAATGCAAAAACCTTCAAAAAGGCTGCAAAGGAACTCCAAGAAATTTGGTCCTTGCTAAAAGAGGAAGGATTCCAATCCTACTTTTCACACCAAGGGGTACAGTGGGAGTTTATTGTTGAGAGAGCACCATGGTGGGGAGGATTTTGGGAAAGGCTAGTGAGAAGTGTAAAGTGTCCATTAAAGAAACTTTTAGCTAATGCTCATTTGAGCAAAGAAGAATTCTCTACTCTTTTATGTGAAGTAGAAGCAATGGTGAACAGTAGGCCTATCACTTTTGTTTACAACAGTAGGCAGGATGCAGAGCCATTGACACCAAATCATTTTCTTTGTGGTAAACGATTAACATCAAACCCCAGTGTGCCAGAAGACTTGCAGCCTATCCAGAGCACTCAAGGAGAGTTAACCAGACGGTTCAGGTACCTTGAAGAGCTATAAGATCAGTTATGGAAGAGGTGGCAGATGGAATACTTGCCAGAACTCAATTATTACCCATCAGGCAAGGTAAAGGGTTCCAATGCAAATTGTATCAAGGTGGGAGAAGTGGTAATGATTGGGGATGAAAGACCAAGGCAATGCTGGAAGCTTGACATAATTGAAGAGTTGTTTGTTGGCAAAGACAATTTAGTTAGGTCTGCACTGGTAAAGACTTCAGGAGGAAAGTTAAAGAGACCTATACAAAAACTCTATGCTTTAGAAATCAGCAAAAACACAGATAGTCAAGATGAAACATTTGAGTTACAGCCTCATGAAGAAGGCTTGGCTAACCTTGCAGAAGGTAATGACAACAATGTCTCTTCGGTGGGGAGTGTTAGAAAATCTAGAAGAGGAAGAACCATTGTTGTCCCAAGGCGATACGATGACTAAGCTGATTGATGCAGCATTGCTTGTATATATATTAAGTTAAGGTGTATATATATCCATCTCATAATTGTAAGGTTAGTGAAAAATTAACTTAATTTAGAGCTAGCATTTTTTAGCTCTTGTGGCATCATTGTTTGGTCACACTGTTGGCATCATTTTGGGACGCTGCGCGTCTTTTCTACTCGTTTGTGGAAGGTCGTACGTAAAGGTGTGGTCTGATAGAGAGCTCTCTTGCAATTCAGTTTGGTTGTTTAGATACATGATTGTTGCATCGTGCAATAGTCCAGGTTGCGTTGTTGTTGAAAGGTTCAGAAAGAAGACCACAAATAGTACCCTTTTTGTTTACTTTAAGTTCACGTAATTAAGGTCTAAGGTAGGCCCGCATCGAGTCAGCAACCCTGAGGTTACCCTGAGGTAGGACCTAATAGGATCTCAAATCCGTAAGTTTTAATTTAGCTTAACTTGGGCTTTAGGTAGAACTTGCCCTTTAGAATTTGGCCGTTCACGGCTCAGCTGGGATTTTGAACCCGACAAATAAATAAAATAACTAACTGTTTCACTAAAATTGTTTCATAATTGTTTTTTATTAACACAGACATTTTTTGTATGTGTGTGCTGAGGTGATGTAGTAAGGCGTGAGTTGGTGGATGGAGGGGTGGGGCCTCAAATGGGTATACTGCTTAGGGCCCCTTAATGGCTAGAAACGGCCCTGGTTGGAAGGAAAATTAATTTTGTTAAATTGAGTAAGTTGGGCTGTTGAGGTTTTACCAGTAACAGAAGGCAAAACTTGAGTTTTGGTCAGTTTGGTTAAGCATTTTTGGCCATTTCAGCTTATTGGCAAAGAGCCCAGTTGTCTGTTTGCATTTAAGATGAGTTCTCCTGAACTGAACAAGTTTAAAAATAAGAGAAGGGCTTACAAAGGGCTGATTACGAAGATTATAATTATTGCTGCTATAGATTCTGCCATAGAGCAAGAGAATTTAAGCTTAGTGACTGAACAGCTTTCCATATTAGAAACCAGAAAGGTTGCTCTAGAGGAGTTAAATGTTAAGAGCGAGATTCTTATAGAAAATGAAAGGGAAGATGAAATTAACTTTGAAAAGATTATTGATGACATAATTAAGGCACGCCACAGAGCAAAAAAGTTTAGCAGTCCAGTACAGTTAAAGACCAGGTCTAATAATGAAACACAGACCTTAAGAAGTAGTGTTAATGAAGTTAAGGTTAACAGATCTGCAGTTCAATTATCGAGGCTTGTATTCAAAACATTTTCCGAGAGTATTCAAGAATGCAAGGGTGAGCAGACAGTTTTCAGGCAGCTGTTCACTCTAGTCAGGTATTAAGTGCTACGGAAAAGTTTAATTATTTGTAATTCCTCTTGGAAGGGGAGGCAATGAAGGCAATAACAGGATTAGCTTTAATAGAAGAAAATTATAATGTGGCTTGGGATATGTTAAAGAAACGGGTTCGTAAGCCAGAGATCCTAATTAAAAGCCGCCTTCGCAAACTTCTAGTTATATCTCCTGTTAATAATCCCAGTAATGTCAGAGTTACGGCAGTTATATGATGAATAAGAAATCAGAACTAGGTCTCTGGACAACTTGGGTGTAGGAGTGGAAAGGTATGGTGTAATGTTGGTCACTATACAGGAGTCTAAATTGCCTAGCTCAGTTTTACTTGAATTAAGTAGGAGACACTCTACACAGCATGTGTACATCCCTCTTGAGTAACTGTTAAGCCTTTTAGGCGCAGAATTATCAAGGCGAGAGGGAATTGAATTTCCACGGTTGGATATTGAACAAGGAGACAAAGGCAGGCAAAGCACCGAAGTCCCAACCAAAAGAAATAACCCAGGCACAGTGTCAACGTTACATGCATCTTCTGAGAATAATTTTGCGAAGGCAATCACAAGTCATGTAAGTGTGCAGTGGCTGAGGCTTTACCTGTTGAAGAAAGAAAGGACAGAGCAAGGTTTTGCAAGTTTAAAATTTTGTGTAAAAAATGCAACGCCCAGTATCAGCCATTATTATGTGAAAACAGGCCTAGTAGGCCTACCCGAGAAGTAGAAACATTGATGGTACATGGCACTGCTATGCAGGGGAGTAAGAGTAAAGGTGGATTATAGCAAACTGTTGCATCATTATTAGTTCATAATATGGAAAATTTGGGAGTACCGAAATGGAAGACCCACCTAATCTTGGATAAGCCATATTGACATTAAAATAAATAATAATAATAAAAAATAACTCAGAAGGAGAACATGAACTCTTGCTGAGAAAAATTAAAAAGACACCAACGAAGAAACAAATATGGGATGAAAAGAAAAAAAAGATCCCATGGCTAGAAATAGCAACACGGTTTTAAGAAGAAGAAGGAAAAGATCGGAATAAGCAGAATAACAGGGCGAGAAGCTGAATAAGCATAAGCGGATTAAGCATAAGAACAGCGAGGGAAAAAGCCGGAATAAAAATGTTTTAGTGGTGTCAAGAGATAAAATTCATAACAGTTTCAAGGTAAGAAGTTCATAAATTTCCCTTCGGTTATAAAATTTAGGTTAAATAAGCTGACATTTCAGCTGTAATTGTTTAACAAAAGAGTATGGAAGTCCTGTTTATGGACAAATAGTTAGGCTGGTTCATCTTTGGCCTAGGTCTTCCATCTTCAACATAGCCTAGGTTGTGTTTAGGCTACTCTGGTTGGAGCAGGACCTATTTTTTCCATATCTATAATGGTGGCCCGTGTGGGGAAGGGTTATTTGCTGTGAAAACCTTAACCTTGAATAAAATAAAATAATATAAATTAAAACAAAAAAATAATAAAATTACGCCTTATCAAACATTTTGACATCTGAACAGAATTTATTCCATGTTTGGCTTTTTCAAATACTTACTACATATAAATAATAATAAATTACGAAGCCCTAACTAAAAATAAAAATAAGAAATAATTCAAATGCTTCAAAACTTATCATTTGGTCATAAATGTGGTAAAATTCTAGAATAAGGGTAATCAGAAGCCTAGCCTATTTAACCAAAATAAAGCTTATTTATAGAGTTGAAAGGGTTTTAGGATTTTGGGGACTTAATTTTGGAAAAATAAAATAAACAAAATATGGCTGAATGTGAAGCAATTGAGGCAAAGATTAAATTATTAAAAAGGAAAAGATCAGCAAGGAAGGGAGTCATTACCAGGCTTTTAACTACCTTTAATAGCAAAGAAAGTCCAAATAAAAGGGATTATGATACTATTTTGGGTGGTTTAAATAGAATTAAACAGGAAATAATAATTATAGATGAGGAAATTGTTACAGAAACTGATGCGTTAAATGTTGGTGAAGAGACATATACAGCACTTTTGTGTGAACAAGAACAGAATATTTTTGAAATAGATTCTCACATAAATGAATTATATGCTGCTTTAGATAATCTACCAAATAATTTAGAGGCTACAAATCAAAGTTTGATTGAGGCCTTCAGAAATGTATCCATTTCTAATGATGACAATAAACAACTAAAAACCAAGTTACCAACATTACAAGTACCAATATTTGAGGGTGATCGAACAAAATTTCAGTCTTTTCTAGAAAAATTTGATAGTTTAATTGGCAACAAAGATTATATATCTGATGTTGACAAATTCAGTTATTTGCTTAATTATTTAAAGGGCCCAGCCCTAAAACTGGTTGATGCCTTACCGGCAATTGGCAGTTCATATAAAATAGCTCTCAAATTACTAGAAAGAAATTTCCTAAATAAAAAAGAAATAGTAAATGATTTAGCAATAAAATTAAAAAATATAAACCAGCCAAGGATAACCATCAGGATCTGTACAATTTCTATTGTGAAATTGAATGCATGTTAGGTCATCTACAAAATAATGATATAGATCTAGAGAAATCAGCATGGTTTATCCAAGCCATAATATTTGATTGTTTACCTACCCAAATTAGGGATATTTTCCAAAGAATAACGGGAAATACATACCCTACCCTTGATGAAATAAGGAATGAATTTCCAAATGTTTTGTCAATGTACAAATCTTCAAAGAGATTCACAAACAAAGATTGATTCACAAACAAAGAAAATACAAACAAAACCACAACCACAACAAAAAGACAAATCAGAACAAAAAGTGATAGGTCTAACTCCTACACTACGAAATTTTAATGTTACGACAGAATTTGTACGTAAGTGTAAATTTTGTTCGGCTGATGATCACTATAGCACACGATGTACTAAATATGTAGACTTAGAATCCCGGATAAATAGGTGTTCTCAGTTAAACCTTTGTACTAAATGCACAGGTGCAGGACATACTAACAAAGACTGCAAAACAAAAATAAGATTCAAATGTGTTAATTGTGGAAGTTTAAATCATGTCTCTTGTCTTTGTGATTCATTTAAAAATTCAAATAAACAAAACCTAAAGAAAAATGAAAAAACATTTAATGGACATATATCAATAAATAATGTCAATAAAAATTCTAGTGTACTCCTACCTACAATAACCTTGGATTTAAAAAATAAAGAAGGTGGGACAACTCCTATAAGATGTCTAATAGATTCTTGTTCCCAACAAACATTTGTAGATCAATCATTAGTTAATCAATTAGGCCTACAAACTCATAAAAATGAACAAGAATTGTGTATAACATCATTTGTCAAAGAAAATGAACAGAAAGAAAAATATAATACAGTCAATTTAGATCTGGATATACCCACAGAGAATAAAACAACAAACATAGAAGTAGTAGTCATTGAACAAGTTGGTCAACAAAAATTTAAAATACCAAATTTAAAAGAAGTAATACAACAACTTAAAAAGCAATATAAAATTGCAGATAGAAATTTAAATGATGATATAATAGATAATGTTCAAATGTTAATTGGAGCTGATTATATTCACTTAATTCAGAAGGGCATAGTCAGAATAGGAGATGGGATTGCTCTAGATACTCACTGGGGTATAGCTCCACTGGGACACATAGATAAATATAAAATAACAATGAAAAATAAAAATATATGACTAACAAACTTGCCCTATTATGACAAGGTCTTACACAACTCAAATAATGACATAAATACTGAAATATTAAATAAATCATTAACAACTGAAGAATTAGATAAAGGTGTACAACAGCTCTGGCTATTAGAGTCAGTGGGGGTGCAAGATGGTGATCATACAGATGAAAATCAATTAATGGCTGAAAATTTTGAAAACACCATCATGTATGAAAATGGCCATTATTCAATTGAACTACCTTGGAAGATCAATAGTCCAAAATTAAATGATAATCTAAAGGTAGCTAAAGGTCATCTCTATAATTTGATGAAAAGATTAAAAAATGACAAGAGAATTAAAATGTATGATGATGTTTTCAAGGACCAGTTAGAAAAAGGCTTCATTGAAGAAGTTAAAGATCACCCCTTTAAAAAAGACAACTGCCATTATCTTACTCACACAGGAGTCTATAGAAAGGATGCACCCACAACAAAACTTAGAGTTGTGTATAACTGTAGTCTTAAAGATGGCAATAAGCATAGCTTGAATGACTGTCTCATAGAGGGGCCTAATCTTATTTCAGACCTTGTAAAAATCCTTCTAAGATTTAGATTAGATGACTATGCAGTTCAAAGTGATATAAGCAAAGCTTTTTTGAGAATTCATCTGAAAAATAACTATGACAAAGATCAACTAAGATTCTTGTGGTTTAATGATCCATATGACTTAAATAAAGGGTTTAAAACATTTAAATTTAATGTGGTTTTGTTTGGAGCAAATGCAAGTCCTAGTTTACTGGCTTTAACCATCAAACATCACTTAAATTTGTATGATGAAAATGATTTAACTGTTCAGTTCTTGAAAGATCACTTCTATGTAGATAACCTTGTAGGATCAACCAAAACAGAGTCAGAATTAAATGAAGTTTACATAAAAGCAGATAAAATAATGAAAGAAGGTAATTTTGAATTAAGAGAGTGGATCACAAATAATGAGAGACTAAATCAAAAAATAAAATCAGAAGACAAAGGATTAACAGAACCAACAAACAGGGTGAAAACATTAGGCATGATCTGGGATTTGAACTCAGATTCTAAAGTTCATGATTCACTCTGCACAAAAGGCTACACCTTAGATACAACAGCTAACACAAAAAGAAAGATCTTATCCGAAAGTTCAAAAATATTTGATCCTATGGGTTTACTCCTTCCTTCTACTATCAGATCCAGGGTTCTTTTACAAGAATTTTGGAAACAGAAAGTAGACTGGGATGATCCTATAACCAATAAACAACAAGATAGCTGGAAAAGGTTAGCTAAAGATCTCAATAAATTACAAAACATAAATATTCCCAGAGTTTGTGGACACAGAGATACACCTCAAACCTTGCATGTATTTGGTGATGCCAGTGAAAAGGTGTATGGCTGTTGCGCTTACCTTGTAGGTGAGGATGGCAGCCATTTGATCTATGCCAAGGGGAAAGTAACACCCTTAAAACAAAAGAAAACTATTCCTCAGCTTGAACTACTTGCGGGTTATCTAGCTGTAAAAATAACAGTATTTCTCCATGAAGTCTATTATGATGTAAACATCACAACTACATATATTTGGCTTGACAGTCAAATCTGCTTGGCATGGATCAACTCTGATGAGCTAAACTCAAAAAACATCTTTGTCCGTAACAGATTAAGAGACATTAAAGAAGCTAGACAAAATTTGGACATAACCTTCAGATACATTCCAACAAAACAAAATCCTGCAGACTTTCTCACAAGAGGATTATCCTGTAAATTACTAAAATCCAACAAAAATTGGTTTCATGGACCTGAATTCATTCAGGATGAAACAATGTGGCCAGCAGAACAAATTAATGTAAAACTTAACATGATAACCACAAATAAAGTTGAGCCACTATTAGATTATAACAGTTATTCTGACTTTGGCAAACTTGTAAGGGTAACATCTTACTGTCTCAGATTCATTCACAACTGTTTAAAGAAAATAAATAAACAAAGAAATAATGATAATGAAATGTATACAAGTCTAGCTACCAAATATTGGATTAACCACATACAACAAACAGAATACAAAAATGAAATAGATTTTTTAACAATTGGTAAACAAATGAACAAAGTACCCTCTGTGGTAATAAACTTGAATCTTTACATTGACAAAGATGGCTTATTAAGATGTAAGGGTAGATTAAACAAATCACAAATCACATATAACAGTAAACAACCCCTTCTTCTTCCTAGGTTCCATCACATTACAACCCTAATTATTAGAGAGAAACACAATGAACTTTATCACATGGGCGTTCCACAAACATTAAATGCCATTAGAAAGTTGTATTGGATACCCAAAGGCAGAATGACTGTAAAGACAGTTTTGAATAACTGTGTCACCTGCAAAAGGATTCATTCCAGATCTTTCAGGAAGACCAATCCTCCTGATTTGCCAACAGAGAGAGTCACCTTTAATAGGCCTTTTGAAACAGTTGGCATAGACTATACAGGAAGTTTGACTGTTGGTCTGGGAACAACAGAACAAAAAATGTACATCATACTTTACACATGTTCATCTTCTAGAGCAGTCAGCTTAGACGTAGTGAGTGATCTCTCCGCAGAATCATTTGTCTATAGCTTTAGAAGATTTTGTGCTAAGCATTCTGTACCCAAAATTGTTTGGACAGATAATGCAACCTATTTCAAGGCTGGTGAAAACCAAATAAATGACATATTACAAAATTCACATACCATAACATATCTACAAAATAACAAAATAAAATGGAAATACATCCCTGTTGCTCACCATGGTATGGAGCAATCTGGGAAAGGAATATCCAAACAATAAAGAATTGCCTAAAGAAATCAATAGGTAAAAAACAAATTGAATTCTTTGAACTTCTCACTCTCATTAGTGAAATTGAGAATGTTGTCAATAACAGACCTCTTACTTATGTAGGGGATAATATTAATGATGTAGAGCCTCTCACCCCAAATCATTTGATTAAGGGAGAAGTCATTAACCTTCTACCTGATTACAATATCTCCTTGGATGATCCACCTTGGAGTGATAATAATCATGATTTGCAAAATAGATTATCACAAATAACAAATATAAAAACAAAATTTAAAAAGCAATGGAGTGATGAATACCTTGTTGGGTTGAGAGAAAGACATAAATATATACAAAACAAAGACTGGGTTAATAAAATTAGGGTAGGAGATGTAGTTCTAATTAGACAAAATACACCAAGACAGTGTTGGCCATTAGGTAGAGTTTTAGAACTAAAAACTGGGGAAGATGGATTAACCAGGGTTGTAAAACTTAAAACTGCTTCAGGTGAAACTATAAGAGATGTATCACTCTTATACCCCTAGAAGTAGGACCAACTACTGTTAACAAAAATGATCAAGATGATGAATCTATAATAGATTCTGATGATGATCAAAATTTGACCCAAACTATACCAAACCTAACCTGTTCAATAAATGATGTAACTAGTCCTACTACTACAATAACCTATACCACAAATAGTAGACCACAACGTTCAACTGCTCTACGAGCTAGGCAGATGTTACAACAAAAGATAAGGGCTGGAGTATTGTAATATTTCCTATGGAAAATAAACTAAAATGCAACACCCTTTCATTTTGAAAAGGGTGAGGACTTTATAAAATGCTACACTTTTTATATTAAAAAGTGAGGAAAAACAAAAATGGAATAACAAATAAAACATAAAATATAGGTAATCTAAGATGGGTTAACAAATATTAAAGAAAAAATTGGGTTTCACATGCAATTTTTCCTTTCTGGCTGGCCCCAATGTATGGAAAATTTGGGAGTACCGAAATGGAAGACCCACCTAATCTTGGATAAGCCATATTGACATTAAAATAAATAATAATAATAAAAAATAACTCAGAAGGAGAACATGAACTCTTGCTGAGAAAAATTAAAAAGACACCAACGAAGAAACAAATATGGGATGAAAAGAAAAAAGATCCCATGGCTAGAAATAGCAACACGGTTTTAAGAAGAAGAAGAAAAAGATCGGATAAGCAGAATAACAGGGCGAGAAGCTGAATAAGCATAAGCGATTAAGCATAAGAACAGCGACGGAAAAAGCCGGAATAAAAATGTTTTAGTGGTGTCAAGAGATAAAATTCATAACAGTTTCAAGGTAAGAAGTTCATAAATTTCCCTTCGGTTATAAAATTTAGGTTAAATAAGCTGACATTTCAGCTGTAATTGTTTAACAAAAGAGTATGGAAGTCCTGTTTATGGACAAATAGTTAGGCTGGTTCATCTTTGGCCTAGGTCTTCCATCTTCAATAGCCTAGGTTGTGTTTAGGCTACTCTGGTTGGAGCAGGACCTATTTTTTCCATAATAATGCTGAAGAAGCAACTACAAGAGTGTTGTTTGAGAGTGGCAGCCAGTGTAGCTTTATCAAGACCAGAACTTCCAGAAATTTGAAATTAAAAGAACTTAAGAGGGAAAATTTGAAAAGTTTTGGGTTTAGGGGTCAGTTCAAAACAGAACCAAAGTTAAGAAGATAGAAGTTCTGGTTAGGGAGTTGTTACCACAGAGCTCTACCATTAGGTCCAAGCTGTAGAGATTGAGGAACCTTGTGTTCCAGTCATTACTCGTTTAGGCACGGCATTTATATAAGTATTACAAGTTAAAGGGATAGATTTGGGCAATAATAAGTTTGAAGGAACGAAAAGATTAGTCTTTTGATCAGAACTGACTATTAGGTTTAAGTTAGAAGTTAAACATAAACAATACTTACAGATAACTTTGTGCTTCAGGTTTATCGATGCAACCCTATGTTTAGAAATGTAGATGACTTTAGCTTATTGATAACCAACAATCGACCCAACGATAATCAGTTTAAACCTAACAATATATGCAGACGATTTACACCTAATTGACATAATAACTAGACGTCTTAATACGATAACATCTTACAATACAATTTGTGTAAACATTAGATTATTTTAGTCACCATTAGTGGTCTTAAGTTAGGCACACTATAAAGTCACATGGTAGCGATGGCTAGGATAGGAGAAGCATGCTGCTCCAGTGTACAAAAGACTGAGTCTTATTTTTCTTCAGTCGGTGTTACCAATTTAACATTTAGTGAACTTTTTCATTCAGTGACATTTTGACTATATGTGTACACACACACACACACACACACACACACATATATATATATATATATATATATATATATATATATATATATATATATATATATATATACAAGGTGCTTCAAAAAAAAATTTCTACTTAGTATGGGGGTGCCCCTCCATTGAGCGAGGTTCACTCTTTAATCATTCACACAATCCTGAAAAAAACTACATTATTATTAAAAAACAAGCAAACACAAATACTTACATAAACAAAATAAAAAACTATATTGTAAGTGGTAAGCAATGACATATTAGCACCAGATAAGCGGTAACATTTTTTTTTGAAGCACCTTATATATATATATATATATATATATATATATATATATATATATATATATATATATATATATATATATATATATATATATATATACACACGTTACTTCACTCTCCTACAAGTCTGTCAGTAGGATGAGAGACCCTAGTAGATCTCCGGTGCGGGGGATAATGTGGTAGGGATAGGAGAGACATACCTAAGTGGGCTACTTGAACCATTGGTCAGCATGAGGTTCACATTCCCATATCTGGTCCTGATAACGTTTAATAGAACGATCATCTTCTAATTGACCCTTGAAGGAAACAAGACCAGTTCTCTCCTGAACCGTTGCAGGAACCCATTTTAGGTTGCAAACCATAACCGGTTTCTTAGTTCGCTACTCCATAACTCGCGTTTTTTTAGTGTCATGATAAAACTTCTGTTTCTGCTGTTGGCGTAAAACCCGCTGCTGCAGGAGGAGGAGATTGTAGACACCAATCGACCAGGGAAGTACTCCGAGGGAGGGGGGGAGGGGGGGGGACGTTAGACAGAAGATAAGAAGTGCTGGGACTCCCGTTTCTCCTGTCACTGTCCTCCTTAGCTGATCTTTTTCCGTGTCTCATCTACCCTGTGAGCAGTCCAGCATGCTCTCAAACACACACTTCTCTCACTATTCCTCACTACATACACATGCATCTTGCATTGCCCCTTTACAAGTCCCTAGTCAGGCCTCATTTAGAATATGCCATTCAGTTTTGGTGCCCTTACTTGTGTGAGGATATTGATAGGTTGGAAAGGGTTCAGCGTCGCGCCACGAAACTAATTCCGTCATTACGCAACAAGTCTTACGAAGATAGGATTAAAGAGTTAGACTTCCATTCACTCGAAACTAGGAGATTAAAAGGGGAACTTATTGAAGTTTTCAAAATCGTTAACAAAATCGATAACATAAATTTTGACAAACTGTTCACTTTCGATAATAGCAATACTCGTAATAACGGATTTAAGTTGCGTGGCAGACGTTTCATTACTAATATCGCTAAAAACGTTTTTACGTTTAAAGTAATTGATAAATGGAATAATCTTCCGCGTCCGTCGTGAACTCTACCAGCGTTAATATGTTTAAAAACCGTTTAGATAGGCATTTTAAAAATATTAACGTTGTTTAAAATAAAAAAAATAATTAGCAACAGGAGCTCTGGGAGTAATGGTCGAGGATGAGTCTGTTGACGATTAATGCCAGCGTGTGATATGCCAACAAAAAAAATAAATAAACTAACACGAACTTAGATGTAGCTCGTAGCGTAAACTGACCCACTTTTTGTTATACTCTTTATACTTTTTTTCCTTATCCTCTCCTTACTTGCATGTCTGTAGTTTGCATGGTATGATAGTGTTTGAGTTAAGACTGTGTTTGCATGGTTTGTAAGCGTTCTTATTTTACTTCTTTTCATCTTTCACCCCTTTCCTATTCTCTTCGACTATTTTTCCGACTTGTCGGCAGTGGCCGGCGGATGATGATGGTGAGTCTTTCTTTCTCTTTTTTTGAATGAATGTTAACCCACGAATAATAGGTTTTGCTACTTACTTAACCCCTTATTCTCTTCTTTTAACCCCCTACTCTTCTTTCTCTCGGGCTTTCTCTCGATCCACCTTAGAGTGGATCTTAGGATCTTTGTTAGCCTTAGCTTCTGTAGATCTGTAGATCTTACACACTACACAATCTTTTCAGAATAAAAAAAAAAATGGCATCAACTTCAAGAGCATCAACTTCAAGAGTCCCTACTTCTGCCGATACCGGCAGGGGGGAACGGTTGACAGCAACCCCTTTTCTGTACCCTCTTACTTTCTCTATACTCAATTTCACTCCAAAGGTGGATGTTGCGTATATGTACGCAATGACCTAACTTGCTCCCGTATTCCCGAACTCGAATCTTCCCAATTCTATACCCTCTGGCTACGTCGTACATACCAATCTCAAACTAAATATATCTGCGCTGTTTACCTTTCTCCTAATTCTACTAACTAATTCTCCTAATTCTTTGACTACCTCACTCCCAAAGTGGAATACATTCTTTGCTGAAATCTCCATATAGGAGATTTCAATGTTCACCACCACCTTTGGCTTTCCTCCCATTTCACTGCCATCCCTGGTGAACTAGCTTACGACTTTCTATCCTAAACAACCTAGAGCAGATTGTACAGCACCCTACTCGTATACCCGATCGCCTTGGAGATAGGCCCAACATTCTGGATTTATTTCTTACCTCTCACCTTTCTTCTTACTCTGTGAAACTTTCCTCTCCGTTGGGCTCTTCCGATCACAATCTTATCTCTGTTTCCTGTCCTATCACTCCAATTCGGCCTTTGGATCGTCCAAAGAGGAGGCACCTTTGGCACTTTGGCGCCGCTGATTGGGAGGCCCTTAGGTAGTACTTCTGTGATTTCCCATGGAATGATTACTGCTTCCGTGGCCGGGGCCCTTCTGAGTGTGCAGAGCGCATCACAGAGGTGATTCTCTCGGGTACGGAGGCGTACATTCCATATTTTATTCCTACTACAACTTTACTTCCTCTTCTTTCCCTCTTTTTTCATTCCGACGGCACAGTTGCCGTCTCTTCTCCTGACAAAGCTGAACTCTTCGCTCAAACTTTCGCTTACAATTCAACCCTGGACGATTCCGGTGTTGTTCCTCCATCTCCTCCCCCCTCTGACTTTATTATGTTTGAAGTTAGAATCTCTTCTAAAGGTGTTTATTTTGCCCTATCTAGTCTGATTGGGGCAGAGAAAATCTTGGGGTTTTCAATGCCTCAAAAACTCATTTCCTCCATCTGTCTGCTCGGCACAATCTTCCACACGACTATTCCCTTACTGTCAACAATACACAACTAAATCATTCCTTCTCTCTTAACATTCTTGCCGGAAAAGCTGTCATGCTTCCCAACGGCATATTCAGATAAGAATCCTGTAATTAAACTACAAAAATTAAACGTTAACCCCAACATTGTGTGAACCAGTATGGATGTAATGTATATCTTATATAATGTGTTCTTTCTGAATTATTATTATTATTATTATTATTATTATATATTATTATCAGCCCGTAGCCATGACTTCCCAAGGAGTGAGGGTTGAAATTGTAGAAAGACGGACGTTTTGGTGCAACGACCAAGTCACTGCGGAGGGGGTTTAAAGTAAAGTTTAGAGTAGTTTAGAGTAGTTTGTGAAGTTTAAAACAAAATGCAAAAAAAATGCGTGTTTATTTACTAAATGATGTTATATATTATAATATCACAACATAAGTTATAACTATGGTTACAAAAGTGGACCTTTCCTGTCAAGGAGGGAGTCGTTCGCCCCCCCCCCCCACTGGCTACGGGCCTGATTATTATTATTCTTGGCGTTTCTTTTTCTCGTGATCTTTCCCGGAAAGATCACATATACTCTCTTTCCAAAACGGTTTCTAAGAGGTTAGACGTGCTGTACCGGCTCCGCAGTTTCTTCACCACAGTTGCTGTCTCTGTACAGGGGTCTTATCCGCCCCTGTAAGGAGTACGTTTCTCATGTGTGGGGTGGTTCATTCAATCCACATAACCCTACTTGACCGGGTGGAATCAAAGGCTTTTCGTCTCATCAATTCCCTGCCTCTTACTGATTGTTTACAATCTCTCTCTCTCTCTCTCTCTCTCTCTCTCTCTCTCTCTCTCTCTCTCTCTCTCTCTCTCTCTCTCTCTCTCTCTCTTCGCGGCAATGTTGACTCACTCTCTCGTTACTATCGTTATTATAACGGACACTACTTTTCTGAACTCTCTAACTGCATGTCTCCTCTCCTTTAAAGAGATCACGCAGCACCATACTTTCTACACTTTCTCATTCCTTTTCTGTCCAACTCTGTAGCGCAAGGGTTAATCGGTATTTTCAATCTTCCGTCTACTCAACCTGTGAACTCTGAAACAATCTTCCTCAATCCATCTTTTCTCCTGTCTATGACCTCCCATCTTTCAAACGCAGTGTTTATGTATCTCGAAAACCCCGGACCTTGATTTGGGTTCTATGGTGGGAGGGGGCGCTTTTGCGAGCATTCGCCCTTGGCCCCTCCTTCTTGTATAAAAAAATGTAGATTGTCCTCGTCCGTCCATCCATTCATCTTACTTACTTATGGTTGCCTGTTCTGAGTGTTGTTATTGATAATTACCAGTAGTTTCCCTATAGATATGACTAGTTCCTTCAGTACTCGGGGTGCACAGCATCAGGGCCAGAAGACTTGTTTATTTTTTATTTATCTAGTTTCTTGATGATCATCTTTTCAATTAGAAAAGAATTTTTTAGTTTTTACTTAGAAATTGCACTTTCAGAGTAACAGATCATCAATAAAATGTTGTTCTATTTGTAACCTTTATTTTGTAAAAATAATAATAATAATAATATTTATAATAATAATAATAATAATAATAATAATAATAATAATAATAATGCAGATCATATCGTATACATACGTACATAATTTGCGTTAGTCTGACCAAAGATTGAATAGGCCTAGCGCAGGGGTCACCAACCTGGGCGGTAGCGCCTACTAGTGGGCTCACATTAAAGGTAATTAAACATTTATTTCATTATTTATTTTATCGATTATGTTGATTTATTCTTTTTGATCTAAGGTGGGCGATAAGCTTTTTTAATTTTCAAAAAATCGTAAAAGTGGGCGGTGAACAAAAAAAAGGTTGGTGACCCCTGGCCTAGCGTATTTAAATGCTGTAATTATGTATCCTACGCCTCACGCCCTCACTAGTTATTAAAAAAAACTGTGTTAGCAGCTTACATAATATTTAAATAATTAGGCCTAGTTACAAGCCATTAGGCTGTGCATTAGTATGTAACCATGTCTTCTCGCGATCATGTAAATTAACCTCTTAACGACCGAAGTTTTTGTAAGGTTAAGTTACGAGTGCGTGCATGGGAAACGGTACATATTCGACCTAGTAGTCCAAAAGAGGTTAAGATAATCTAACATAATGTATTTGGAAATGTATTTAAGTACATTTTCACAGCAATGTATTTAGTATTTAATTACATTAATTTTAGGTGTAATGTATCTTGTATTTAATTACAATCCTCGCCAGTATTTAGTATTTAAATACATTCAAACGTATTTACGCCCATCTCTGGTAGCCATTGGATACGCGAGAAGCCCGTAAGTTATATACTGCTGAGATGGGTCCATTGTCAACCCAATCTGTCTCTTATACTGAGGAGAGTCAAGGGTCACTATCACCTTCAAGTAAGATACAGACTTCTGGATTGCCAGTAGCAGCTTCTGGTTCTATTTCTAGTTCCTCGCCCATAGAAACCAAGTCTTGTGGTACACAATGTTCACTCTCCGGTTTTGACCAACCCTTCTCAGACCCTTCTTTGTCACCAGATATAGAGCCACTTCGTACTATACAGTACCTCGCTCTGGGTTAAAGAGAAAACTTGATTCCAGTAGTGATCGTCCAAGGTCAAAAGGCCAACTTACGAGTATTGCCCATCCTGTGATCCCTCCTGTAGATGATACCTTACTTTGGAGGTGTTTATTGGAGTTTAAGTCACTCATGGCTAAAAATACAGCTGCGCAGGCTGTGGCTCAGAAAATGTTTCAATTCTTTGCAAAGAATGGTTTTCAAAAGACTGCAGTTGATCCTAAGGATGGCTTCCAGATATTATTTAATAGCACAGGTTAATTTTCATAGGCACTGTTAGCTCCTGCTTTCCCTTTTCCTTTTACATTATGGCTTTATCCGTCTTCTAGTGGAATATAATGAGTTACAGGAGACGACTGCCTTTTATACAACAGTTATTATTTTAGTATTCCCCTCTCATCCTGGCTTTTCAAGAAACTTGGCTGGATTTATCTTATTCTGCAGGTGTCAAAGGTTACAGTTTACTTCGGAAAGACAGGGATCCTCATGGGGGTGATGTCTTACTGTGGATCCACAGCTCCCTTCCTTTTACTTCTGTTCCTCTTGATATTGATATTGAAGCAGCTGCAGCAACAATCCACACTTCCTCTTTTTCTGTGACAGTTTATACTACAGTATATATTTTTCTCCAGGGTCTCCTTTCTCTACAGTTATATTAAACAGGCTACTTCTCTTACTTCCTACCCCTTTCCTTCTAATAGAAGACTTCAATGGTCATCACCCCCTATGGGTGTCCCCCTTCAGTGACCAGCGGGGTCTCCACCATTGCTGACTTCATAGCTGCCAATAATCTCTTTCTGTTTAATGATGGTTCCCATACATTCCTCCATAGTTCCAGTGGGTCCTTCTCAAATTTAGATCTATCACATGGACTTGTCTCATGTTTTTGGTTGGGAAGTTTTGAGTGATCCTTGTGATTCTGATCATTTCCCCATTCTTTTCACGTCTCAGGTACCATCTGTGGGCTCAAAACGCTCCCTATGGAAAATAATAGAGGAAGGTCGGCATAACTTTTATGCTGATTTGTCTTTTAGTGGGGTCGATTAATACAAAAATACACCCAAATCATTCAGATCTGGCAGAAAGTGTGAAATTTGGCATGAAGTTACCTTTAGACATATATAAACATTTTCAGGGTGGAGACACGCTGGGACCTCACTCTGGCGGCCATTTTAAGCAAATTCAAAATGGCTGCCTCGATTCCACAGCCAAAACCATAAAATGCCATATCTCAGGAACTACTGGGCCGATTTTGATGATCTTGGGCGGTCATTTTGAGAAAATTGTCATCCAGTTTCATCATTTTAGTTAAAAAAAATTATAATAGATGGCGTTGTGCGGTCCCTTCCACAAGCATTATTCAGGCTTAGTAAGTTAGTCGCCATTACGCTTCAGTCAATGAATGGTGAAATTTCTGTTGCAGTATTTTATCAATTTTGAACAGGTAAGTGATTTTGTTACCAAAACACAAAATAATAGGGTGCAGTGCGCATTATAATGTGTAATATAGTATTCAGTACTAAAATTTAGGGCAATTATTATTCAAACCCAATGTTATGTAACCGTGCGATCACATAACAAGGTAAAAATCACAGTCATTTGTACTTCTGCTGCAATATGAAATTACGCTAAAATACATATTTAGAACAGTTATATATATATATATATATATATATATATATATATATATATATATATATATTATATATATAATTATTATTAATATTATTAAAAATTTTATCAGAAATTATTATTAAAAATTAATGACTGGTGTAATAAAATGATAATATATAATTCAAAATATCTTTCAAATGTTACATTCAGACTTTCTTCCTTTCAGGTGATGCCCCCTGTCGCTCCATCTGACGTCCGATGTCGAACATGTTGCCATGGCTGCGCCAAGTGAACGTCAACCTATGAGTGATTCAGTTGATAGCACAATTATCTCGGATGCTGTCTATGCCAAGAAAATCGGAATGATAAGTTGACATGACCAGCTGAAAATGGGTATAAAGGTGTGTACAAAACATTGTCTGAAAATTTGACAGCATTTGATGTGATCCAAGAGTCGCCATTTCCAATGAATATCAGGCGTTTGGATGATGGTTCAGGTATAGAAAGTACGTTGTTGAAGAATAAGGCTGTCATTCATGGAAATTGCAGGAGAAAATGTAATGCCCAAAAGCTTGATCGAGCAAAGAAACGGGCATTAGTGAAGTCAGAGTGTTCTAATGAGGAAGTTCCCAGTCCAAAAAAGACACGCAGTAGTTTTATTTCATCTTTCAATCGTGACTCGTGAGCAGCCCCAGTGCATATTGTGTGATACTGAATTGAAGGCAAAACTTATCAAAGCATCAACTGATGATATTGATATCACATTCAGAAACTTAGCCAAAAAACCAACAACTTCCAACTGTTAGCAACACTAGCTACTGTATCTGATATGCATGCCATGGATGCATATTACCATAAGACCTGCCACACAAAACTACACACCCTTGCCCGCCCGTTCAGCTGATCGACAAGCAGCATCAGTCAAATTTGAAACTTGTGGTAATAGTAGCAATCCACCAACATCTTTTGAGGCAATAGCTTTTGCTGAGTTAGCTGCTTATGTTAGTGAGTGTAAAGAACAAGTTCGCAAATTGAGAGAATTTTACAAGCTCTATGACGAAAGGTTGACACAATTGGGGTGTACCAGCACATCCACACGCATTTAGGATTAGTTGCTCAACCTGCAGGAAGAGACGTGTTAATTACGCATAGCGATACCGTTGGATCTGTGCTGTCTCATTCCAGCGAAACCGCCTTGTGCGATGACGAGGCGATGATCCTCGTTAAAGCAGCAAATATACTGAGGAGGCACATCTTTGAGAATCCGCTAGAGGCTTTCTCAGGTTCGTTGGCGGACTACTGCCTCCTCAAATCTATCCCTCCTCCATTGTTTGCATTCATGAAAATGACATTGCTAGGCCCTAGTATTAAGTCATAGAATTCCATTGAGGGTGCTAGGGCTAAGGTTGCGTGTACGTTATCTCACCTTATCATCCACAGTACTGTAAAGCGTGTTGTTAAGCCTACCAGTAATGAGAAGCGTCATTCCAAAGAACGTGAAACACCCACATCCCTCAATGTTGGGTTGAAATTGCAAAACCAGGGTCGGTCAAAGCAGCTCATAAATCACTTCTCATCTTTTGGGCTGTCAGTATTTTATGATAGAGTATCGGAGGTCTCGTTGGATTTGGCAATTAATGTATCCAACCAATTCCGCCAAGATGGTGTGGTTATTCCCACGAATATGCGTATAAATGTCTTCACTACGGGTGATGTGGATAATATCGATCAAAAGAAACGATCAAATCTGTCCCGTTCGGAGTTCCATGGTACGATGATATATCCCTAACAAATCATCTGAGCACTTCTAACGAGGGAGTCAAGCGTGACGTCTGTTCCGTTAATGCTGATACTCCCAGCGATCGGAAAAATCTTACTCTACCAGCTTCCTATGCTGCAGTACCCCCAACTGAACTACCCAGCACAGATATTTTCATGACCCTTTGCAATGACCTGGTTGTTCCAGGAGCGTTCAGAATCCCAGGGTCCATCGTGAAGGAGAAGGCCTAGTTAGTCCGTGTGTCTTACATACTGGACAAGGAGAGAATTGAGGTGGGAGACGTCATAACCTGGTCAGGTTATAACGCCAGCCTTCAGAAAGACAATGTGCGCCCTCGCGCAGAGATCGGGATTTTACTACTCTTTGTAGAGAAAGCGCAATCCCCATCCATGATCAAACATTCAATGGAGGTTGTAAAAGATGGAATCGACTTTTTAAATCTAGGGCAAACGAATCCAGTGGAAGTACCCAGATCAACTTGATGAAGACAAGTACGTTGTGATGATCGGAAGGCTTCACATTGAGATGGTACTGCAGGAGATCCTGAGCAAGTGGCTTGATGGCTCAGGGTGGGATCACGCGTTGGCTGAAGCAGGCGTTCTATCATTCGGCGTTGAGTGCCTCTAACGTGAAAAGAACTCGATATGCACACCAAGTGTCCCTTGCTGCTCTTCACATATTGAGGGAAGAGGTGTACTCAGTGTCACAAGGACAAGCAGCATATCCAACAGTCCAATACTGGACAGAGACAAAGGATCTCCAACTAATGTACTGCAGGTTCATCAGGTCTCAGAGAGAGAGAGATTTTGAACTCTATGTCCAAGTGCTTAGTGAAATAATCCCATGGTGTTTCGCTCTCGACCATCCAAACTACGCACGGTGGCTGCCAGTACACATGAGAGACCTCATGTAGTTGAAGAACAAACATACAACAGTATACCACAGAGGTAAGAGAACCGGTATTCCATGATGGCGAAAGACCAGTCACATGAACATTCAAACAATCACATCAAGGAAGATAAAGGTGCATCTGGCCTTTACGACGAGCCGATTGCCCTCCTCATATGGATGCTAGCTTCTCCTCAGCGCGCAGGTATCATCTCCATTTATGAGGACTTCATGTCATGGCACCACACGTCCAGCTCCTCCTCTCATCACGAAGAGGCACAGAGCCTCCAGATTCGCTTTCACAGTGACGTGAAGTCTCTGGTGCGAGTCCTAAAAGAGCATGGCAACCCATTCAGTGACACAAGTTCTTACCTTACTACCCTTGACACTAAATTGGTCATGGATGCATGTGTGACCAACCTCTTAAGAGATTCATGAGATTGGATCTGCCATGTACAATGATTTCTTCAAGACACGCTTCACTGATGCCTCAAAGGCTATCACTGAAACTATTCAGCTTAAAGGACTGAACACATTCAAAAAAGTACCTGACAAACAGAATGATGCCAAAGGTCAAACTCTCAAACACAACTCAGCCTCAGTCACTCAGTTGTTCCTATCTGCGCATTCACGACCAGATGCAGATATTGATGAGTTTTTCATGTATGAAAACCAAAAAGAACCTCCATCATTAGCTGTTGCTGGTCGTTTGCGAACTTGTACGAAGCCCAATCTCCTGAAATGCTTTGAGAAGGTCAATGAAAAACCAGATGGAGATTCAACAATGAAAATCTTCGATGGTCCTGCTGTAGTCCATTTTATTCAACCCGCCCAAACCGTGAGCACGATCGGTGAATATATGGAGAAGCAACTAGTGCCATTTGCAAGATCCCATATCCAATATGGACTGGATATGGGATATCTCTCCTGAGAGAAGCATGAAAGACCAAGCTCATGAGAATCGAGATGGTTCAAGGAAAAAAATTGACTCCAAGACTCCCATCAACCGAAAAGAGTGGAGTGCCATCCTCAAAAATGCAGAGAACAAAACAGAACTCTTCACACTCGTGAGTAAGCGGTTAGCTGAGGAAGACCTGGGTGTGTAACTCACCACAACACAAGAGGAAAAGGTCCTCACACAACCTCCCTGTGACACGGAGGGTCTGGAACCGTGTAACCATCAAGAAGCTGACACGAGGATGATCTTCCACCTCAAACATGCAGTTCAGCACGGCCATGACAAAGCATACCTCCGCACAGTGGACACTGATGTCGTAGTTGTCGCAATCTCATCGTTCCCTGAACTGTCATTGTCTGAAGTATGGGTGGCTTTTGGGACTGGAAAACACTTCCAATGTTTCCCCATTCACGTGCTAGCGTCCCAGCTCGGCCCAGAGTTGGGACTTGCGCTTCCCTTATTCCATGCACTGACAGACTCGGACACTACATCGCACTTTGTAGGAGTTGGCAAGAAGACAGCTTGGGAAGTGTGGAAGCTCTTTCCGAAACTCACGGATAGCCTGCTCGCAATATTCCGTGATCCCGACTGCTTCACCATGGAATCTGTACCTATGCAGGTCATCGAACGTTTCATTGTCCTACTTTACAGTAAGTCTTGTGGAGCTGCTCCCGTGAACCAAGCTCTCAGGGATATGTTCTCATGAGGGAGCAGAACCCTCGACAATATCCCACCTACCCAGGCATCTCTATTTCAACATGTGAGACGAGCCATTCTCCAGGCAGCTTTTATTTGGGGTCAGGCGCTGCGACTTCATTAAGAAATCCCTGATCCTACTGACTGGGGATGGATGATCTCAGCTCAGAAGGAGTTAGTGCCGTTCTGGACGACACTTGCAGATGTCAGTAAGGCTTGCGCGATCCTCCGACACTGTGGATGTAAGAAATCATGCACTGGCAACTGCAAATGCAACAAAGCGCACTTACACTGCACCTCCTTATGCCACTGCCAAGGTGCTTCTTTTAACAATGATGATCTTACCTAGTGTTCTCATTGTATGATCAGTTTTGACACCCTCCCTGTGTCATAACTTGCCTTGTAGTAACGATGATCTTGCCCAATGTTCTTGATTAGTTTTGTGTAACTGTAAATATAACCACTTTCAGAAAAGCGGAGGTTGGGGAAAGTGGTTGGTGGGTGCATAACGCGTTGGGTCCTCGTCCCCGCACCCTGGAAACACACTTGACTATCGAATAATGATTGAATTTGCAGTCAGACAGTGTGGCTAAAACGCGTTAATCTTTGATTTGCCGGTATCGCTCTTATTCTCCATAAGTTCACATAGGTTACAGTGATAATTCAATTTTAAACCAAACAACCGCAATTGCAACCGCGCGGTTGTGACTTCCTGACAGCCGCAACTGCAACCGCGGAGCTATGAAATCTGACAGAAACGAGCCCAAGATCATCAAATTCGGCCCAGTAATTCCTGAGATATGGCATTTTATGGTTTTGGCTGTGGAACCGAGACAGCCATTTTGAACTTGCTTAAAATGGCCGCCAGAGTGAGGTCCCAGCGTGTCCCCAACCTGGAAATGTTTCTATATGGCTAAAGGTAACTTCATGCCAAATTTCACACTTTCTGCCAGATCTGAACGATTTTTGCATTAATCCATGCCACATCCTGGAGGTGATACCACTGTGGACGAAGATTGCCATACATTAACTCAAACAATTCAACATGCAGCTCGAGAATATTTCACTCTCACTTCCAGTACATTTAATGCTAAATATCATGCAGTTTGGTGGAATGATTTGTGCCAGCGGACTGTTAGAGTAAGAAAGGTAGCTTATAGGTTATTTAAACAAAATCCTGTTTTACAGACCTATCTCCTGTACAGAAGGCCCGAGTAATTGTTCGGCGTACAGTTAGATTATCCAAACGTTCTTCCTGGCATGCCTTTGTCAGTTCTACCTCTCATCGGACAACTGAGAGTGTGGTCTGGAATAAAATTAAAAGACTGGAAAGAAAACCTCCCACGCGTCCTATTGTCTTGCAGGATGGTGATAATGTCGTTTTCCAGCCTCAGCTAGTTAGTAACTCCTTGGCTGCATACTTTACGTCTATCAGCAGTAAATCTCATTATACAGCGCACTTCCTTTCTAAAGCAGCAAAGGTTGAATTCATCCCAATTCATTTTTCCACAACTGTAGCATTCCGTTATAATAGTTCTTTTACTCTACTGGAATTGAATATGGCCCTCTCTAAGCTCAAAAATACCTCCCCCTGGGGAGGATATGGTAGTGTACCCCTTCCTCACCAATCTTTCATTTTCTAACAAGTAAGTTTTATTGGTCTTTTGTAACAAGGTTTGGACGACATACTCCTTTCCACATGTTTGGACTTCTGCTTTGGTGGTGCACATCCATAAGCCTGGCAAAGCTCGTACTGCTGCAAGTTCATATCGCCCCATAATTCTGACCAGTTGTTTGGGCAACGTACTTGAAAGGATGGTGTTACATCGTTTTTACTCTATTCTATTTCTCAAACTGGATCACTTTAACATATTGCTTCCCAGGAACCTCTCTTTAACATATTGTTTCCCAGTGTCTATCGCTTTAACATATTGCTTCCCAGTGTATATCAATTTAACATATTGCTTCCCAATATTTAGGATAAGGAGTACGATAAAAAATCTTCGCTTTAATAAAGTAAAGGCATAAAAAGTAAATCATAACATGTTAAAATATTAGATTGAAAGTAAATTTATTAGGATTGTTGTGCTATATGGTCACACAAAGTTAAAAATGGATTTCGGAAGAATCGGTCACGCCACATCATTTGCCATACGAGTTGAGTAGCTCCTTTTTGCATCCTTCCATTTTCTTTATATATTTAATGTAGGTTAACTGAATGCCCGGTTAGGTCAACTGTATGCCCTTGACGATTGGTTAGGTTAAGTTGTGATATTTTCGTAAAACTAACGAAAATATCACGATTTAACCTAACCAATCATCAAGGGCGTACAGTTGACCTAACCGGGCATTCAGTTAACCTACATTAAATATATAAAGAATGCCCGGTTAGGGCATTTATAGCTTTGTTTACGGTCGGTAAGTTATCTCCTAGATTACCAACCTCTTTCTAACCAACCAACCTTTCTCTTTTTAACATATTGCTTCCCAGTGTTAATCACTTTAACATATTGCTTCCCAGTGTTAATCACTTTAACATATTGCTTCCCGAATGCTTTGGGAAGCAATATGTTAAAGTGATCCCTCAAACTGGACAGCTTTCAAAGTGGCTTTCGGCCTCATTTTTCTACGATGTACAACCTGATGAGGCTTAAAGGATTGATCAGAGAACCTTTTCTTAGAAACGAGTATACTTTGGCAGTATTTCTTGACACTGAGAAGGCCTATGATACTGTCTGGCACTATGGTTTACTCTCTAATTTGTATCATTTAGAGTTGCGGGGCAATCTACCCATGTTTATCCAAAACCTTTTGTAGCATAGACGCATATGAGTATCAACTGGATCCTCTCTTTCGGATGTTTATCATTTGGATGCTGGCGTTCCACAAGGTAGCATCATCAGGCCCCTTATATTCAATGTCATGATTAATGATTTATTTCATGGTATGAACCCCGCTCTTAGCTATTCTCTGTATGTAGATGATGGGGCATTATGGGTATGAGGGTATCCCATGTTGACATTCATGTTGCCAGGTCCATCATGCATAGGCTGACCATACGTACCGTTTTGAACGGGACAGTACCGTTTTGTATGGGTTTTTGTATGGGTTCTGTCACTGAAGAATAATTGTAAGCTCAATATGTTTATGTACTTACTTTTTCATGAATACAGAATATTACATAACCCCCGTCCCTTTTTTGCCATCCCAATGTCCCGTTTTTGTCTCAAGGAAATATGGTCAGCCTAATCATGCAGGATGCTCTACACAGGATTACTAACTGGTCACAGAATAATGGCTTGCGCTTTTCTCCTGCCAAGTTTTCCTGTGTCATTTTCAGTAAGCGGCCAGCTCCGCCTCAACTCATTTAGCCTCTTATCTTGCTGACTGGTCAGATTCCTTTTGCCTCCTCTCATAAATTTTTAGGTATTATATTTAACAGAACCTTGACTTGGAATCCTCATATTGCTTCCCTTGTGGAGCGTTGTGAGGGTTCCTTTAAATCATGCGGTATTTGTCAAATAGAACATGGGGCTCTAAAAGGAAGACTATTGCAGCTTTCCAAATCTCTCATCCGGTCCAATTTAGATTATGCTTCATTCCTCTATGATACGGCATTCCCATCTCTACTTGTAAAATTAGATAGAATTCAGCATAGGGCTATTCGCCTGGCTATTGGAGCCCTCAAATGTACCAGAGTTGACACCTTAAATGAAGAGACCTTTCTCCTCCCTCTAAGCCTCCGTCGTCAGCAGCTAGGTATCAGCTATGGTGCCAAAGTGTTGTCATATGACCAGCACCCCATCCGGCCTTTCTTTGTGGATTTCCATACTTACCAGTTTTATAGGTTGACCCCCACCCACTCCCATTCTTTGGCTGGTTTCAAGATGGATTGACCGACATGAGCCTTTCTTTAGAAGATATTGCTACAAGTTCCCTTTAATTACCACGAATTAAGTTCCAAACAGATATCGTTTATGACCTTAGATTGCCCTTTGCTTTGAAATCTACAACCTGAGCTAATAACTTTCAGCGGGAGTTTCTTTCATTGAAAGCATCATATCTAGATTTGGGTCACAAGGTCCTTTTTACTGATGCTTCGAAGACCCCAATTGGAGTAGGTTGTGCCTTTAGTTTTGAAGATACCCTGATGGTTTAGAAGTTGCCACTTCATTGCTCAGTATTTACAGCTGAACTGTATGCCATTTACAAAGCAATTCATTTTGTTTCTGTAAATTTTACGCATCGTAAGTTTCTCATCTGCTGCGATTCTCTCTCAGTTCTGCACGCTATGAAGTCAGGCAATACTACTCATTTTTTGGTCAATAAAATTATTGTTTTGTTAAGATATATTCCACATTACAGTTTTGTTCTTCTTTGGGTCCCTGGGCATGTTGGAATTCTGGACAATGAGGTGGTGGACTTGGCAGCCAAGTCTGCTGTGCAAGAGAGGCAGTCGGTCTTCGATTCTCCCTGCAAGAGGTTCGGAGTTTGGCAGTCTCTTGTGTACACAGTAGCTGGCAGCGTCAGTGGAATCATAGAAATAGTTTTCTCAGCGATGTTAAACCCCTTCTTCAGGATTGGGAACATACAATAGCCGAAGGGACCAGACTGTACTAGCCCGGCTCAGACTAGGGGTGTGTCTCCTGACACATGGGCATTATTTTAGTGTCTGTCCCGTTCCGACCTGTCTCCGTTGCAATGTGACTCTCACATTGGTACATATTTTTATTGATTGCCCAGTTTTTTCTTCACTTCGATCCGATATTCATTCGTATGTCCGCCTGTGTAGAGAAGTGAAGGCGAAGGTTAGGCTAGCGAAACGTAACGAAGAACTCCGGGTGGCAAGCCTCTGCAAGGGGAACGCTAAGGAGTTCTTCAGTTATGTTAATAGTAGAAAGCTCATTAGAGCTAATGTGCTGAATGAGTACTTTGCGGGAGTGTTCACCAGGGAGGACACCCGCGTCATCCCCGAGCCAGGCGTCAGGCACGAAGGTGCTGGCGTGGATAGTGTTCGGTGTGCCGCGACAGTCGTTGCCGATAGAATAAACAAACTGAGCGCATTTAAGGTTCCTGGGCCAGACCAGTTCCTTTCCAGAGTGTTGCGGGAGTTGCGCAACCAGGTGGCTCCCCACCTGGCTACAGTCTTCAACAAATCGTTGGAGACGGGCCAGGTGCCTGGTGACTGGAGGGAAGCCAACGTGACCCCTATCTTTAAGAAAGGGGATCACGAAAGTCCAGGGAACTATCGTCCCATTGGTCTCACAGTCTCACTTCGGTTGTAGGTAAATTATTAGAGGGGATAATAGCGGATAGGATCGTTGACCATTTGGATTCCTACAAGCTGCTTGGGGCAGTGGCGGATTTAGCTAGGTGCAGGCGGTGCAGTGCACCGGGGCCCGGACCTTTGGGGGGCCAGGTTGGTTGATATTTGATAATACGTTGGCAAGGAAAAATAATAATTTTCAAGTATTTCATATAAAAATTAGATCTAAATGCGCATGAAAATATAAGAGTCCTTTAAACTCGTTTAATGTATTTAAATGCATTTATAAACATGGTTATTCTTTCGACTACGGGCCCCTTTCTGGTAAAACTGTATACTATATATGTTAAATACATAATTGGTCAATCAGTTGAGAAATAGGTTTGGCGGTCTTAAGGATGTAGCAGATCATTTCAGCATTTTGTATCCTGTAAATCTAGTTTCAACAAGTGATGAAAAGTTATTTGAGAGAGCAACAAAGCTTGGAAATAAATATAAAAGTTATATATCTTCTGGATTTCCCAGTCAATTACTCTCTTTTCGAATGTGTTTAAAACAAGACATCGAAAAAATGACGACGGTCCATGATCTGTATTCATTTTTAATTAAAGACAACAGTACTTTGTGCTCAAGTTTTCCCGAAATTGTGACTGCCATAACATTGTTCCTCACAATACCTGTGACAGTTTCAAGTGCAGAAAGATCTTTTTCAAAACTTAAACTAATAAAAAACTATCTTCGAAATACTATGAGTGAAGAAAGATTGAGCGGACTCTCAATTATATCAATTGAAAACAGGAAAGCTAGAAGTATTAACTTGGATGAATTAATTTATGAATTTGCTGAAAGAAAGGCAAGAAAAGCCAATTTCTGATGTAATCGTAAGTAAACTTTTATTTTGCAGTATCCTTTTTAGTTTCTAAAGTTCAATAGTCAATACTTTGCATAATACTTTGCCGTCTATGAGTCTAAGAGAAGTTGATAATTATCATCATAATACTATTATACGTTAGCAACAGCCTTGAGGTGAATTAGAATAGATAGAAAACACAAATTGATTGGGACCAGTTTTAAGGGCCACCTTGAGTGGATTGAAAGGTTTTTGTGATTCATATGTATAAACTAAACTAAAATCTAAATTTTGTGGGGCCCATAAATAATTTTTGCACCGGGGCCCATGACACTCTTGCTCCGCCACTGGCTTGGGGATTCCCAACATGGGTTCAGACGGCATAGGTCGTCTCACCAACTTGCTCGAATTTTTCCACGTCATGTTGAGTGAGTATGATAAGAGTAGGGCGATTGATATACTTTATCTCGACTTTCAGAAAGCCTTTGATAAGGTACCTCACCGTCGGCTAATGGCCAAAGTGCGCGCGCTGGGTATCGGTGGGGAAGTAGGTAGGTGGATTGAAAACTGGCTGAAGAATAGGCGGCAGAGGGTTGTAATTAAGGGGGCTAGTTCGGGTTGGGCCTCGGTCATTAGCGGGGTTCCACAGGGTTCCGTTTTGGGGCCACTGTTGTTTATCATTTACATAAATGATATCGACGGTGGCATCGTCAGTCGGATCGCCAAATTCGCTGATGACACCAAGCTTGGGGGCCAGTGTTGGGACGCCCGAGGCGATCGAGCAACTGCGTGTGGACCTTGGTAGGATAGGAGAGTGGTCGGAAAAATGGCAAATGCCATTTAACTTGGGTAAATGCAAGATGATGCACATTGGCTACGCCAATCCCAAGTCGGACTACTCGATGTTGGGGAGTAATATCGAGGCGACTGATTTGGAAAAGGATTTGGGTGTGCTAATTAGCAGCGACCTTAAGTTTACGAAACAGTGCGTAGAGGTGGAAAAGAAAGCCCAGAAGCTGTTGGGTTATATCAGGAGGCAATTTCAGTTTCGGAACAAGGAGATTGTGCTCTCTCTGTACAATTCCCTGGTTCGGCCGCACCTGGAGTATGCTGTTCAGTTCTGGTCGCCCAACCTCAGGAAAGATATTGAGAGGCTGGAGCGAGTGCAGGCGAGGGCCACAAAGTTAATCCCTTCCGTTAGGCATATGGGCTACAATCGACGCTTACGCGCCCTGAACTTGTTTTCGCTGGAAATTCGGAGGCTGTGCGGTCAACTCATCGAGGTTTTCAAGCTCTTACGCGGGTTCAACGATGTCGATTTTAGAAGCATGTTTAGTTTAAATGATAACCCAACCCGCAACAATGGTTGGAAGCTGGATTTGAAACGGTTTAGGACTAGTGTGTGTGGGAATTACTTTTTACTTATAAGATCTGTGACACGTGGAACAGGTTACCTTCAGAAGTTGTGAACAGTTCCTCTGTGGATCATTTCAAGAAAAGGTTACACCAAATCTTGCACACTATTTGAGGGTGTATAAAATTTTCCCTGGCACCCGTTGCCATTAGTACCTCCTCGGTGTGGGCCACAAGGCCTTTTGAGGTACTTCTTTTCCTTGTAAAGCCTCGTAACTCTACTGTCTTATCTTGCCTTGTGCCTTCTAAGCTCATTTTAGATTTCTTAAAGTCAGTCAATTTATATTCCTCCATCTAATCTAACAATCAGCCTCTTATGTTCGGCCAGTTTTTCATAAAGTATTAGTACTGTCCCTTACTATGACTTCCTGCTTCACTAGTTAGTAATACTAACAAGCCTCATCATCATTTTTCCTGTGATCTGGAGCTAGCCCCAGATCTGAAGATGGATTTTCTTCCCTTTGTAGAGAGAATTTTTTCTTTCTTTGCAGGTGTAAATTACCCAGAGTGGTCGAATACTATGGTGCGTTCGACCACCCTGGTTAAGATTAGGTTAAGTTCAGTTAAATGTAAGTTCGTTAAGGATTTCAAGCCGACACATGACCATCATATACAGGGTGTTTCACAACCGGTCTGCCATACTTTTGGGAGTAATTTGGGTGGGTGCTATCGAGTAAAAAAGTTAATACAACATAGGTGCTATTTCCAACCGTTGCGGAGCTACGGACGTTTTAAGGTGCACGGAAAAAATTAAACGAGAGTATTAATCTGATGTATTTATTGCTACATTTTATGAGATACACCTTATAAATGTTCAAAATGTCCGCCTCGGTTTTCAAATGCACAGCCTCGCTCGTTCCAAACAAGAGTCCACTGCCCATTGAATCATTTCGGAGTGTTTTCGTATGTAGTGTGCACTTCACTGTTTTATTGTTATTTACTTTACTTTATTACTTTCCCTTTATCATTGCTCTTTCTTCTCTTTACACTCGCTCAGCTGTACTTTATAAACACGCGCAGACGGGTAGCTGGATAGCGTGGCCTCTATTATGATTTTGACCAGCGAAGGGACCTGGAATAAATTACACACTATTATTTACTATTTACTGACTTTTAATTTATGCCGAAACAACTGAACAAACGGGGGAACGCGAGTGCGGACCCATCGTTAACATTTTATCGCGGAGAGAGAGACATTTAAATATTTTAAATTTACAATAACATAGTAATAAGAAAAACCACCTAACTAGGGCACACCCCGTCCGAGGACTGAATTTGGGGCATTTCAGCCTCGGCACATTTCGGGTGTTGCCAATTAGTATTTTATATTTTTAATTTCAAACAAAACCTTATTAATTTCTTATTTACGTACAAACCATAATTAAATTTCTTATTAAACATTATTATCTTCTTTATTAAACAAAACATTATTAAATTCTTATAAACAAAACATTAAATTCTTATTAGACATTATTATCTTCTTTATTAAAATATACCAATACACGACACGTATGCAAGCAGCAGCAGCATCCATAATCAGACGCAAGAGTTCCTCTCTCGTTTGTACTTTGGTCTTGTAGACGATCTCTTTCAGAAGGCCTCATAAAAAGAAATCTAACGGGGTTAGGTCCGGAGATCTCGGGGGCCACGATATTGGACCAGCACGACCACTCCAACGATTCCCGTACCGCTGATTCAAGTAATCCGTAATATGACGACCAAAATGTGGCGCCCCATCGTGCTGAAAGAACATCCTGCGCCTTGCCTCCAAGGGCACGTCCTCCATCAAAAGCGGCAATTCGTTCGTCAGGAAGTTCAGATAAATATCAGCAGTTAATCATTGTTCCAAAACGAACGATTCAATCAGCTGATCTCCAATTACACCGCACCAAACATTCCCAGAGAATCGATGTTGAAAGTTTCCTTCAACGATACCATGGGGATTATCGACGGACAACAAGTGGAAATTTCGTCTATTGTTAATTCTATCCCGAATGAATTGTGCTTCATCACTTAACAGTATACGATTAAGAATTTGGCGATGCATAAAACATCCACTGGCAAAATTGAACACGTTTATCGTAATCATCCGGTTGAAGAGCTTGCACACATTGCAAATGATAGGGATACAAACCCTCATCATGTAAATGTTACAGTCAAAGTGTGTAACCAGCCATTTCGCGTAATGGCTGAAACTTTTAGTCATTTCGCGAAATGGCTGTTTCACTTGGTCATTTCGCGAAATGACTAAAATCTTCAGCCATTACGCGAAATGGCTGAAATTCCACCTTGGTCATTTCGTACAAGATCACTTGCCCGGTTAGGTCAACTGTATGCCCTTGATAATTGGTTAGGTTAAGTTGTGATATTTTCGTTAGTTTTAACGAAAATAACACGACTTAACCTAACTAATTGTCGAGGGCATACCGTTGACCTAAACGGGCCTTCAATGGCGGATATCAGAATAACATTGAAGGCCCGGTTAGTATTTGAAAACCTCTATATTGAAAATTCAAATTCATATGTGTTCAAATGTTCAAATGTGTTCAAATGTGTATTTGAAGAGTGTTTCTTACTTATTTGAACAGACCTGTGGATGTATGTATGTATGTTTTAGCAGATTTAGTTAGTTAAATAAAGGTTTCCAATTTTATTGTGATGTTTGTTATTTCTATGAATTCATGACAAAAGTCATTTTAGCCATTTCACGAAATGACCAAAGTGGAATTTCAACCATTTCGCGTAATGGCTGAAGATTTTAGTCATTTCGCGAAATGACCACGTGAAACAACCATTTCGCGAAATGACTAAAAGTTTCAGCCATTACGCGAAATGGCTGGTTGCACACTTTGACTGTAACATATACACGATGCGGATTCACCAACTCGTCTAGAAATCCTTCGAACACCCGCAGCTGGGCTACGTTGTACTAGGTCCAGTATGCGCTCCTCCACAGCAACGGGCCGTCGTGCTACATGTTTTTGGTTGCGTGGAACAATTGTCCCTATTTCCCTTAATCTCTGGTGTGTGTGTGTGTGTGTGTGTCACTAAACACTTGCCTGTTCGGTATTCCATTACCCCCACTCTTCCCCAATTACCCCCACCCCTCTCCCACACGTCCTTTTGAGGTACCCGGCGTTGCAGACAAACAGACAGGCTGACCGACTCTGTGTTGACATTCTTCATCACATAAGAGGTTCCCGTGCCAAATTTGGTAGCTCTAGGTCAAACGGTTTGCGCTTGCATAAAGGACAGACAGACAAACAGACAGACAGGCGAAAATATATAATAGATTAAGGTAGATAAGAATTAATATTAAGATGTTTACTGTCCAAAAATAATGCTTTTTAAAGACATGCTAATTTATACTGATTCGTCTTCGGACCAATGGATTTTATTTTGTTTCCTGTATACTGTATATAGTGTGAGATCTGTATATTAAAAACCGGTGAAGTTGTTGGTTTAAATTACCTTGTTTATTTACAATACAGGTGTAGTGAATACTCTTATTTTAGTTTCAAGATAAATGTTAATTTTACCGTCTTGAATTTCGGAATAGCTATAAATTCATTTTAAATTAGTTACCCATCATAATTCAATTGTAAACCACATTAATACTAATTTTATGTATACTGCATTATTTTATTGTATGTAAACATAATTAATTATATATCACAATTGTCAGTTAATTATTTATATTCAAATAATTATTTTAATCTAATACCATGTCCATTTTGCAAATAAATAATAGAAATCCAAGGGTTATATTTTCCATCCTTGGTACTGTCGCAGTTTCGCCTAACGGACTCAATACGGCTAGTGAGATAATCACTGGTTGGCACTTAACCAGCGGCAGTGCTTATGGCTACATCATCCAGGTTAACCTATACCGGATAGATGCGCTACGGTCCCAAGCCGTAGCTTGCCTAGGCCCAACGACGACGACGACGAAAACCAACAATTGGTGACCCCGGAGTTGGATTCCCCCCTTTTACCCGAACGACTAGGACTAGACTGTAACGTCGTTCGTGCCCATCACCCCCTTCACCCGAGCGACTAGGACCAGACTGTAACGTCGCTCGTGCCCTCTGCCCCTCACCCCTGCCCGTGCGCTCTGTGCCTGCGCTCGTCTCAACCTCCACTCCTTCGTTGGTAACTTGTCTTGCTTGTACGTCAGCAAGCATAGGAGAAGATGCCTGACGACGCTGGTGCCATCTCCCACTTGAGCGTAAAGCTCCCCGTCTTCTGGCCGGGTGATCCATTTATTTGGTTCCACCAAGTGGAATCACAATTCAACTTGGGAAGGATCACCGCTAGCAGGACAAAATACGATCATGTTTTGTCCTCTCTACCAGCGAGCATCATCTCTGAAGTCCGTGACGTCATCGTGTCTACTTCCACGAGTGAGGACCCATACAACGATCTGAAGTCTGCCATCCTGTGTCGCACCACTGTCTCCGAGCGTGAGAAACTACATCAGTTAATCTCAAAAGAAGAACTTGGAGACCGTAAGCCCACTCAAATGCTGAGGGCTATGCAGTGCGCTCTAGGCGAACGCGCACAAACCTTCGATAAGGACATCTTTAGACAGTTGTTCTTGCAGAAACTTCCTCCATCAGCTCAGCGTGTCTTGGCCACTATGGATCCTGCTACTCCAGTTGATAAACTAGCAGAAACTGCCGACAAAGTAGTGGAGATTGACACAGCTCCGGTCAACAACGTGAACACACAATCGGAACTGGAGTTGAAAGTGGAAGAGTTAAGTCAACAACTCAACCACGTTTGTTCTCTGCTACAAAATCAACGGCAAAGAAGCCATTCTCGGTCAAGATTTACGAAGAGGCATCGTTCGAGTTCCGGGAAGATCTGCTTCTACCACTCTAAATTTGGAAAGAAGGCTAGGAAGTGCATCTCCCCTTGCAATTTTTCGTCGGAAAACCCCAGCAGCGAGTCCTAATGGCGTCTAGTACTCGCACTGCCAACCTGTTATTCATAAAGGACAGGAACTCTGGTGTCAATTTATTGGTCGATACCGGAGCGTCAGTCAGTGTATTCCCTCAAAAATCTGGTCATACGCACTCGGAATCTCCGCCTCTATACGCTGCTAACGGTTCACGCATACCCACGTACGGTACTCAGTCGCGTGAACTAAACTTGGGCCTTCACCGATCCTTCAAGTGGATTTTCATCTGTGCTCAAGTGCAGCATCCCATAATCGGCGCTGACTTCCTCCAGCATTTCAAACTCCTGGTGGATCTTGACAAGCGACGCTTATGCGACCAGGCCACACTGCTTTCTGTTCTTGCCAAACAGGTTGCCCTTCCGGACGCCTCGAACTCTGCACTTTCCCTCGTTCCCCCTAATTCCATGTACCAGTGCCTTTTCCAGCGATATCCAGGAATTCTTCAACCGATGCAGATGGGTGATACCATTAAGCACACCATTACCCATCACATTACAACAAAAGGTCCCCCTGTGTTTGCAAAACCCAGACGTCTTGCCCCGGACAAACTGAAAGCTGCCAAATCGGAATTCCAGCTTATGATAGATCTTGGGATAATAAGACCTTCCAAAAGCAGTTGGTCCTCTCCCCTACACCTGGTCCAGAAGAAGTCAGGAGACTGGAGACCATGTGGGGATTACCGGTTTTTGAATTCGACAACCATCCCGGACCGATATCCGGTACCAAATGTCCAAGACTTTACTTCTCTTCTCCACGGCAAATCTATCTTCAGTAAAATAGACCTCGTTAAGGCTTTCCACCACATTCCCGTAGAGCCTTCGGATATTCCCAAGACTGCAGTTTGTACACCATTTGGGTTATTCGAATTTGTGAAGATGCCGTTCGGGCTACGAAATGCTGCGCAAACCTTTCAGAGGTTTATAGATGAGGTCACCAGAGGCTTAGACTTTGTTTATGCCTACATCGATGATTTGCTTGTGGCCAGCTCAACGGAAGAGGAACATAAGGAACATCTTTCACTCCTCTTTCAACGCTTAGAACAATACGGTGTTACTATTAATGCATCTAAGTGTGTGTTTGCACAGCCAACCTTGGAATTTCTTGGTCACACGATTTCGCAGCACGGAATTACCCCCCTTCAGGACAAGTGTGAAGTGATAAAAAATTACCCTATGCCAAATAATCAGCGTGAGTTACGTCGGTTTCTAGGTTTGGTAAATTATTACCACAAGTTCATTAAAAACTGTGCCAGTGTTCTTGCTCCTCTACACGCTATGATCAGACACAAACGCAAGGTAACGAAATTGGTATGGTGTAGCGATAGTTTACAGGCGTTCGACAATGCCAAAAATGCTATCAATAGTGCATTGTCTCTGTCATTTCCTATCAGTGATGCCCCCCTAACTCTGACGGTCGATGCATCAGATGTTGCGATCGGTGGGGTGTTGGAACAAACCATTAACGGTCAACAAGCACCCATCGCGTTTTACTCGAAAAAGCTGCAGCCAGCCCAAACGCGTTATAGTGCTTTCGGACGTGAACTTCTTGCTATTTACTTAAACGTGAAGCATTTTCAACATTTCCTTGAAGGCCGAGAGTTTTGTGTTTTTACCGACCACAAACCTTTGGTCACTGTCTTCAATAAAAACAGCTGTAACCACTCTCCCAGAGTCATCAGGCAACTCGATTATATCTCGCAATTTACCACAGATATCCGCCACATCAAAGGTGTCTTGAACACTCCAGCGGATGCACTTTCAAGAATAGAGATTACTTCTGTTACCCTCAGCTCTACACTGTGGAATGCTATTGCACAGGATCAAGATAAGGATACGGAACTACAAGACCTGCTCAGAGAAGACTCCACTCACTCACTTTCCCTCAAGAAAATGAGTATGCCAGGATTGTCTGTGCCCCTCTATTGCGACGTATCAACAGCTGCTATTCGCCCTTATGTCCCTCCATGTCACAGACAAGCAGTCTTCACGGATCTTCATAAGCCCTCCCATCCTGGTATCCGTGCTTCGCAACTCCTGGTTACCTCTCGCTTTGTTTGGCCCTCGATGCGGAAGGATGTCAAACATTGGACCAAAACGTGCCTTGCCTGCCAGCGTGCCAAAGTCCAAAGGCACACCAGGTCCCCCTTTGACGCATTTCCGCCCCCATCCCAGCGATTTGAGGTAATACATGTAGACATTGTTGGCCCCCTTCCAGTGATTCAAGGCCAACGTTATCTGCTCACCTGTCTCGACCGCTTTTCCAGATGGCCTGAAGCCATCCCACTTCCTGATATCCAAGCGGACACTGTTGCAAGAGCCTTTCTTCATGGATGGGTATCAAGATTTGGATTGCCGGCAAAAGTCATCACTGACCAAGGTCGCCAATTTGAGTCTTCGCTTTGGAAGAAGTTTACCAGCTTGTTGGGTACAGTACATGCGCATACCTGTGCGTATCATCCGCAAGCTAACGGCCTCGTCGAACGCTTCCATCGCCAGCTGAAGTCATCCCTTATGTGTCACGAAGACTCCCATTGGATGGATAAGCTTCCACTCGTGTTGCTTGGTATTCGCTCTGCATTTAAGAGTGATCTGAAGACTACAACGGCTGAACTAGTCTATGGAACAACACTGCGGCTACCAGGTGGCTACTTCACTGCAGGGGATAAGTCATGTGATCCTACGGAATTCGCTCAAACACTTTCCTCTCACATGCAGTCCCTTCAGCCTGTTCCCCCTCGATTGACTAGCCAACAGAACATCTTTGTTTCCCCAGCCTCCAGTCTTGCACCCACGTTTTCGTTCGTGTACCTGTCCCAAAACGGCCTCTCCAATGTCCATATGACGGGCCCTATGAAGTTCTCCGACGTACGCGCAAATCATTTCTCATCCAGCGCGGTTCCAAGGTCGACAAGGTTTCTATCGATCGTCTTAAGCCTGCGTTTTTGGAATCAACCTTAAGCGAGGTACATATAGCTACCAAAAAGGTCCAGGGGAAATCTGTGTCGTTCGGAACTCTTTGAACTTCCTCTCTGGTGGGGGAGTGTGTAGTGAATACTCTTATTTTAGTTTCAAGATAAATGTTAATTTTACCGTCTTGAATTTCGGAATAGCTATAAATTCATTTTAAATTAGTTACCCATCATAATTCAATTGTAAACCACATTAATACTAATTTTATGTATACTGTATTATTTTATTGTATGTAAACATAATTAATTATATATCACAATTGTCAGTTAATTATTTATATTCAAATAATTATTTTAATCTAATACCATGTCCATTTTGCAAATAAATAATAGAAATCCAAGGGTTATATTTTCCATCCTTGGTACTGTCGCAGTTTCGCCTAACGGACTCAATACGGCTAGTGAGATAATCACTGGTTGGCACTTAACCAGCGGCAGTGCTTATGGCTACATCATCCAGGTTAACCTATACCGGATAGATGCGCTACGGTCCCAAGCCGTAGCTTGCCTAGGCCCAACGACGACGACGACGAAAACCAACACAGGAATTGTTTTAGTAAATTCTTTTGATAAATTAATTTTGGTTCTTTGAGTTTTTTAATTAATTTTTATTTTATGGGTAGGCTGACTTCTTACTGTTTTTATTCTTTAACGAGTTTTAATGTAAATTCCATAGGCAATATTTTGTTTATTTTATTCTGAAATTATATTTTGTTGTCAAAAGCAGCGTTTCTGCTTAAAATTTGAATTCGGGGTATAAATAGTGAAACTGTTTTTCTAACTTTAGCTTGTTTGCATAGAAAATATTACAAAATTATTTATGTAATGCAGTTTAGTTCGATTAGAAATATTTTTACAGAGGTTCGCTTACGAAAAAAAAGTGAATACTCGCTTCATAATGCAATGAATTATTTTAATTTTTGATTACGTAGCATGGTTGCGCTGTATTTTTGGTTCAGAATATCTTTTCTTATTTATTTATCATTACAATGAAAATCTGTATTTAGTTTCACTTTAAAGCGATAAATTACTGGAATTAATGTGATTTGCACATCATGCTGGGTTTCGTGTTGAGGGAGAGAGCGTTGTCTCTCAGATGCAATTTGTGAATTGAGTTTTCTTCCTGTGAAATTTAGCATTGCAGTGTGGAATTGATGTATTAAATTAATTTTCGGTATTAATATTTAATTTTTTTTTATTTAATGATTATGTTTGGGCAATTGTGTTATTTTTTTTTAACTTTGTTTGGGTTTACTCGTGCAGTTGAGTTGGCGGTTTAGAGTGATTGCTGACCAGAAATGGATCATTTTTAGATTGCCAATAACGTTTTTGTGGCATCTTGTGAACTCGTGTTGTCCACTCCCCGACTAAGTGTTAAGTTGGCTCATTGTTGTCGTGGGCTGATGACGTGAAGTTTCTAGTTTTCATTTTTGTCTTTTGTATTTAATTGTATCGATGTTATTTCTGAAAATAGTTTGAACAGTAATATTTTTTTTAATTACAATGACGGTTACTATATATGGGCGCACTGATAATTACTGTATATACAGTGCAGTATTGTTTGGTTGTGTTTGGCCGATGGTATATATTTTTATTCTCTTCCTCGATGTAACTGCCATAAGTGACCTTATTGGTAGCTACGGCGTCATCAAAGTTTTGCGAAATTCTGTAATTTTGTCCTATTTTTCCTTACATTTGGCAAGACCAAATTATGGTTACTGTTGTGAAGTGAAGTGTTGAGATAATTTTGTAAATTAAATGTGAAAAATGATAATCAGTAGCATCACAAACTTTTAGAGAGGCTCGATTTGGAAGCAACTAAGTTGAATCCGGATTCCACCGATTGCGTTTAGCTGACCCAAATAAGGTGATGTGATCGATCACCGACGAGAGAGAGAGAGAGGGAGAGAAACGGAACCGAATGCGCAGCGACTTCAGTGCAGGACAGTTTTCTACTGGTATTTTCTGGCAATCTTGGTCCCACTGTTTTGATGCTTGGTTGAATATGCGTCTTACTACTCAGTAGGCAAACCACAAAAGTTTGAACGAGTGTTTAAGGCTTCACTGTCCATACAGGCACACAGTAGGTTCGTTGTGAAACCACCAACGGTCAAGTGATCGTTTGATTAATGTCATGTGGGGAGCCTCTCAGCTGGACGTAGCATAGGAGCAGCGCTCACCGAAAAAAGTTGAGATGAAAGTGGCGAGTTTCTTCATCGACTTCTTGAATAGCAAATTCCGTCCAATTCCGGTACGTAGTTCCACTTTTAGTATATCTCCATCCCTTGACCTCTTTGAATTAGACGACACCTTTTTTCGCCAGTTTTGGAGAGAGAGTGGGACCTCAAAGCGTGCTGATCTGTTGCATGGTGATGCAACCCCTTGCATTCTAGCGAAGTGAACAGAAGAGATGCGATTGAAAGTTTAAGAAGTCCGTTGTCAGCTTTCGACAGACACAAAAACAGTGAGTGCTATCTGAAGAACGTTCAGAAATTGGTATACAGTATACACTAATTATCATTTGGTTAAATTATAAGTGAAAAGGTTCGGTTATTGCCCAAATTTGTCTTCTTTTTTTTGTTTTGTGTCATAGTGTGTGCACTCTGGTCAGTATGTTTTGTAAACATGTTCTTGTTCTTTCTATGTTGCCCTGATACCAACTACTGGTGTAACTATATGATTTTTTTTTTTCCGAATGTAAAGCGATCTTTGATGAGAAATCGCTGGAATAGATTGTGAACTTGAAATTTTTTGTAACCAATTTTAAGAAAGTCATCCTTCATTTTTCACGTAACAGCTTTGTTACAGTTTGTGCATTTGATCATTAGTGTGAGATGTTATTTTATGCAAACGTTATGTAGACTTTAATTCTTTTTTCAATTTCTATGAAATGATACAAAATATCTAATGTGTGGAATTTGTCATTGAAATAATTTCTTGTCTGTTAGAATTTCCAAATTGTTGAAGTTGAAAAAAAACCTGAATAAATAAATACGAGGGTAATTCAATAAGTATCCGCACTTTTTATTTTCACAATTTTATTTTCACATCTGATAGATTATAAACACATCACTTCTCAACATAGTCTCCCTGTTTCTCAATACACTTAGTTCAGCGATCTACAAGCTTCCTAATGCTATCACAAAAGAATGTTTTTGGCTGTGTGCGTAGCCAGTCATGTACCGCCTCCTTCAGGTTATCATTGCCTTGGAATCGCTGACCTCTCAAAGCGTCTTTTAGTGGTCCAAACAGGTAAAAATCCGAAGGTGCCAGGTCTGGACTGTAGGCTGGATGGTCGAGAACTTCAAATTTAAGTTCTTGAAGGCATTTTCTAGTCTGTGCAGCGGTATGAGGGCGCGCATTGTCGTGTAACAGAATAACACCTTCCGACAATCTTCCTCTCCGTTTTGTGCGAATTGCTTGCTTTAACTCATTCCGAAGCATGTCAGAATACGATGCACTTGTTACTGTAGTTCCACGCTCTAGAAAATGTTCAAGGATAGGGCCTCGTTTATCCGAAAAAAGTGTTAGCATAACTTTACCTGCTGATGGCTGCGCTTTGAACTTCTTTGCAACGGGAGATGTTGGATGCTTCCCTCATACCGCTACACAGACTAGAAAATGCCTTCAAGAACTTAAATTTGAAGTTCTCGACCATCAGCCTACAGTCCAGACCTGGCACCTTCGGATTTTTACCTGTTTGAACCACTAAAAGACGCTTTGAGAGGTCAGCGATTCCGAGGCGATAATGACCTGAAGGAGACGGTGCATGACTGGCTACGCACACAGCCAAAAACATCCTTTTGTGATGGCATTAGGAAGCTTGTAGATCGCTGAACTAAGTGTATTGAGAAACAGGGGAGACTATGTTGAGAAGTGATGTGTTTATAATCTATCAAACGTGAAAATAAAATTGTGAAAATAAAAAGTGCAGATATTTATTGAATTACCCTCGTAATTTGTTAAAAGAAAATAAATTAAATAAATAAATTTTCCCTGTGAAACTTATTTTCAAATGGGGTGAGGCGAATGTCGTGTATTGGTTTTTAATAAAGAATATATGATAATAATATTTAATAAGAAGTTTAATAATGTTTTGTATGAAATTAAGATACGTAAAATACAATTTCCGAGTGTCGTTCGTGTATTGTTTTTTTAATAAAGAATACACGAACGATTGTAAACTTTTAATAAAGAATACACGAACGATTGTAAACTTTTAATAAAGAATACACGAACGATTGTAAACTTATTTTAAAGTATCTCTCTCCACGATCAAATATTAACGATGGATCCGCACTCGCTTTCCCCGTCTTGTTAATTGTTTCGGCATAAATAAAAAGCCAGTAAATAACAATAAAGTGTCGTCTTTTTCCCTCCTCCCTTGTTTTGCTCGGTCGAAATTCCAATGGCGGCCATGCTACCAGTTTACCTGTTTGTTAGACACAGCGAAGCGAGGTAACGTGTGTGTATATATATATATATATATATATATATATATATATATATATATATATTATATATATATATATATATTTTAAATGTCACTAAAGGGAAAAATCACTAAAAGAAAGCTGAATTGCAACACAAAAAGATAAACAGCGGAACGCGGTCTGTTTGGTCAATGGGCTGGCTAAACCAGCATGTGTTTTTGTATCTGACTAAATCGTTGGTGCTAAGTTTAATTTGGTGATGTTTCTAAAGTGGCTAAGGAAAGCAGTGGAAGTTGTCTAATTATTATATCAGCCAGGGGTAATGTCTATAGCTTCTAAATTAGTAAAGTTAGAAAAGTAAGTAGGTTGCTGTGGGACGCTGGCACCTATGGTAGGCCCTAAAGAAGATCTAAATCAAAGCACCTGTAAGTTCCTTTATCGTCTATTTAATAACCTAATACCTAACAGGGTCTAACACCCCCACGTTATTACACTTGGGGACGAGGATGGGATTTATTTGGTTGTTTGGAAAATCGGATGCAGCCTAGCCTAGAGTGGGTCGTTGTTGGCTTGTGTTGGTAAGCTACCTTACTATAGCTTTGGTTCCGCCGGCCTAACTCTAATACTAATTCCTAATCAGCCCTAACTCTAATACTAATTCCTACTCAGCCTTAACCAGGGCCGCCGTGAGCTGCCCCGGGCCCGGGGGAAGGATTGGTATATGGGCCCCCCTGTTTACTCAGTATTTTAATATAAATGTTTTCTGTGTACATAACAAGCAAACTGATTATATGTCCAAGTCACTATTCAAAACATACATTATGAATAAACAACTCAGAGGAAAATGACCATTTTATTTTTCGAATCAATTATATTAATTCTATCACCATACAATTTACAAATACAATGCCAGTCCATGAAGGCAGGACAATTGTTTACTGCAAGATTTTCATAATTAGAAATGGACTTTCTTTGCCTTCTCTCTAGCAAAGTGGTAAATGATTCTGATGAAATTTAAAATGCGGGCTAACTGGCTTTCAATTACAATGATTCCCAAATCTGTCAGTCGGTCTTGGGCATTGGTGGACCGCAGATAATATTTTATCTGTTTCAGTTTGACTATGAGAATCTCTATAAAATGTATGTCCATTAATTATATTTCCTCTCTGTTATTTAATTACTTGCTTTATTAATATTTTTAGATTTTATCCGCCTCTTTCCGGACCCCCTAGAGGTCCGGGCCCCGTGGATTTATCCCGGCTTCCCCGCCCTCTCGGCGGCCCTGGCCCTAACCCTATTACAATTTCCTATTCAGCCCTAACTAGGGGAGTAACTAGATCAAATTAAAACCCTACCTAATAGGGTGTGTCAATTTTGTCAACTTTTTTCAAATCAATTTTGGTAGTGAAAATATAGTGTCTTTTCATGTCAAAACTTGAAATTGGCCAACCAAAATGAAATAAAATAACCCTTACCTGCATCAATTTTACCTTAAAGTTTCAGAAATTGACTCTTTTACTAAATAATAGGACATAAATTGATTAACTATTCATCTGTCACAGAATTATCCCACTGATCGCATATGGAGTGTTTTCAAGGTCATATGGTTGTTGTACAATGTACAAGTCAAAACATGAATAGAACTGTCCCTCAGGACCCTCACTCTCAGTCCTCAGTTGCCTCTTAGATGTCATAGACGGTGGTTTGCTGTTATTGCTCTTGTACCTACTTCATAGTTATTCTACTAGACGAATACTAAAGTTTAACTGTAAGTATGGATTATTGATTATTACAATTATTTATTATCATCATATTCTTCTGTCTAATTATGTTGTAATCAGTGGCGGCTCGTGACTTTCAGTTATGGGGGTGCTGCCTCAGAAATTGCGGACAATTGTGTCGATTATATATATATATATATATATGAGAGAGAGAGAAAGTCGAATAGATAAATAAATAACTACTCACTACTCAGTCATAAAAATAAGTAAAATAGTATCATAAAATCAATTATAGGGTACTTACGCTTAACGGGTAATTTCGAGTTTGCCAAAAATTTTATTTATAAACAAATTCCATTCTTCTGTTTTTATTCTGAGCGAAAAAATATTCTAAGAAATGAAAGCTATATATTGTAAATAATCCAATTATTATATAATTAACTTCAATCTCACGACAAAAAATAAATGATAACGAATCATTGATAAATGCAATTCGGAAATTAAATTTCGAATTAGCAAACGATACAGCAACACAACTACCACGTCAAACAAACAAATCGGCACTGCTCTGTCCACAGTGCTTTGGATCCTCTTAAACCCGCGATTCTGACTCGCTCTTCGTACGTCCGCCACCGAGGTTTCAAGCGTTTCGAACAAAATCTGGAACTGTTAAGTACGCAGTTCCACGGGAAGGCTGAAGCTACTTCGTGATTCATTCGTTCGGCATTGAAATAGTTTAAGGAAAAAAGGATATAATCTGATTTAAAAACTCAAAGTTCATTGAAAAAAAACAATCAGAGAGGCTATTTTAAATATTTAAATATAAAGATCATAAGATCATGGGAGTGCTGCAGTTCCACAGTGCCTACCTGCGAGCCGCTCCTGGTTGTAATCCCATGAAATATTTTTTTATTGAATTTTAGAACATCGAATGACTAAACTTTGAAACACCGTAATTGATATAAAATACTCAAATGTTTTTCTTTCTTTTCAGATATTCCTAAGATGCCAAAATTGAAGACAAGAGGTCAGTCGTCATGCCACTTGAGCCTGTTAGTCGGTACAGGCAAGGAGCTTCCCGTATCAGAACTATCAACAGTGCGAGACATGCTGAGACTAGGGTTACTCCTTCGTGAACAAAATACAAAGGATAGAAGGAACTACACAGAGAAAGAGCTCATAAGGGACATGATTCCCCCTCTTCTGCATCAATGGAAAAAAGCTAACGTGCTATTCAAACCACCTGTACTCAATTAGTATAAAACTATTGAGCTAAAATTAACAAAGCTGTGGCAGAAAGCAGTTGAAACATCACTTGGTAAAGGAAAACTAGCAACGAAAAATAAATTTCTGCACACACTTGATACTCTTCTTGACATTTTGAACTGCCAGTGTCCCATAGAGTTGTGTTCTGAAGCCACTTGTTCTCCCTCATGCAGAAGAGAACCTCACCCTCACATTGATTGTCGCTGTCCTCGTGAGAAGAAGATCCCTGTTTTGGAGCTGGCTTTCATAAAGGCGCAGAGAACAAAGGCAGGAGGCCAAGGAAGTATGCAGATTGGTTCGGCAGATTATTCAGAAACCAAAAAACAGATTGTTATTGCTAAGAAAAAGGAGAAAATTCGAGAGAGGGAAGAAAGGAAGAAAAAGAAGAGTGAAGAAAGGAAGAAAAAGAAGAGTGAAGAAGCCACCCAAAGAGATGAAGAGCTCTATCAAGAGGTTTCTCACTTCTTTGAAAGCTCTTCAGATGAACAGAAAGAAGCAACATCAGATGATAGCTCAAAAATGCCATCTGAACCTTCGCCGAAGAGAATGAAATACAACACTAAAGACATCTCAAACATTGCCCTTGCCAGTATTCGCCACCATACGGGGCTACGAGAGACTGCAGAGATTGCCACTGCCGCTTGGATAGATGCAGGCCTCATCAGCCAAGAGGATACATCATTAGTGATAGATCATAATAAGATAAGAAGAGCACAAGAAAAAATAATGAAGGAAATATCTGATCAGCATGAAAAAGATTTGAAGGAGGAAGGTCTCTCTTGCCTTTTGTTTGATGGAAGAAGATATGACACCAAAAGTTCTCCTAGAGGTAGAGGGATGGACAGAAAGTTTCCCGGTCTCATCAAAGAAGAACACTACTCTGTGTGTTCCGAACCTGGTGGCCGCTATTTGTTTCACTTTGTTCCTGAAGCAGAAGTAGAAGGCAAGAAACATGCAGAGGCAATTGCTGATCAAATAATATGTTGGCTTCAAGAAAGAAGACTTGACAGTTCACTGCAGGCCGTTGGTAGAGACTCAACTGCGGTGAACACTGGATGGCAGGGCGGTGTTATGACGCATTTAGAGAAAAAACTTGGAAGAAGGCTTGTTTGGATTGTGTGATTTGCACACAGGGGAACTACCTCTTCGTCGTCTCATCCAGGAACTTCATGGTCCTACGAAGAGCAACAACAAGTGGTCAGGTCCCCTTGGCAACATGCTAGATGAAGCAAAGGAATTAGAAATAAATACAAAATTTCCAAAGGTCAAAGTAGGCCCTCCCCTTCCAGTGTTGTCTGAAGAAGTTATCAAAGACCTCAGCACGGATCAATCTTACGCTTATCGTATTGTTCAAGCAATCAGATCAGGAGAGTTGCCTCAAAATCTGCCTCTCTTGGAGATTGGACCCGTAAGTCACAGTCGTTGGTTAACTACAGCGATTTGTTTCTGCAGGATTTGGGTTTCCAAACATGCACTGAAGGGCAAAATGCTACAGAATTTGAGGTTGATTGTTGAATTTATTTGGGTTTTTATCTTCCTCACTGGTTCAATGTAAAACTTAATCCAATGTGGATGGAGGGGCCCAACCACATCTTGTTTCAATTACAGCTACTGAGAACCCAAAGGAAAGTAGTGGTGGACATCGTGTTACCTGTAGTGAGAAGGTCCGCTTGGTATGCTAGGCCAGAGGCAGTTTTGCAAGCAATGCTCTGCAGCCAATTTACCAAAGAGCGAACTGAGGCTGTAGAAATCATTCTAAAGCTTAGAGGAACATCACTAGATGATGACCAGCTGGGAGACTGCTCTGTTCAGACAAGGAAGGTACCTCCGATAAACGTCAATGCCACGAAATTGTCAGAATTAGTTGACTTGAGTTCGGAAGTTTAGGAGCCACCACTGACAACATGTATAACAAACAAAGATTTAACACAACTTAAAGAGGCCCCAATGCAAGTGCCAAAGTGGCCTTCTCACACTCAGAATGTGGAGAGATGTGTGAAAATGGTCACAGAAGCAGCTAGTCAAGTTTACAGTCACGAGAGGCGAGAAGGCTACATCAAAGCGCAAGTAGCAAGCCGAATGCTGATGTCAAGGAACCGCAGCAAAAAGGACATGACTGCATTGGTTACTTTCAAATAAAGACTTTGAATGATATCTTATTGCCACTTTAAATGTTGATAGGATGTTTGCGCACATTTGTTATTTTGTTACGAATTTACAGAAAAATGGAATTTTTGAATTAAAATTGATGTAGGTAGGAGTTATTTTTTATTGTTTCTGAAGTAAGGATATTATTTTGTATGCCAAATGATTACATTAAATTGCTACCAAATCATATGATTTTCAATTTAGTCATTTCACCCCCAAAATTGACACACCTTACTACCTAACCTACTTCACGTTATTTGGCCTATATCGGTTTTGGTTCTAGCATGTCGTTGATTGGCCAAATAAGCCCCTACGAAGACTCTGAGGGGGACTTCGAAACTTATGCCACCAGAGTGAGGTTGTTTTTCAAGACAAATTCCATTCCTGATGCTAAGAAAGTACCTACCTTCCTAACTATAATAGGCCCTAAAATGTTTGGCTTAGTTATGGACCTAGTTGCTTCTAAAGCACCAGAAACTTGCACCTATAGTGAATTGGTACATGCCCTAACCAATTACTACATACCCCGAGTAGTTCTCATCTATGAACTTTTCAAATTTTATTCGAGGCATCAGACTGCGAATAAAAGCATTGCAGAGTTTGTTGCAGGTATAAAAGCCTATAGCCGTATTTGTAAATTTGGGGAAAAATTAGACGAAATGCTAAGAGATAGGTTTGTAATGGGTCTCAAAGAGGAGTCTACCCAGAGAGCCCTATTAGCTATACAGGACCTAACTCTTAGTCAGGCTGTAGAAATAGCTGCGGCTAGGGAAGCAGCTGCTAAAGATGTTAGAGCTTTTGGCAGTCACACTAGTAAGACCCAACACGTAAATAGCTTTAAATTTTCTAGGCCTGGCAGACTTAATGAGCCTACTAGACAAACAAATAAAAAGCACGCGGCAAATACTACTGAACCTACTAATTCGAACGCTAAACAGGAGAAAAAGCCTTCCAAGCCATGTACCATTGTACCGGGTGTGGAAAACACCACTGGAAGAAGGACAGACCTTTTAAAGGAGTTTGCCGAAACTGTAGTAAAATAGGCCACATAGCTAAAGTTTGTTTTTCAAAGAAAACAAGGGGTGAAAATTCGGAGCAAGTGTAGTTTACGTCCCCCTGTGTGCCTTGTGTAGTTTGCGTTCCCCTACATTATCCTAGTGTAGTTTACGTTCCCCTACATCAGGGGTTCCCAAATTGTGTTCCGCGGAACACTTCTCACGGTATACAAGTGTTCCGCGGAACACCAATTTGGGAACCCCTGCCCTACATTATCCTAGTGTAGTTTGCGTTCCCCAACTTTGTCCACGTATACCTAATCAAATAAAAGGTTAAAACTAACGAAAATATTACGACTTAACCTAACCAATCGTCAATTTATCTATCTATTATCTATCTATCTATCTATCTATCTATCTATCTATATATATATATATATATATATATATATATAGAGAGAGAGAGAGAGAGAGAGAGAGAGAGAGAGAGAGAGAGCAAAGGCCTACTCTACTAGGCCGTGATTGGATTGAGGCTTTGAAGTTGCCTATTGACAAAATTATGCCAAAGGGTCGGGCAGATGTGTATACACTCGCATGTCCATCTGACAGAGACTCATTGTTAATGGAGTTTTCTTCTCTTTTTGGCCCTGAAGTAGGTAAACTAAAAGACCATCAGGTCTGTATAGAAGTAGACCCTAATGTAACTCCAAAATTTTGTAAGGCTCGTTCAACTGCACATGCAATGCGGGAGAAGGTAGATTTAGAAATTGATAGGCTGCTCAAAGAGAAAATTATCGAACCAGTCACACACGCTAAGTGGGCTGCCCCGGTAGTTCCTATACTAAAACCTGACAAGTCAGTGCGGTTATGTAGAGATTACCGTTTAACAGCAAATAGAGCAGTTCTTCTAGATTGCTACCCTATACCCAAGCATGAGTTATTTAGCTCTCTTGCTGGGAGTAAATATTTCACAAAACTAGATATGTCCCAAGCCTATGCTCAACTAAGTTTAGATGAAAATTCTAAAGAGTTAACTATCATAAATACCCACCGAGGCCTATATAGGTACAATAGGCTATGCTATGGGATAGCATCGGCTCGGGTATTTTTCAGAAAACAATGAACCAAGTTCGAGGTCACATTTAGGGTGTACTTTGTTTTCTAGATGATGTTCTCATTTCAGATTCATCTAAAAAAGAACACCTAACTAGATTAACAACAGTTTTAAAAAGACTCCGGGATGCCGGACTTAAGCTAAAAAAAAGAAAAGTGTTCTTGGGTCACTAATGACTAATGAGGTTTCATATTTGGGGTTCCGCATAGATGCCTCAGGCATTCATCCAACGGTGGATAAACTAGAAGCAATAAAAAATGCACCACCTCCACAAAGCATCACACAGTTACAAGCTTATTTAGGGCTCCTAAACTTTTATAGGAAATTTTTGCATCGACTATTCTTGAACCCCTAAATAAGTTATTACGATCTGAGGAACAGTGGAGATGGGAGAAAACCCAAAAGGAAGATTTGAGGCTTCAAAGGACGTAGTACTAAAGTCCACTCTCCTAGTGCATTATGATCCTAAACTTCCTCTCGTAGTTTCAGCGGATAGCAGTTCTTATGGAATTGGGGCAGTGTTATCTCACCACATTGATGGTGTAGATAGGCCCAGGGGCGGCTCTGGCCTAGAGGCTGTAAGGCTGCAGACCCCGCAACTAAAATGACGAATAATGCGTCTCTACGGTCTCTTTATTTTATTTAAAGTGTTGTATTAAACAAAAAATGATATTCTAAACTAAACTGATTTTTATATATTAATAATGTGACGAAATAAAGATAACTTCCAGCAAACAATGATGAATAAAAGGTTATTTAAAATGTAATATAAATATAGGGCCTACCGCGCTAAGATGTAAATTTTAAGGCTGCAATCGTGCAGTCTATACACAGTATACAGGGTATGAGATTTAGTGAGGACTGTGAGGTGAGTGCGGTCACTGCACTGCTGCCAGGTGCACGATGTCCCTAATGATTAATTTCACGTTTAATTCGCTATATTTGATGAAAGTTGATCTATTTAAATTATACTTCCGTCACCGTGTGTTAATATCAAACTATTAAAAACTGAATTTTCAAATACATTATTGGTAAAGTAGAAGATAATGATATGATATGCAGCAAAATTTGAATCTTTTAAGTCTGCAGCAGATGCAGCCTGCTAGCGTACAGTTGCAGACGTCACGTGACGGCAGTGTTCGGACGCTGGTTATCAAGTGTGGTCAGTCATTGTTTCCTGTGCTAGGCTGATCGTACTTCTTTTTCAATTAAATTTATTATTGTGAACCAGATTTCTACTTGGTTATTTTGATTCAATTAGCTTATCTAAAACTTTTATTTCTCCCTTACATACAAGCCATGGAAAATACAGTGACGTTTTTGAAATCAATTAAATTTTCAAGCCTAACCTACCTCGAAAAGGTTGAAATTAAAAACAAAGGCCGTCCAACTCCTGCTTTAAATATAGAAGAGACAGGTAAAAGTAGAAATAAGGATTACGTTCGCAAATTTAATTCAGCTATTTATGATAAACATGATTGGATTGTGGCTGTGAACAAAGTAATTCTCTGTTCTGTTTCCCATGTTTATTATTTGGAGGAGAAAGTGAATGGACAACGAATGGCATTTCTAAGTTGAGAAACTTGCCTCCAAAGATAATAAAGCACCAGCAAAGCCAAAAACATTTGATAAACGTAGTGAACTTATCTTTTCTTGGTAAAGTGAATATCAGAAATCAGCTGAGTGAAGCACATAGACAATCGATTGACAGACATAATGAATTAGTGAAAAGAAATAGGGGCGTGCTATCTAAAATTATTGATTGCATATTATTCTGCGGCAAATTTGAGTTGCCATTACGTGGCCATGATGAGAGTGACTCTTCCCAAAATCCAGGAGTATTTCGCGGTTTGATTGATTTCTTGGGTAAATCAGATCCTAGTTTAGAATCTCATGTCCGAACTGCTACAGTTTTTAAGGGAACTTCAAAAACGATTCAAAATGAATTATTAGATTCTATATTAGTTCTTTGCAAAAAGAATATCAAGGAAGAGATTGAAAAAACTGACTACTTAGCTCTAATGTGTGATGAAACAACGGATATTTATAATAAATCACAAATGGCAATAGTGTTCAGATATGAACTAAAAGGAAACCCCGTTGAACGGTTTTGGAATTTCTTCAACCCTCCAAATCTCACTGGAGAAGCTTTATCCGAAATACTCCTCAATGAACTGAATAGTTTACTATCTAATAAGGAGAAGCTTATAGCTCAAACTTATGACGGAGCTGCTGCTCTTAGTGGAAAGCAGAAAGGCGTCCAAACAAGAATAAAAGAAGTCTATAAAAATGCTCATTACGTACATTGTTACGCACATCAACTGAACTTAATAATTGAGAAAGCAACATCAAAAATTAGCAAAGCAAGAGTTTTTTTCAATAGCTTGTCTGGAATTCCTGCATTCTTTTCAAAATCCCCTCAAAGAACAGCTGAATTAGAAAAAATTACTCATCGAATTCCACAAGTATCAGCAACTAGATGGAATTTTAAAAGTCGAACAGTAAACGCTGTATACGAAAGAAAAGATGAACTAATCGAGTGCTGCAGCATTTTAGAAACCTCTCAGTCAAAGGAAATTGGACTTGCAGCAGCTGGTATTAAAAGAATGCTAAATGATCCGGAATTTACTTTTTGGCTGGAATTCTTCAGTAAAATAATGCCCCAAGTTGAAATTTTATTCGCACAATTTCAATCTAAGTGTATTGAAGCAACAACCGCACAATCCTATGTAAACAAATTTACTGCTGCTATTGAAAACATTAAGCAAGAATATGAACACTTTTCTGAACAAACAACTCAAATGAAGGAAATAAAAAGAGGAAGTTTTCAACTACTAATGAAACATCAATTGCAACAGATGTCTGCGATATAATTATCCAAGAATGCACTAATAGATTTAGCTTTACTGGCCATCTTGAATCCAGTAAACTGCTACTAAGAAATTGTTTTGAATCTTATCTTAAAGACTTTCCAACTGTGGAACTCGGCAAAGCTGTTGAAGCATATCCAATGCTTGACAAATTAAAACTCAAAACGGAACTATCCGTTCTTTATGGTCAAGACGATATCTGCTCAAACGACAAGCTCACTGATTTATTAAGTGTTCTCTTGGACAATAATTTAGAATCAGCATTTTCAGATCAAAGGCTCACGGCTTTAGCAATGTTGTCAATTGAAAATAGAATGATAAGTGATATCAACAATTTTAATGAAAAAGTGATTGATCATTTTGCAACGTCCAGAACCCGAAAAATGGATTTTATATTTAAATAAAATCATTTCATCCATTGGTAATTAACCATACTAAGTATTTATAATTGAACTATTATTTTATTAAGCTAGTTTTCTTAATTTTTGTACCTTATAAGTATTTTCGAAAGCTACAGCCTTCCCACTTTATCGAGTCTAGAGCCGCCACTGGATCATAGGCCTATCTGTTTTGCTTCTGGAACACTAGCTGAGACTGAAAGGCGATATACACAACTTGAACGTGCAGCCTTAGCCTTAGTTAAATGAGAACCAACTCTTTGTAATCATTTATTTATTTATATAAAGTCAAACAATGACAACGGTCTTCTGAAAAAGGAATAAACATAATAAGTAATCACTTGAATAAAACATAAACATAAACATAAACATAATCATTGTCCTCTATCTCCTCCCAAGTCTTTGATACTAGATGTGATATGAGGTAATTGCAGTACAGTAGTGCGAAGACTTATATTGTTTTATAAAGTGAATACAGTACTTTAATAGGAAAACATAGATACTAGTTTATTTAAGAGTAATATGAGAACATAAGGCTTTGCTATTACATCATGATGAATACGATACTGTAGAAACTAAAATATAAATACTTATGGAATTATACAGTACATTATATCCAATCAAACATATTACAATACAATTAGAGAGTTCAGCGAGAGATTGAATCGTATATTAAAATAAGGGTTGTACAACGGTATTCCTGACAAAAGTAATAGTACAGTAATGAGGTTACAGCTGTATTGGGAACACAATATAAAGTTCTTAGTAAGTAAAGTGTAAAGTGTACTGTACTCTATCTCTCCCCCAAGTCTTTGAGCCAGTATTTTATAAAGAAGATTATTAAGGATAATATGGCAAAAAAAAAAAAATTTGTATGTTTACGGATAAAGACTAAACCTTATTTTGTCAGTGCCCTTAATTTAAAGCATACTTGATTGGTTACTCTTCTTGATTCATATGGTAGTCTTCATGCCAGGTAGGGGGGCGTCTGGTACGGTTCGAACGCCTTAGTGGAGTTGCAGTTTGGGGTGCCGTACCCATTGGCCTAGGGGGTGCAGGTGGTAGTATGTCGATGGGCGGCGTTGACATGTCTTCTTGGGTGGGGGGTGTGGTCTCTTCAGGGGTCGGGCGCCTGCGTTCAACGTGTGGGCTGGACCGTGTCGGACTACGGGGTGAAGCGGGTGTCTTTGGTCCTGGTGCTGACCTGGCAGGTGTAGGTGGTGCAGCAGGTGGGCACCGCTAGGAAGTTCTTCAAATGTTGGTCTATGGTCATCTTTGGAGCAGGTGTGCTGAAGGGTTCATATTTTTTAAGGAATTTCCTGTTCCTTACAGTTACCCTCCCAGATCCATCGACCCTAACCACGTACTGGTCAAACTGCCTGACTTCGATGACCACACCTGTCTTGTCCCATTTACGGGCGTGTGGACCGACCTGGTTCTGGATGCGTATAAGGTCTCCGACTGCTAGTGGTGGGAGTCTCTTGGTGTGCTCTGACCAGCGTTCGCTCCCCTCATGTGGCGGTTCCTCAGAGCTTCTTCTCGGGTGGCCAAGTTTTCACGCCACGTGTCGTGTGGTTTATATCGGCCGGGAAGGATTGGAATGAAGTCCCGGATAGGGCGGCCGAATACACACATTGCTGGGGAGTGTTTTGTATCTCTATCCGGCGTGTTTCTGTATTGAAGCATGGCCCGTTGAAAGTTTTCGGTGTTGAGGTCGCCGTTTGGTCCAGTGTTGTCGGTTATTAGGCGTTTCGTTGTCTTGACACCAACTTCTGCCCGACAGTTGCTGTGAGGGAAAGCCACTGATGAGAGTCGGTGGTGTACGCCCCAGTTTTTGAGGAACTGCCGTGTGGCTGCTGCGGTAAATTCAGGGCCCCCATCGGAAGCCAGTTCGTCGGGGATGCCGAAGGTGACGAAGGTCCGTCGGAGGCAGGCGATGAGTCCAGCAGCACCATCTGATGACCTCTCTACTATTGGCCAGTTAGAGTATCTGTCCACCACGACCAGGTAGTTTACTCCTTTGTAGTGGAAGTAGTCCGCGCAGACGCACTGGAAGGGGTATTCTGGTGATGTTGGTGGAGTGGGTGGAGCGCTGGGCTGGGTTGGTGCCATGCGGTTGCAGTGGTTGCAGCTAGCCCGTAGTGCTGTGATGGCTGGTGTGATGCCAGGCCAGAAAATGGAGTCTTCTGCTCTGGAGATCATGGATGAAGTACCTTGATGAGCTGAGTGGAGTGAAGCCAGTACTTCTTGCCTGAGGGCCGGCGGGATAACCGTGCGGTTCCTGTACATTACCACGCCGTCAACAGTGCGGAGGTCGTCGCGAAACTGGTGATATTCCCGCAGCTGTGCAGGGAGTGCATGGCGGGATTCAGGCATGCCGGACTCTATGACATTGGCTAAACTATTCATGACTTCATCGCTGGTCGTGGCGGTGCGTACTCGATCCCATGTCACTGATGCCAGGCTCAGCGAGTTGAGTGTTGATGCGGCTGCAGAAATGACGCAGGCTTCCATGCCATTACCATCTGTCAGTGATGTCCGTATGCCGGCTAGGAAGGTGGGGGGGGGGAAAGAACGCCGTTCCCTCGCATGGTTGATGGATGGCTGCTACGTCATCGGGGAGTGTCAGTGGTATGGGGTCGCCAGTGGGGTATCGTGACACCCCGTCAGCAGCTTTGTGTTTCGCGCCTGGTACGTGGATCATCCGGAAGCGGTACCTGAGGGTTTTTTCCTTCAAGTTTCTGAGGCGTGTATTAGATATGTCCTCTAGGGATCTGTCACCAAACACTTTGAGGAGAGGTTTGTGGTCCACTGCAATTATTAGGTCTTCGCATCCCAGCACGAAGTACCTCGCCTTGTCAAGGGCATCGGCGACAGCAAGTGCTTCTCCTTCTACTGGTGCATAGCGGGACTCAGCTGAGGTAGTGAATCTACTGCCGACCAATGTGACACGCCATCCAGTATGGCAGCAGAAGGGTTCGACTCGTGTACAGGTGCAGTGTTTCTGAAGTAGCCAGTAGCCGATGCCTGTTTTCGACCAGTCTGTGGCGAGGCATGTGGGCTTGGTTTTGTCAAAAATTTTAACGCCCTCCTCTATTTCTGTGATGATGACATCCTTTGATTCTTCGAAGATGGTTTCCAATTCGTCATCCCACTTGAAAGGTGTTCCTGGCTTCAGAAGTAGGCGGAACGGCTGCATCCTCTTGGCCATGCTGAAGGCATACGACACCTGGTTGATGAGCCCGAACCATGATCGAACGTCGGTGATGTTCTTTGGAGATGGAAACTCTAGGATTGCTTTGAGGTATTTTTTACAGGGTCGGACACTGTCAGATGTGATCTCGAAGCCTGCAAATTCAACCTTGTCCTGACAGAACACAAACTTGTCGGGGTTCAGTGTGATTCCGTGTCTGCCGCAGGTGTCAAGCCACTGGGTGGCCTGGAAGAAGCTCTCCTCCACTGTGTCTGACCAGAGCAAGACGTCGTCAATGCACTTTGTATTGTTAGGGATGCTCGATACAATTTCGTCGTACCTTCTTGTGTAACCGTCACCAGATGCAATGTAACCCTGGGGAGCGGTTTTGTAACGGTAGCGACCCCAGGGCGTTATGAAGGTGGTCAAGTGGCGGTCTTCTTCACAGATTGGTACGCTGTGATATCCATTCCATGCATCAAACACTGTTTTCTTTTTGCCTTGCGGTACTGATCTGGCCTGGTGGAATGGCGATTGAGTGTGGTGTGTTTCGCGGGTGGCGTGAGCGTTGAGGGGTTGAAAGTCAACGGTACGCCTTGGTTTTCCGTTCTTTTTGGCGCACACCACCATTCTGTGACACCAGGTTACGGGCTCACCAACGGGTACTGGTTCAAGGACACCCAGTCTGACATCTTGGTCGAGGCCAGCCTTCACGTCCTCCTGCCAGTGGATTGGTACTGGGACGGGGGTGTGATGTGCGACTGGTTTGGCATTGGGGTCCACCATCAATTTCATTGGGGGGCCGTCCATCATGGGCAGCGCTTGGTGGTCACAAGTGTTGAAGGTGCTTGATTTGTAATAGTCCAGCAGGTATTCCTTGAGCTTTTGCTGGTTCGCCGCAACAGCGGGTAGCGGTAGCTCGATTGGAGGTGATGGAGGATGTTGGCGTCTTGGACAGTCACAGTTAGTTACAAGTCCGCTGGCACTGTTGTTACAGTATTGTGCTGGATCCAGTTGGACTTCCCCCACTGTAGGAATCTTCCCGAGATAATGCCGAGTGAAACGCATGCCTCTCTGCTGATGAAGAACTTGTCAGAAGAATCTGTCACATATGTTACCTGTCTCGTTTCTACTTGTTGGCCCTGTTCATCCTTGCCAGTGAGGCGAAGTATGGCTGCGCCAAGGATTTTGATGCCCTTGTTGTTGGCGGCGTGCATCTTCATGGTCACAGGGATGAGGTCAGACTGGAGAAGCCCGAGGCGGTGGATAACCTTGATACCGGTGAGGCAGCTCTGACAGCCTGTGTCTGCCATGGCAGGCAGTACCACGGTTTTTGGGTGGGCATTGAGGGTTGCCCCAAGCGCCTCGTAGTCTTCGGGGAGAGTCCTGACTGTCAGGTTGATGTGTGGCTGTGGTTGTGAGTTTCCTTGATCCACATGTCCGATAGTTCATTGTAAATGTGATGGTCGAGGGCGATTGCTCTTTCTTATGTGGCTCGGAAGTGTTGCTTGTGGCGCAGAGAAGATCAAATACCGCACCTTCGCACTCATCAGCTTTATTAGGAGTGGCTGAAAGGCTCTTGTCCTTGTCTTTGCTCCTGCATACGGATTCCCAATGGCTGTCGCGCTTGCAAATTTTGCATTTGTGGTTGTACGCAGGGCAATCCTTCTTGCGTATGTGGACTGGGGCTCTTCTGCCGTGTCCTTTTTTACCACAATATGAACAGGGGCATTTTTGTCTTGTGGGGGTATTTGCTTACTTCTCCTGTATGTGCTGCCTGCGGCCTCCACGGCATGGGAGTCCAGCAGTCGTGATGCTGAGCGCTTGCCTGCTTCCTTCGCCTCGACAAACTGAAAGACGTCTTCCAGGGTCATCTCCTGGTTACTGTTGCCGAGGAGTTCCAGTTGTATTTCCGGGTCAGCAATTCCGCGGGTAAGGACGTCGCGAAGGATGGGGTCAGTGTAATTTACGTTGTTGTTGCAGCTTGGGCATTCAACAAGAAATTTGCAGACTCCGGCCTGACCACGAAGACGGGCTCCAAAACTGCGCACAGTTTCGTCGCGGTCTTGTCGCATATTGTGTAGGGTAACCCTGGCTACCATGGTGTTCTCCTCTCGGACAGCTAGTTTCTTGATTGCAGCAAGGACTTCATCTTCGGTTTTGTTTGTTAGGCTTCCACCTGCGGATCTTGTCAAATCTTTGCGGAGTGAATCGTCGCAGCATTCAAGTAGTTGTACCACTTTGTCCCTACCAGTGATTTTTGTAGCTTCCGCATAATCTGTCCAACGCGACGTAAAATATGCCCAGTCTTCACTGGTACCTGCAGCCGAAATGGTTGGCCGTCTTACTTTCTCAACCTTTGCAGAGACTGTCGGGCTTGGGACATGGGTCGTGCAGTGGGCTGTTATAAGTGCGGCTACAATGGCTGGGTCCAGGTCTGCTGTGACATAGGTACAACCTGTGATAGGACATTCTACGGCAGGCATTGTGGATAGCGTTTGTTGAAGTTGCTTAATTAGGTTGGGGTGGTTGACAGTTGCTTGAATTTACCACGTATGTAGACTTATTTTATTATTTATTTAATTAATGAGTCATTTGTACCTAAGACCGTTGTCATAAATGAGAACCAACTCTTTGATCATTTATTTATTTATATAAAATCAAACAATGACAACGGTCTTCTGAAAAAGGAATAAGCATAATAAGTAATCACTTGAATAAAACATAAACATAAACATAAACATAATCATTGTCCTCTATTAGCATTTGCAGTAAAGAAATTTCATTTCTAGGTATGAGGTCATGAATTCAAACTAATTACTGACCATAAGCCTCTTTAAGGTTTATTTTCACCTACTAAAAATATTTCACTTATGGCCTCAGGTAGGATTCAACGATGGGCACTGATTCTACAAGCCTATAAATTTGACTTAGTACATCGGTCAGGCAAACTTCTAGGTACGGCTAATGCTCTAAGTAGGTTGCCTTTAGAAAATCCAAATGAATGCGTACCTATACCCACAGAATGGGTTCACTTGGTGCAGTTTTTGGACTCCACTCCAGTAACTGCAGTACAGATAGAGCAGTGGACAAAATCAGACCCTATTCTGTCTAGGGGTCATCCATTACTGCTCAATTGGTTGGCCTACTAAGGCTGAGAGTGAATTACAGCCTTTTTATCAACGTCAGTCTGGACTCTCAATCCAAAATGGCTGTCTCTTATGGGGCCACAGAGTGATAATTCCGAATGAAGGCAGGTTGAATTTAGTGAAGGAACTTCACGCTGAACACATGGATACAACAAAAATGAAAGGGCTGGCGAGAGCATATTTCTGGTGGGTGTCCCGGTTTAGCTGGAAAACTCGAATCATTGGTTCGTTCCTGTCAAAACTGCCTAGAGAAGAGAGATCTCCCAAGGAAAAGCCCACTTCATCCGTGGGAATGGCCTACTATACCTTGGCATAGGATCCATGTTGACTATGCAGGCCCTATAAATAATATCTATTTCCTAGTCATTATAGACGCCTACTCTGGTGTTACTATTCGCTTACTCCGTTCGCGTTTCGCTCGATGGGTTTACCCGTAGTTCTGGTTTCCAACAATGGTACGTGTTTACCAGTGAGGAATTTCGTTCTTTTGTCCACCTAAATGGCATTAGACATGTCCGGTCTAGTGTTTTTCACCGTCTCGTGGAAAAAATGGTCCGTACTTTCAAGTCGCCCTTCCGCCATTCTCATACGGAAGAAATGCAAGTGATGTTGGATAAATTTTTGTTTAAATATCGACTAACACCACACACAACGACAGGGGGGGGGGGCGGTCTCCTTCTAAACTCATGGTTGGTCGGATAATTCGTTCAGTTTTCGATCTATTACGTCCAAACAAAACGTTACAAGAACGAGTTTTACGCCATCAGGAAAAACAGAAGTTGCATCATGACACTAAAAGAGGAGAGTTATAGAGGCGCAACCTAATGATCCAATTATGATTCGCAACTATGGGGCTGCACTAAAATGGGTTCCTGCAACGGTGCAGGAGAGAACGGGCCCTGTTTCCTTCAAGTGCCAACTAGAAGCTGGTCGTTCTATTAAACGCCATCAAAATCATATATGGGAACGTGAATTGCAGGATGACCAACGTCTTCCGGAAGGGAGACCCGATCCTCCTGAAAATGGTTCATTTCGCCCGCCTATGCAGGTTGCACCTATTCCTACTACATCAACCCAGTTCCGCAGGTAGTCTTGGGTCTCTCACCCCCGTGACAGACTCAACTTGTAGGGGAGGCGTGAGGTGACGTGTGTGTATATATATGTATATAGTCTAAAAGTCACTAAAGGGAAAAGTCACTAAAAGAAAGCTGAATTGCAACACAAAAAGATAAGCAGCGGAACGCGATCTGTTTGGTCAATGGGCTGGCTAAACCAGCATGTGTTTTTGTATCTGACTAAATCGTTGGTGCTAAGTTTAATTTGGTGATGTTTCTAAAGTGGCTAAGGAAAGCAGTGGAAGTTGTCTAATTATTATATCAATTAGGGGTAATGTCTATAGCTTCTAAATTAGTAAAGTTAGAAAAGTAAGTAGGTTGTTGTGGGACTCTGGCACCTATAGTAGGCCCTAAAGAAGAAATAAAGTCCTTTTTTTATATTCACTATAACCCCCCTCCCCCAGTGGCTACGGCAATGTCTGGAAGCATTGGCGTAGGCAACTGTATGTTCATTATGTGTAGTGTTTCATTGGCCTACATCAGTGATGCACAAACCCTGGCCCGCGGGCCAAATGTGGCCCCCACGGGTCTTTTCAATTCAATGAAAAAGTGAAAAATTTTGAAATATTACCCCTGGTTATAAAAATGCATATTTATAAAAAATAGAATATCTATATATCTGGCCCCTACATATAAAACAGATGGTTGGTTTGGCCCTCACATCAAAAAAGTTTGTGCACCACTGGCCTACATAGTCACTTCTCCAGACAACCCTCACTTAACCTTCTATGAACACTCGTATAATATTTGTACTTGAGTCTGAAATAAAAATTATTATTTGTTTGTTTGTTTGTATTCCTGCATATTTTTATGCATTTTGCAGCTACTACATACAAACGATTCTCTGTTAGAAAATCTAGAAGAGGAAGAGCCATTGTTGTCCCAAAGCGATATGACGACCAAGCTAATTAATGCAGCATTGCTTGTATTTATTAAGTTAAGGTGTGTGTATATATATATATATATCCATCTCATAATTGTCAGGTTAGTGAAATATAATAATCACTTAATTTAGAGGTAGCATTTTTGGGCTCTTGTAGCATCACATTTTGAGCGTCCTTTCTACTCATTTGTTGGATGCGGCACTGATATGGCGTGGTCTTATAGTGAGCTCTCTTGCAATTCAGTTTGATTGTTTAGATACAGGATTATTGCATCGTGCAATGGTGCAGATTGTGTTGTTGTTGCAAGGTTTATATGGAAAACTGATGAGTGGGTAGTTGGGAGGTAACGAAAATGGTTCACTGAGTAGGTAGGTAGTTAATCTAACAATTATTAAATTCCTTTTATGTCAATAACTGGGTGGATGAAACCAATTGGTTGCTCACCAGAGTTATTCTCCACACTAGTATTTATATACTGTGTGACAAGAGCGTGCTCGGTAATAGATATACATTACCGCTCAACCAACCGAGGAAAAAACCAAGACAACGCTGGTGGAAAAAGCCCCGCGAAGAGGAGAACAAAGGAGAACGAAAACGAGGAACAGGGCGAAAGGACGGAACCGGAGAAGGGACGAGGACAGACAACGAAAAAGATCCCCACCAGCAAGTACGCTCTCGACAATTAAACAGGAACGAGAAAAGAGACTCTCTAATAACTAACAGTAAGTGACTAATTGTGTTTTTAACCCAGCAAATTAATCACATTAAATTAAGCTGGGTCAGACAAGTTAGGCCTACATTGTGGCCTAAGACCCAGCATCAACTCATAGCTTAACAAAAGTGAAGGTAGATTGCCCTAACCTAATTTGGTGAGGAATCCTACTGTGGACCTCAATTTATCTGCCCGCTCTGGACCATTTCCGGAATCTCTAGGCTGACCCCTCTAGGCTAGACTTGATCTACTCTATAGTTAGACTGGAGATATAAGGGGTGGGTTAATTGTGGACCAATTCATACAGAGCATTTTTCGCATTGGTGGTCCGTGTGTGGGGAATTTACAAACCTTAACCTTACTTAACAAAAATTGCAGAACTAGGCTAAATGGTCTAGCCTAAGCCTAACCTAATCAAGCCTAATTAGGTCTACAACCTAGGGCCTAACTACGAAACATTTACATTTAAGGAGTCTCATTCTCTTATAAGCTTAGACCTGAGTGACACATAAGTACTTGGGGGTGGATTAAACCAAATTTAAAACTTGACTGTTTTGTCTGTGATCTCTTTTCTCTAGTAATTTCTTCTTGTCCTATATTTCATTACGATCCCCAGTTAAACAATTTTGACTTAGACATGGACAGTGCGGAATTGAAAAAGTTAAAAAAGATAAGGGGGGCAAAGTTGGGAGCTGTTACAAAGGCTGTGAACACTTTTAACAATATTACACAACCAGGTAAGGAAGATTTAGAGTGTGTAATTCTTAAATTGGAAACTAAAAAGAAGGAAATAATAGCCATTAATGAGAGTATTTCAGAGTTAGTTGAATCCGAAATGGCTGAAGAACAATTGATAGACCTTTACGCTGATAATGATGATCAGGTAATCTCAATTGAACAGCAAATAAGGAGACTACGGTCTCGTTTGACTGACTTAACACCAAATAAACCTAATTCTGATTTTAATCAAAGTAGAGCTAACCTTCAACAAAATTTAAGTGGCATGCTAAATCCTGAGTCACAAGAATTGAGGGCTCAGTTACCCATTTTGCTAGTACCAACATTTGAAGGGGACACGGTACAATTCCCATCTTTCATTGACAAATTTGAGAGTTTAATAGGTAATAAACCTTATATTTCAACTGTTGAAAAGTTTAGCTACTTAACTAGTTTCCTTAAAGGCCCAGCCTATAACCTGATAGCCTATTTACCAGCCGTAGGGAATTCATATGAAGTAGCTATTGATCTCTTAAAACGTAATTACATTAATAAAGATGAGATTGTATATGAATTATCTCAACAAATTTTTGATTTTGCACCCATAAAAGATAACCATAGTGATATGGAAAATTTTTATACAAAATTAGAAGCTATTATAGGACAACTAGTTAGCAATGAGATAGATATTAAAGCTTCATCTTGGATTATACAAGGCATAGTTCTTAAGTGCCTTCCTTTGAGGGTTAAAGATATTTTAATTCTAAAGACGGGAGAAAATTATCCTAATCTGGAAGATATAAGAAAACACTTCCCAAATATCCTAACTAATTACAAATTGAGAGATTTTCCAACACAAAATAAGACCCAGACTATGGATAAACCAAAGACTGTTCCCAGAGACCAACTAGCTACAGCCAAACAGACAAAACTTGATACTGTAGAATCAAATGTGACCAACTATAATACACGAACATCTACATTACAGAACTTTAATGTAACTGCTGCCTCAACTTACACACTACATTGCAAATTTTGTGCAAGTAATGAACACAGTAGTACTGGGTGTGATAAATATTCAGACTTTAACCAAAGAGCTAAAAGATGTGAACAGTTGAACCTATGTAAAAAGTGTACTGGCCAGGGACATTATAAGAAAGACTGTAAATCTAGGTTAAGATTCAAGTGTAAGTTTTGTAAAAGTTTACGACATGTCTCATCAATGTGTGATTCACCAAAGTGTCCAAACAATAGTACTCAAACTCAAAAGATACCTCCCCCAAACAAAGGTAATCAAGAAAATGCCACTTTCATGGGACATTCTGTTTGTTCAAACAACGTAACAAAAAACACTGAGATTCTTTTACCAACTATTACTTTGGACTTAGTGAATAGTGAGGGTAGCACCACTCCAGTGAGATGTCTTATAGACTGTTGTTCTCAACAAACATTTGTTTCACAAAATGTAGTAAATAAATTGGGTTTGACACCAAACCCGAATGAACAAAAACTCAATATTGCATCCTTTGTTAAGGATAACTCGGACAAAAATAGCTATAAGACAATTGACCTGGAACTACAGTTAGAAAATAAATTAGAGAAAATTGAAGCAGTTATTATTTCTAAAGTAGGACAAAACAAACTGGTTATACCCAAACTAGAACAAACCATAAATCATTTGGGAAAACACTACAAAATAGCTGATAGACATATCACTAACAACACAGTAGCTAACATTGAAATGTTAATGGGGGCAGATTATATTAATCTTATTCATAAGGGCATAGTAGAGATAGGTAATGGTATAGCTATTCAGACTCCATCAGGGATAGCCCCTTTGGGTGATCTATCCAAATACAACCTAGACCTAAACCAAAATAGTTCATGACCAACAAATACTATGTGCCTCAACTCAGTCCTACATAACACCTGTAAGAATAGCAACACTTTGAATAATATTATCTCAACTGAGAACATTAATTCATCATTATCAAATGAAACTTTGGATGAGGCAATTCAAACTTTATGGTTGCTAGAATCTGTGGGTATACATGACACAAATCAAACTTCAGAAGATCAGTTAATGGTAGAAAGATTTGAAGACACCATTCAGTGCAAAGACAACAGTTATTTTATTGAGTTACCTTGGAAAATAAATTGTCCAACTTTAAGAGATAATCTCAAGTAGCTAAAGGACATTTATATAAAGTAATGAAAAAACTCAAACAAGATAATAATATAAAAATATATAATGATGTCTTCAAAGAACAGCTACAGAAAGGCTTCATTGAAGAAGTAACAAATAACCCTTTTAAAAAAGATGGTTGTCATTATTTAACCCACAGGGGGGTCTATCGACAAGATGCCCCAACAACAAAACTCAGAGTAGTATATAACTGTAGCCTCAAAGACAGTGATAAACACAGTTTGAATGATTGCCTGATTGAGGGTCCTAATCTCATTTCTGACCTTGTGAAGATCTTACTGAGGTTCAGGTTAGACAAATATGCTGTACAAAGTGACATTTCAAAGGCATTTTTGAGAATAAATCTTAAAAATGAATATGATAAGAACCAACTTAGGTTCTTATGGTTCAAGGATCCATTTGATTTGAATAAAGGGTTCATAACCTATAGATTTAATGTTGTGTTGTTTGGAGCCAATTGCTCACCTAGCCTATTAGCATTGACAATTAGACATCATTTAAACCAGTTTAATAACTCTTTAACATTGAACTTCCTTAAGGAACATTTTTACGTAGACAATCTAATAGGCTCAACAACAACAAAATCTGAATTATCTGAAGTCTATGAACACTCTCAAAACATTATGCAACAAGGTAACTTTGAACTTAGAGAGTGGATTTCAAATGATGAGGATTTAAACAAAAAGATTTTAAAGGATAATAATGGTCTTACTGAGCCATCAGACAGAGTTAAAACTTTAGGTATGAACTGGTATTTGGATGCAACTTCTAACAGTCATGATTCAATCTGTACTAAAGGTTTTAAACTTGATGAGTGTTAGAAAATCTAGAAGAGGAAGAACCATTGTTGTCCCAAGGCGATACGATGACTAAGCTGATTGATGCAGCATTGCTTGTATATATATTAGGTTAAGGTGTATATATATCCATCTCATAATTGTAAGATTAGTGAAAAATTAACTTAATTTAGAGCTAGCATTTTTTAGCTCTTGTGGCATCATTGTTTGGTCACACTGTTGGCATCATTTTGGGACGCTGCGCGTCTTTTCTACTCGTTTGTGGAAGGTCGTACGTAAAGGTGTGGTCTGATAGAGAGCTCTCTTGCAATTCAGTTTGGTTGTTTAGATACATGATTGTTGCATCGTGCAATAGTCCAGGTTGCGTTGTTGTTGCAAGGTTCAGAAAGAAGACCACAAATAGTACCCTTTTTGTTTACTTTAAGTTCATGTAATTAAGGTCTAAGGTAGGCCCGCATCGAGTCAGCAACCCTGAGGTTACCCTGAGGTAGGACCTAATAGGATCTCAAATCCGAAAGTTTTAATTTAGCTTAACTTGGGCATTAGGTAGAACTTGCCCTTTAGAATTTCGCCGTTCACGGCTCAGCTGGGATTTCGAACCCGACAAATAAATAAAATAACATGGTCCTTCAGAACCGGATTTCTACCCCAAGACTGAGTCAGTGACCATTTTTCGGCAAAGTTCTGATTGTGCAAATTGTATCCCAAGTTAGGCCTAGACGGGTTGAGTATTATTGAGTTAAGGTCCCAGGGTAAAGTTTGGTCGCCCAATTGCGAAACTTGGCCAGTCGTCTGTCGTTTTTGGCCTACATTTTTTCCGGTTTGGTTAATTTTGGGTTATTATTGAATTAAGGTCCCAGGGTAAAGTTTGGTCGCCCAATTGCGAAACTTGGCCAGTCGTCTGTCATTTTTGGCCTACATTTTTCCGGTTTGGTTAATTTTGGGTTATTATTGAATTAAGGTCCCAGGGTAAAGTTTGGTCGCCCAATTGCGAAACTTGGCCAGTCGTTTGTCGTTTTTTGGCCTACATTTTTCCGGTTTGGTTAATTTTGGGTCATTATTGAATTAAGGTCCTGGGGTGGAAAATTTGGTATTCCATACTGGTGTTTGGTTAGTACCCCACCAGCAATTCAGTTTATTTGAAAGTAAAATTTGCGTTTGATCAGTTTGGTTAAGTATTTCTGCCAATTCAGCTCATTTGGTATTGAGCCCAAGGGTTGTTTACATTGAAGATGAGTGCATCTGAATTGAACAAATTTATAAAAAGAAGTGCCTACAAAGGTCTAATTACAAAGGTCATTGCCACTATAGATTCTGCCATAGAGCAAGAGGATTTACGCTTAGTGACTGCGCAGCTTGCCATATTAGAAACTAAAAAGGTTGCTCTAAGTGAGGTAAATGTTAAAATTGAGGCTCTTATAGAAGAGGATGAAATAGAAAGTAACATAATTACTTTGAAGAGATTATTGATGATATGATTAACGTAGGCCTCCGAGCAAAAGAGTTTAGCAGCTCAGTACAGTTAGAGACCAGGTCTAAAATGAAACACAACACTCAACAAATGATGCTTGTGAAGTTAAGGTTAACAGATCTGTAGTTCAATTACCGAGGCTTGTACTCAAAACATTTTCTGGGAGTATTCAGGAATGGCAAGGATGGGCAGACAGTTTTCAATCAGCAGTTCATTCTAGTCAAGTGTTAAGTGCCGTGGAGATTTAATTATTTGCGGTCCCTCTTGGAAGGGGAGGCAGCAAAGACTATAGCAGGATTAGCATTAACAGAGGCTAATTATAATGTGGCTTGGGATATATTAAAGAAACGGTTTGGTAAGCAAGAGATCTTAATTAAAAGCCACCTCCGTGCACTTTTAGCTATACCTCCTGTTAATAATCCTAATAGTGTCAAGGAGTTACGGCAGTTATATGATGAATTTGAAATTAGAACTAGGTCCCTGGACAACTTGGGTGTAGGAATGGAAAGTATGGTATAATGTTGGTTCCTACACTGGAGTCTAAATTGCCTAGCTCAATTTTGCTTGAATTAAGTAGGGGACACTCTGCAGAACATGTGTACATCCCCTTCAGCAGATGTTAAGTCTTTTAGGCACAGAATTAGCAAGACGAGAGGGAGTTGAGTTTGCACAGTGGGATGGTAAACAAGGGGACAAAGGCAGGCACAGCACCAAAGTTTCCACAAAAAGGAATAGCCCAGGTACAGTGTCAGCTCTACATGCCCTCTGAGAATAAATTAAAGGGAATCAAGGAATGCATATTTTGCGAAGGCAACCACAAGTCATATAAATGTGAGGTGGCTGAGGCTTACCCTTTGAGGAGAGAAAGGACAGGGTAACTAAGTCCACAGCATGTTTTAAATGTTTTTTGAAGGTCATTGAGCAAGGTTTTGTAAGTTTAAAATTTTGTGCAAAAAATGTCATGGTAGGCATCAGCCATTATTGTGTGAAAACACTCTTAGTAGGCCTACCCCAGAAGTAGAGACATCAGTGGCACATGCCACTGCTATGCAAGGGAGTAAAAGTAAAGGGGGATTATTGCAAACAACTGCAGCCTTATTAATTGGGAATGAGGGAGAAGTTACTGTAAGAGTGTTGTTTGATAGTGGTAGCCAGTGTAGTTTTATTAAGACCAGAATTTCCAGAAAATTGAAGTTTAAAGAACTTAAGAGGGAAAATTTAAGAATTTCTGGGTTTGGGGGTTCCGTTCAAAACCGAACCAAATTTAAGAAGGTAGAAGTTCTGGTTAAAGGGTTGTTACCGCAAAGTCCCACTATCAAGGTCCAAGCTGTAGAGATTGAGGAACTTTGTGCTCCAGTCACTACTTGTTTAGATATGGCATGTGTCCAAGAATTGCAAGTTAAAGGAATTAATTTGGGCAATAATAAGTTTGAGGGAACAAAAGATATTAGTCTTTTGATTGGAGCTGACTATTATTGGGACTTCATCACTGGTAATATTGTCCGTACATCTCAAGGCCCGGTAGCTATTGAAAGTAAGCTAGGCTGGATGCTACATGGTAGTTTTGCAATGAAATGGAAGTTAAGGCTCTTTTTGTTAAGATTGAGGAGAACAGCCATGGTCTGGAAAGGCATTTGAAAGCGTTTTGGGAACTTGAATCTATTGGTATAAAGGACAACCAGGCAAGTACAGTGAAGAATGATGTTTTAGAGCAATTTGAAAAAGGGATTGGGTTTAGAGATGGTTGCTATGAAGTTGGCCTACCATGGAAGGATTCTTGCAAACCCGGTTCAAACCTTCAGCTAGCTAATCGGAGGTTGGAGACTTCATTGTACAGGCTAAGAAAAAATGAGTTGTTGTTAATTGAATACGATGAGGCCATCCTAAGTTATGTAAGGGAGGGCTATGCTGAAAGGGTGCAAGGTGAGCTGGTGAGCCAGGAGGCACATTATCTGCCACACCATGCAGTGGTACGGCGAGACAAAACTACCACCAAACTGAGGGTAGTTTTTGATGGCTCAGCCAAGGACAAAGGTGGTGTGTCCTTGAATGACTGTTTGGATGCTGGGCCAAATTTAAATGCAGATTTATTTTCCTTGTTACTGAGATTCAGGTTTGGTAGAGTAGCATTGACTGCAGATGTGAAGCAAGCTTTTTGCGGATAAAGTTAAAACCAGAGGACAGAGATGCAGTAAGGTATCTGTGGGTGGATACGAAAGACTTGTTGGAAAATGAACCTAAGGTTCAAGCATATAGAATGAAGTCAGTGTTGTTTGGCCTCAGCTCTAATCCATTTCTGTTGGCAGCTACTATGCAGTACCATTTTAAGAAATATTCTGAAGTCTATCCTAACACTATTGAACACATAAGGAAAAATTTTTATGTTGATGATTTGCTATGTTCCGTGGATAATACAGAAATGGCTAAACAGATATTCATGGAGGCTAGAGCTATAATGAGGGAGGCTGGCATGGAGCTCAGAAAATGGCAGACCAATCATTCGCAATTACAAGAGTTTATGAGTCATTCCTCTGTAGTACCTGATGCAGCAGAAAGTATTGAGGATTCTGGTATTAAGGAGTTGTGGGCAATAGACGCAAAGGTGTTAGGCATCGTTTGGCAGCAAGATGATGATTTGTTTACCTTCAATGGGAAATCTTTAGTAGAGCTGGCTGAGAATGAGACAAGGTGGACAAAACGTACAGCTCTTAGTTTGGCTTCGAAGGTCTTTGATCCTCTTGGATTCCTGGCTCCATTTGTGATAAAGTCAAAAATTTGGTTCAGAGCCTCTGGGAAATTGGACTTGGTTGGGACCAAGAGTTATCTGATCATATGGTGGTAAGGTGGAAATATTGGTTCAAAGAATTGGCACATCTTGGAGACATTGAAATCCCAAGATGGTACTTTGGAGAGTTGAACAATAGTCCAGACAACTTGGAGCTGCACATCTTTTGTGATGCAAGTGAGGAAGCCTATGCAACTTGTATTTATATAAGAGGCGCATTGCAAGAGGAAGTAAGTTGCAGGTTGGTTGCTGCAAAGAGTAGAGTAGCACCTTTGAAAAGGCTTTCGGTTCCAAGGTTGGAATTGATGGGTGCCGTTATTGCTAGTCGGCTTGCAATTACAGTGCGAAAGTCTTTGGCCCTCTATGAAATTCCAAGCTATTATTGGACAGACTCCACTATAGTTTGGCACTGGTTAAGAAGTCAGGCAAGGAAATGGAAACCATTTGTTGCCAATAGGGTGGAGGAAATTCAAGCGCACACAGATCCCAAGCAATGGAAGCATTGTCCAGGCATCCAAAACCCCGCTGATTTACCAACACGAGGAATTTCGGTGAAAGATCTTTCACAATCAAGTTTGTGGTGGAATGGGCCAGAGTGGCTAAAACTTGGAAGTGAAAACTGGCCTTCTAATCAGCCTATTGTAGGAGAATGCCAGGCTGAAGAAGCATGGGTGAGTGAGGTGAGAAATGCGCGGTGAACAGTTGTCAAGTTATGCAGCAGGACCCCATATTGAGGCTTGAGGACATTAGCAGTCTGAAAAGATTGTTAAGAGTGACAGCATGGATATATAGATTTACCAACAACATTAAGGGAGAAACAAGAAGGGAAGGAATTCTGAACAGTAATGAGATTCAGCAAGCCAGGAAATACTGGGTGGTATATGCGCAGAAGGAAAAATTTGGTGAAGAGCGGGAATTGCTCACCAGCCATCCATTACAGGTTCTACCAACACATTCTGCGCTCAAGGGTTTGGATGTGTTTTTGGATCAGGATTTATTGAGAGTAGGAGGTAGACTACAGTTTTCTGGGCTTCCAGAGGAGAAAAGACATCCAATTTTGCTACCTTCTGGGGGGCACTTGTGGACCTTTTGATCCTGGATACTCATCATAAGGTGTTACATGCTGGAGTTAGAGAAGTGATAATAGAGATTAGACAACAATTTTGGATTCCCAAAATTAGACAAGTAGTGAAAAAGGTCTTGCATAAATGTGTGGTTTGCAAGCGTTGGAGTGCAAAGCCTTATTATGAAAAGGTGGCTCCACTTCCAAGAGAACGGTGTGTCTATACTGCCCCATTTGATGTAGTGGGAGTAGACTTTGCAGGGCCAGTCTATGTGTATGAGCGAGGGGAGTCTAACAAAGGTTATATATGTCTTTTCACCTGTGCTACCACCAGAGCAATCCATTTGGAGTTGGTAAGCAACTTAAGTAGTGATGTATTTCTTTTGGCCTTTAAAAGGTTTGTGAACAGAAGGGGTTTCCCAAATAAAATCATATCGGATAATGCAAAAACCTTCAAAAGGCTGCAAAGGAACTCCAAGAAATTTGGTCCTTGCTAAAAGAGGAAGGATTCCAATCCTACTTTTCACACCAAGGGGTACAGTGGGAGTTTATTGTTGAAGAGCACCATGGTGGGGAGGATTTTGGGAAAGGCTAGTGAGAAGTGTAAAGTGTCCATTAAAGAAACTTTTAGCTAATGCTCATTTGAGCAAAGAAGAATTCTCTACTGTTTTATGTGAAGTAGAAGCAATGGTGAACAGTAGGCCTATCACTTTTGTTTACAACAGTAGGCAGGATGCAGAGCCATTGACACCAAATCATTTTCTTTGTGGTAAACGATTAACATCAAACCCCAGTGTGCCAGAAGACTTGCAGCCTATCCAGAGCACTCAAGGAGAGTTAACCAGACGGTTCAGGTACCTTGAAGAGCTACAAGATCAGTTATGGAAGAGGTGGCAGATGGAATACTTGCCAGAACTCAATTATTACCCATCAGGCAAGGTAAAGGGCTCCAATGCAAATTGTATCAAGGTGGGAGAAGTGGTAATGATTGGGGATGAAAGACCAAGGCAATGCTGGAAGCTTGGCATAATTGAAGAGTTGTTTGTTGGCAAAGACAATTTAGTTAGGTCTGCACTGGTAAAGACTTCAGGAGGAAAGTTAAAGAGACCTATACAAAAACTCTATGCTTTAGAAATCAGCAAAAACACAGATAGTCAAGATGAAACATTTGAGTTACAGCCTCATGGAGAAGGCTTGGCTAACCTTGCAGAAGGTAATGACAACAATGCCTCTTCGGTGGGGAGTGTTAGAAAATCTAGAAGAGGAAGAACCATTGTTGTCCCAAGGCGATACGATGACTAAGCTGATTGATGCAGCATTGCTTGTATATATATTAAGTTAAGGTGTATATATATCCATCTCATAATTGTAAGGTTAGTGAAAAATTAACTTAATTTAGAGCTAGCATTTTTTAGCTCTTGTGGCATCATTGTTTGGTCACACTGTTGGCATCATTTTGGGACGCTGCGCGTCTTTCTACTCGTTTGTGGAAGGTCGTACGTAAAGGTGTGGTCTGATAGAGAGCTCTCTTGCAATTCAGTTTGGTTGTTTAGATACATGATTGTTGCATCGTGCAATAGTCCAGGTTGCGTTGTTGTTGCAAGGTTCAGAAAGAAGACCACAAATAGTACCCTTTTGTTTACTTTAAGTTCATGTAATTAAGGTCTAAGGTAGGCCCGCATCGAGTCAGCAACCCTGAGGTTACCCTGAGGTAGGACCTAATAGGATCTCAAATCCGTAAGTTTTAATTTAGCTTAACTTGGGCTTAGGTAGAACTTGCCCTTTAGAATTTGGCCGTTCACGGCTCAGCTGGGATTTCGAACCCGACAAATAAATAAAATAACAATGAGGAAGCAAATACTAAAAGACAAATATTATCAGAGGCTTCCAAAATTTTTGATCCCATGGGTCTATTCCTGCCTTCAACAATAAAATCAAAGATTCTCCTCCAAGAAATTTGGAGGACAAATGTTGGGTGGGATGATCCAATAACAAATGAAAATCAAAAATCTTGGAAGAAGTTAGCTGCTGATTTAACAAAAGTGCAGAACATTAAAATTCAAAGGTGCTGTGGGTTTAGGGATAAGCCCCAGAGACTTCATGTGTTTGCTGATGCAAGCACACAAGCTTATGGGTGCTGTGCGTATCTTGTAAGCCTACAGAAAGTCATCTAATTTATGCAAAAGGGAAAGTTGCACCTCTCAAACCTACCCGAACCATACCTCAATTGGAACTATTGGCTGCTGCATTAGCCATTAAAACCATTTCATTGCTTAAGGATGCTTACCATGATGTGAACATAACTCATATCCACATCTGGCTTGACAGTCAGATTTGTCTTGCCTGGATACGGAATGATAGCATTAATAGTAAGAATATCTTTGTAAGAAATAGGCTAAAAGAAATAGCTGAAGCTAATGAAAGCCTACAAGTAAACTTTCACTATGTTCCAACTAAACAAAATCCAGCAGACTTTCTGACCAGAGGTTTATCCTACAAGTTGTTGAAGTCAAACAAAACTTGGTTTATGGGACCTAAGTGGCTCTGTGATACAGACCAATGGCCTGTGGAACAAGTTAACTTGACATTAAATTTAATCTTTTCAAATGAAAAGGTTGAACCAATCACTAATTATGAAATTATTCTGATTTCAAAAAACTTGTCAGGGTTACAGCCTACTGTTTGAGGTTTGCTCACAACTGTTTAACTACAATAACAAACAGCAAATAAAAACAATCATAATTATACAGAAGTTGCAACCAAATACTGGATAGGCCATGCACAAAAAGAGTACAATAAAGAGTTAGAATTCTTAACTAATGGGAAACAAACAAAAGAACCTGTACCATCAGTAGTTGTGGATCTAAACTTGTTCAGAGATGAGGAAGGCCTTCTAAGGTGTAAAGGGAGATTAGACAAATCAAAACTGTCATACAAAAGCAAACATCCAATCCTTTTACCTAGATTTAGCTATTTGACAACATTAATCATCAGAAAACACACAATGATGTATATCATATGGGGGTACCACAGACACTAACTACATTAAGAAAAACTTATTGGATACCCAAGGGAAGGATCACTGTTAAAACAGTCCTGAGTGAGTGTGTCACATGTAGGCGTATTCATGCTAGGCCCTATAGGAAACCAAATCCTCCTGCTTTGCCAGAGGAGAGAGTTACTCTCAACAGACCTTTGAGACTGTAGGCATTGACTATACAGGAGCATTGACTGTAGGGGTAGTTGACACTGAACAAAAAATGTACATTGTACTGTTTTGTGCTGCTCACGAGCTGTTTATTGATGTTGTGGAGGACCTTACAGCAGAATCTTTTGTTGCTGTCTTTAAGAGATTCTGTGCACGACATTCAGTACCCAAGACAGTTTGGACTGACAATGCTACATATTTCAAGGCTGGTGAACAAGTCATCCACGACTTGTTAAGCGATGAAATCACACAATTATATATACAAAATTCAAACATAAAGTGGAAGTATATTCGGTTGCCTCTCCTTGGTATGGTTCTATCTGGGAGAGGAATATACAAACAGTAAAGAATTGCTTGAAGAAAGCAATTGGCAAAAAACAGATACACTTATTTGGGTTGCTCACTCTCCTGGCTGAGATTCAGAACATCATCAACAATAGACCACTCACTTATGTGAGTGACAACATTAATGACCCGGAACCATTAACTCCAAATCATTTGATTCGGGGAGAACAAGTTAGTCTCCTGCCGGACTACAATATAGACTCTTCAGAAGACCCAAACTGGACTCAACGACATGATGAGCTCCAGACTAAGTTACAACATTTAACTAGAGTTAAAGCTCATTTCATTAAACAGTGGAAAACTGAGTACTTGATGGGTCTAAGGGAGAGACATAAACAAATGACTAAGAAGGATTGGTCTGACACAATTAAGGTAGGGGACCTTGTTCTCATACATGACAGTACTCCAAGACAATACTGGCCTCTGGCTAGAGTTTCAGAACTCAGACCAGGGGCAGACGGGGTAACAAGAGTGGTCAAATTAAGGACTTCAACGGGTGACACAACAAGAGACATTTCTCTTTTGTACCCTTTAGAGTCTGGACCCAAAACAATGGACTTTGGAAACCTTCTCCACTGACAGTAACAACTGGAGACACTGAACTTCCAGTAACTATTCCTTTGACAGTAGGAGTGGTAACGCATCCTACTACAACATTGACAGACACAAGACCTCAGCGACAAACAACATTAAAGGCGCGACTATTTTTACAAAAAAAATAGATGCTGGGGAATTGTAATTTTATCTTCTAACTTTCATTTTTCTTTTCTTATGGTAAAGACCATAGACAGTTTCATCCTATGGATGTATATTTTCTCTTCTAATTAAATGCTACACCTTCTCCATGAGAAGGTGAGGATAGGCACTGTTAATCATTAACAGGCATTTACAGTCAAATAGTTAGCTAGTCTACACTCAGACATAAAAATTGGTGACAATGACACCAAAATTTTTATCTCCCGGGGCCCCCAGTATATGGAAAACTGATGAGTGGGTAGTTGGGAGGTAACGAAAATGGTTCACTGAGTAGGTAGGTAGTTAATCTAACAATTATTAAATTCCTTTTATGTCAATAACTGGGTGGATGAAACCAATTGGTTGCTCACCAGAGTTATTCTCCACACTAGTATTTATATACTGTGTGACAAAGCGTGCTCGGTAATAGATATACATTACCGCTCAACCAACCGAGGAAAAAACCAAGACAACGCTGGTGGAAAAAGCCCCGCGAAAGGAGAACAAAGGAGAACGAAAACGAGGAACGGGCGAAAGGACGGAACGGAGAAGGGACGAGACAGACAACGAAAAAGATCCCCACCAGCAAGTACGCTCTCGACAATTAAACAGGAAGGAGAAAAGAGACTCTCTAATAACTAGCAGTAAGTGACTAATTGTGTTTTTAACCCAGCAAATTAATCACATTAAATTAAGCTGGGTCAGACAACTTAGGCCTACATTGTGGCCTAAGACCCAGCATCAACTCATAGCTTAACAAAGGTGAAGGTAGATTGCCCTAACCTAATTTGGTGAGGAATCCTACTGTGGACCTCAATTTATCTGCCCGCTCTGGACCATTTCCGGAATCTCTAGGCTGACCCCTCTAGGCTAGACTTGATCTACTCTATAGTTAGACTGGAGATATAAGGGGTGGGTTAATTGTGGACCAATTCATACAGAGCATTTTTCGCATTGGTGGTCCGTGTGTGGGGAATTTACAAACCTTAACCTTACTTAACAAAAATTGCAGAACTAGGCTAAATGGTCTAGCCTAAGCCTAACCTAATCAAGCCTAATTAGGTCTACAACCTAGGGCCTAACTACGAAACATTTACATTTAAGGAGTCTCATTCTCTTATAAGCTTAGACCTGAGTGACACATACGTACTTGGGGGGGGATTAAACCAAATTTAAAACTTGACTGTTTTGTCTGTGATCTCTTTTCTCTAGTAATTTCTTCTTGTCCTATATTTCATTACGATCCCCAGTTAAACAATTTTGACTTAGACATGGACAGTGCGGAATTGAAAAAGTTAAAAAAGATAAGGGGGGCAAAGTTGGGAGCTGTTACAAAGGCTGTGAACACTTTTAACAATATTACACAACCAGGTAAGGAAGATTTAGAGTGTGTAATTCTTAAATTGGAAACTAAAAAGAAGGAAATAATAGCCATTAATGAGAGTATTTCAGAGTTAGTTGAATCCGAAATGGCTGAAGAACAATTGATAGACCTTTACGCTGATAATGATGACAGGTAATCTCAATTGAACAGCAAATAAGGAGACTACGGTCTCGTTTGACTGACTTAAAACACAAATAAAACCTAATTCTGATTTTAATCAAAGTAGAGCTAACCTTCAACAAAATTTAAGTGGCATGCTAAATCCTGAGTCACAAGAATTGAGGGCTCAGTTACCCTTTTGCTAGTACCAACATTTGAAGGGGACACGGTACAATTCCCATCTTTCATTGACAAATTTGAGAGTTTAATAGGTAATAAACCTTATATTTCAACTGTTGAAAAGTTTAGCTACTTAACTAGTTTCCTTAAAGGCCCAGCCTATAACCTGATAGCCTATTTACCAGCCGTAGGGAATTCATATGAAGTAGCTATTGATCTCTTAAAACGTAATTACATTAATAAAGATGAGATTGTATATGAATTATCTCAACAAATTTTTGATTTTGCACCCATAAAAGATAACCATAGTGATATGGAAAATTTTTATACAAAATTAGAAGCTATTATAGGACAACTGGTTAGCAATGAGATAGATATTAAAGCTTCATCTTGGATTATACAAGGCATAGTTCTTAGGTGCCTTCCTTTGAGGGTTAAAGATATTTTAATTCTAAAGACGGGAGAAAATTATCCTAATCTGAAGATATAAGAAAACACTTTCCCAATATCCTAACTAATTACAAATTGAGAGATTTCCAACACAAAATAAGACCCAGACTATGGATAAACCAAAGACTGTTCCCAGAGACCAACTAGCTACAGCCAAACAGACAAAACTTGATACTGTAGAATCAAATGTGACCAACTGTAATACACGAACACCTACATTACAGAACTTTAATGTAACTGCTGCCTCAACTTACACACTACATTGCAAATTTTGTGCAAGTAATGAACACAGTAGTACTGGGTGTGACAAATATTCAGACTTTAACCAAAGAGCTAAAAGATGTGAACAGTTGAACCTATGTAAAAAGTGTACTGGCCAGGGACATTATAAGAAAGACTGTAAATCTAGGTTAAGATTCAAGTGTAAGTTTTGTAAAAGTTTACGACATGTCTCATCAATGTGTGATTCACCAAAGTGTCCAAACAATAGTACTCAAACTCAAAAGATACCTCCCCCAAACAAAGGTAATCAAGAAAATGCCACTTTCATGGGACATTCTGTTTGTTCAAACAACGTAACAAAAACACTGAGATTCTTTTACCAACTATTACTTTGGACTTAGTGAATAGTGAGGGTAGCACCACTCCAGTGAGATGTCTTATAGACTGTTGTTCTCAACAAACATTTGTTTCACAAAATGTAGTAAATAAATTGGGTTTGACACCAAACCCGAATGAACAAAAACTCAATATTGCATCCTTTGTTAAGGATAACTCGGACAAAAATAGCTATAAGACAATTGACCTGGAACTACAGTTAGAAAATAAATTAGAGAAAATTGAAGCAGTTATTATTTCTAAAGTAGGACAAAACAAACTGGTTATACCCAAACTAGAACAAACCATAAATCATTTGGGAAAACACTACAAAATAGCTGATAGACATATCACTAACAACACAGTAGCTAACATTGAAATGTTAATGGGGGCAGATTATATTAATCTTATTCATAAGGGCATAGTAAGATAGGTAATGGTATAGCTATTCAGACTCCATCAGGGATAGCCCCTTTGGGTGACTATCCAAATACAACCTAGACCTAAACCAAAATAGTTCATGACCAACAAATACTATGTGCCTCAACTCAGTCCTACATAACACCTGTAAGAATAGCAACACTTTGAATAATATTATCTCAACTGAGAACATTAATTCATCATTATCAAATGAAACTTTGGATGAGGCAATTCAAACTTTATGGTTGCTAGAATCTGTGGGTATACATGACACAAATCAAACTTCAGAAGATCAGTTAATGGTAGAAAGATTTGAAGACACCATTCAGTGCAAAGACAATAGTTATTTTATTGAGTTACCTTGGAAAATAAATTGTCCAACTTTAAGAGATAATCTCAAAGTAGCTAAAGGACATTTATATAAAGTAATGAAAAAACTCAAACAAGATAATAATATAAAATATATAATGATGTCTTCAAAGAACAGCTACAGAAAGGCTTCATTGAAGAAGTAACAAATAACCCTTTTAAAAAAGATGGTTGTCATTATTTAACCCACAGGGGGTCTATCGACAAGATGCCCCAACAACAAAACTCAGAGTAGTATATAACTGTAGCCTCAAAGACAGTGATAAACACAGTTTGAATGATTGCCTGATTGAGGGTCCTAATCTCATTTCTGACCTTGTGAAGATCTTACTGAGGTTCAGGTTAGACAAATATGCCGTACAAAGTGACATTTCAAAGGCATTTTTGAGAATAAATCTTAAAAATGAATATGATAAGAACCAACTTAGGTTCTTATGGTTCAAGGATCCATTTGATTTGAATAAAGGGTTCATAACCTATAGATTTAATGTTGTGTTGTTTGGAGCCAATTGCTCACCTAGCCTATTAGCATTGACAATTGACATCATTTAAACCAGTTTAATAACTCTTTAACATTGAACTTCCTTAAGGAACATTTTTACGTAGACAATCTAATAGGCTCAACAACAACAAAATCTGAATTATCTGAAGTCTATGAACACTCTCAAAACATTATGCAACAAGGTAACTTTGAACTTAGAGAGTGGATTTCAAATGATGAGGATTTAAACAAAAAGATTTTAAAGGATAATAATGGTCTTACTGAGCCATCAGACAGAGTTAAAACTTTAGGTATGAACTGGTATTTGGATGCAACTTCTAACAGTCATGATTCAATCTGTACTAAAGGTTTTAAACTTGATTAGTGTTAGAAAATCTAGAAGAGGAAGAACCATTGTTGTCCCAAGGCGATACGATGACTAAGCTGATTGATGCAGCATTGCTTGTATATATATTAAGTTAAGGTGTATATATATCCATCTCATAATTGTAAGGTTAGTGAAAAATTAACTTAATTTAGAGCTAGCATTTTTTAGCTCTTGTGGCATCATTGTTTGGTCACACTGTTGGCATCATTTTGGGACGCTGCGCGTCTTTTCTACTCGTTTGTGGAAGGTCGTACGTAAAGGTGTGGTCTGATAGAGAGCTCTCTTGCAATTCAGTTTGGTTGTTTAGATACATGATTGTTGCATCGTGCAATAGTCCAGGTTGCGTTGTTGTTGCAAGGTTCAGAAAGAAGACCACAAATAGTACCCTTTTTGTTTACTTTAAGTTCATGTAATTAAGGTCTAAGGTAGGCCCGCATCGAGTCAGCAACCCTGAGGTTACCCTGAGGTAGGACCTAATAGGATCTCAAATCCGTAAGTTTTAATTTAGCTTAACTTGGGCTTAGGTAGAACTTGCCCTTTAGAATTTGGCCGTTCACGGCTCAGCTGGGATTTCGAACCCGACAAATAAATAAAATAACATGGTCCTTCAGAACCGGATTTCTACCCCAAGACTGAGTCAGTGACCATTTTTCGGCAAAGTTCTGATTGTGCAAATTGTATCCCAAGTTAGGCCTAGACGGGTTGAGTATTATTGAGTTAAGGTCCCAGGGTAAAGTTTGGTCGCCCAATTGCGAAACTTGGCCAGTCGTCTGTCGTTTTTGGCCTACATTTTTTCCGGTTTGGTTAATTTTGGGTTATTATTGAATTAAGGTCCCAGGGTAAAGTTTGGTCGCCCAATTGCGAAACTTGGCCAGTCGTCTGTCGTTTTTGGCCTACTTTTTTTCCGGTTTGGTTAATTTTGGGTTATTATTGAATTAAGGTCCCAGGGAAAAGTTTGGTCGCCCAATTGCGAAACTTGGCCAGTCGTCTGTCATTTTTGGCCTACATTTTTTCCGGTTTGGTTAATTTTGGGTTATTATTGAATTAAGGTCCCAGGGTAAAGTTTGGTCGCCCAATTGCGAAACTTGGCCAGTCGTTTGTCGTTTTTGGCCTACATTTTTTCCGGTTTGGTTAATTTTGGGTCATTATTGAATTAAGGTCCTGGGTGGAAAATTTGGTATTCCATACTGGTGTTTGGTTAGTACCCCCCAGCAATTCAGTTTATTTGAAAGTAAAATTTGCGTTTGATCAGTTTGGTTAAGTATTTCTGCCAATTCAGCTCATTTGGTATTGAGCCCAAGGGTTGTTTACATTGAAGATGAGTGCATCTGAATTGAACAAATTTATAAAAAGAAGTGCCTACAAAGGTCTAATTACAAAGGTCATTGCCACTATAGATTCTGCCATAGAGCAAGAGGATTTACGCTTAGTGACTGCGCAGCTTGCCATATTAGAAACTAAAAAGGTTGCTCTAAGTGAGGTAAATGTTAAAATTGAGGCTCTTATAGAAGAGGATGAAATAGAAAGTAACATAATTTACTTTGAAGAGATTATTGATGATATGATTAACGTAGGCCTCCGAGCAAAAGAGTTTAGCAGCTCAGTACAGTTAGAGACCAGGTCTAATAATGAAACACAACACTCAACAAATGATGCTTGTGAAGTTAAGGTTAACAGATCTGTAGTTCAATTACCGAGGCTTGTACTCAAAACATTTTCTGGGAGTATTCAGGAATGGCAAGGATGGGCAGACAGTTTTCAATCAGCAGTTCATTCTAGTCAAGTGTTAAGTGCCGTGGAGAAGTTTAATTATTTGCGGTCCCTCTTGGAAGGGGAGGCAGCAAAGACTATAGCAGGATTAGCATTAACAGAGGCTAATTATAATGTGGCTTGGGATATATTAAAGAAACGGTTTGGTAAGCCAAGATCTTAATTAAAAGCCACCTCCGTGCACTTTTAGCTATACCTCCTGTTAATAATCCTAATAGTGTCAAGGAGTTACGGCAGTTATATGATGAATTTGAAATTAGAACTAGGTCCCTGGACAACTTGGGTGTAGGAATGGAAAAGTATGGTATAATGTTGGTTCCTACACTGGAGTCTAAATTGCCTAGCTCAATTTTGCTTGAATTAAGTAGGGGACACTCTGCAGAACATGTGTACATCCCCCTTCAGCAGATGTTAAGTCTTTTAGGCACAGAATTAGCAAGACGAGAGGGAGTTGAGTTTGCACAGTGGGATGGTAAACAAGGGGACAAAGGCAGGCACAGCACCAAAGTTTCCACAAAAAGGAATAGCCCAGGTACAGTGTCAGCTCTACATGCCTCCTCTGAGAATAAATTAAAGGGAATCAAGGAATGCATATTTTGCGAAGGCAACCACAAGTCATATAAATGTGAGGTGGCTGAGGCCTTACCCTTTGAGGAGAGAAAGGACAGGGTAACTAAGTCCACAGCATGTTTTAAATGTTTTTTGAAAGGTCATAGAGCAAGGTTTTGTAAGTTTAAAATTTTGTGCAAAAAATGTCATGGTAGGCATCAGCCATTATTGTGTGAAAACACTCTTAGTAGGCCTACCCCAGAAGTAGAGACATCAGTGGCACATGCCACTGCTATGCAAGGGAGTAAAAGTAAAGGGGGATTATTGCAAACAACTGCAGCCTTATTAATTGGGAATGAGGGAGAAGCTACTGTAAGAGTGTTGTTTGATAGTGGTAGCCAGTGTAGTTTTATTAAGACCAGAATTTCCAGAAAATTGAAGTTTAAAGAACTTAAGAGGGAAAATTTAAGAATTTCTGGGTTTGGGGGTTCCGTTCAAAACCGAACCAAATTTAAGAAGGTAGAAGTTCTGGTTAAAGGGTTGTTACCGCAAAGTCCCACTATCAAGGTCCAAGCTGTAGAGATTGAGGAACTTTGTGCTCCAGTCACTACTTGTTTAGATATGGCATGTGTCCAAGAATTGCAAGTTAAAGGAATTAATTTGGGCAATAATAAGTTTGAGGGAACAGAAGATATTAGTCTTTTGATTGGAGCTGACTATTATTGGGACTTCATCACTGGTAATATTGTCCGTACATCTCAAGGCCCGGTAGCTATTGAAAGTAAGCTAGGCTGGATGCTACATGGTAGTTATTGCAATGAAATGGAAGTTAAGGCTCTTTTTGTTAAGATTGAGGAGAACAGCCATGGTCTGGAAAGGCATTTGAAAGCGTTTTGGGAACTTGAATCTATTGGTATAAAGGACAACCAGGCAAGTACAGTGAACAATGATGTTTTAGAGCAATTTGAAAAAGGGATTGGGTTTAGAGATGGTTGCTATGAAGTTGGCCTACCATGGAAGGATTCTTGCAAACCCGGTTCAAACCTTCAGCTAGCTAATCGGAGGTTGGAGACTTCATTGTACAGGCTAAGAAAAAATGAGGTTGTTAATTGAATACGATGAGGCCATCCTAAGTTATGTAAGGGAGGGCTATGCTGAAAGGGTGCAAGGTGAGCTGGTGAGCCAGGAGGCACATTATCTGCCACACCATGCAGTGGTACGGCGAGACAAAACTACCACCAAACTGAGGGTAGTTTTTGATGGCTCAGCCAAGGACAAAGGTGGTGTGTCCTTGAATGACTGTTTGGATGCTGGGCCAAATTTAAATGCAGATTTATTTTCCTTGTTACTGAGATTCAGGTTTGGTAGAGTAGCATTGACTGCAGATGTGAAGCAAGCCTTTTTGCGGATAAAGTTAAAACCAGAGGACAGAGATGCAGTAAGGTATCTGTGGGTGGATACGAAAGACTTGTTGGAAAATGAACCTAAGGTTCAAGCATATAGAATGAAGTCAGTGTTGTTTGGCCTCAGCTCTAGTCCATTTCTGTTGGCAGCTACTATGCAGTACCATTTTAAGAAATATTCTGAAGTCTATCCTAACACTATTGAACACATAAGGAAAAATTTTATGTTGATGATTTGCTATGTTCCGTGGATAATACAGAAATGGCTAAACAGATATTCATGGAGGCTAGAGCTATAATGAGGGAGGCTGGCATGGAGCTCAGAAAATGGCAGACCAATCATTCGCAATTACAAGAGTTTATGAGTCATTCCTCTGTAGTACCTGATGCAGCAGAAAGTATTGAGGATTCTGGTATTAAGGAGTTGTGGGCAATAGACGCAAAGGTGCTAGGCATCGTTTGGCAGCAAGATGATGATTTGTTTACCTTCAATGGGAAATCTTTAGTAGAGCTGGCTGAGAATGAGACAAGGTGGACAAAACGTACAGCTCTTAGTTTGGCTTCGAAGGTCTTTGATCCTCTTGGATTCCTGGCTCCATTTGTGATAAAGTCAAAAATTTGGTTTCAGAGCCTCTGGGAAATTGGACTTGGTTGGGACCAAGAGTTACCTGATCATATGGTGGTAAGGTGGAAATATTGGTTCAAAGAATTGGCACATCTTGGAGACATTGAAATCCCAAGATGGTACTTTGGAGAGTTGAACAATAGTCCAGACAACTTGGAGCTGCACATCTTTTGTGATGCAAGTGAGGAAGCCTATGCAACTTGTATTTATATAAGAGGCGCATTGCAAGAGGAAGTAAGTTGCAGGTTGGTTGCTGCAAAGAGTAGAGTAGCACCTTTGAAAAGGCTTTCGGTTCCAAGGTTGGAATTGATGGGTGCCGTTATTGCTAGTCGGCTTGCAATTACAGTGCGAAAGTCTTTGGCCCTCTATGAAATTCCAAGCTATTATTGGACAGACTCCACTATAGTTTGGCACTGGTTAAGAAGTCAGGCAAGGAAATGGAAACCATTTGTTGCCAATAGGGTGGAGGAAATTCAAGCGCACACAGATCCCAAGCAATGGAAGCATTGTCCAGGCATCCAAAACCCCGCTGATTTACCAACACGAGGAATTTCGGTGAAAGATCTTTCACAATCAAGTTTGTGGTGGAATGGGCCAGAGTGGCTAAAACTTGGAAGTGAAAACTGGCCTTCTAATCAGCCTATTGTAGGAGAATGCCAGGCTGAAGAAGCATGGGTGAGTGAGGTGAGAAAATGCGCGGTGAACAGTTGTCAAGTTATGCAGCAGGACCCCATATTGAGGCTTGAGGACATTAGCAGTCTGAAAAGATTGTTAAGAGTGACAGCATGGATATATAGATTTACCAACAACATTAAGGGAGAAACAAGAAGGGAAGGAATTCTGAACAGTAATGAGATTCAGCAAGCCAGGAAATACTGGGTGGTATATGCGCGAAGGAAAAATTTGGTGAAGAGCGGGAATTGCTCACCAGCCATCCATTACAGGTTCTACCAACACATTCTGCGCTCAAGGGTTTGGATGTGTTTTTGGATCAGGATTTATTGAGAGTAGGAGGTAGACTACAGTTTTCTGGGCTTCCAGAGGAGAAAAGACATCCAATTTTGCTACCTTCTGGGGGGCACTTTGTGGACCTTTTGATCCTGGATACTCATCATAAGCTGTTACATGCTGGAGTTAGAGAAGTGATAATAGAGATTAGACAACAATTTTGGATTCCCAAAATTAGACAAGTAGTGAAAAAGGTCTTGCATAAATGTGTGGTTTGCAAGCGTTGGAGTGCAAAGCCTTATTATGAAAAGGTGGCTCCACTTCCAAGAGAACGGTGTGTCTATACTGCCCCATTTGATGTAGTGGGAGTAGACTTTGCAGGGCCAGTCTATGTGTATGAGCGAGGGGAGTCTAACAAAGGTTATATATGTCTTTTCACCTGTGCTACCACCAGAGCAATCCATTTGGAGTTGGTAAGCAACTTAAGTAGTGATGTATTTCTTTTGGCCTTTAAAGGTTTGTGAACAGAAGGGGTTTCCCAAATAAAATCATATCGGATAATGCAAAAACCTTCAAAAAGGCTGCAAAGGAACTCCAAGAAATTTGGTCCTTGCTAAAAGAGGAAGGATTCCAATCCTACTTTTCACACCAAGGGGTACAGTGGGAGTTTATTGTTGAGAGAGCACCATGGTGGGGAGGATTTTGGGAAAGGCTAGTGAGAAGTGTAAAGTGTCCATTAAAGAAACTTTTAGCTAATGCTCATTTGAGCAAAGAAGAATTCTCTACTGTTTTATGTGAAGTAGAAGCAATGGTGAACAGTAGGCCTATCACTTTTGTTTACAACAGTAGGCAGGATGCAGAGCCATTGACACCAAATCATTTTCTTTGTGGTAAACGATTAACATCAAACCCCAGTGTGCCAGAAGACTTGCAGCCTATCCAGAGCACTCAAGGAGAGTTAACCAGACGGTTCAGGTACCTTGAAGAGCTACAAGATCAGTTATGGAAGAGGTGGCAGATGGAATACTTGCCAGAACTCAATTATTACCCATCAGGCAAGGTAAAGGGCTCCAATGCAAATTGTATCAAGGTGGGAGAAGTGGTAATGATTGGGGATGAAAGACCAAGGCAATGCTGGAAGCTTGGCATAATTGAAGAGTTGTTTGTTGGCAAAGACAATTTAGTTAGGTCTGCACTGGTAAAGACTTCAGGAGGAAAGTTAAAGAGACCTATACAAAAACTCTATGCTTTAGAAATCAGCAAAAACACAGATAGTCAAGATGAAACATTTGAGTTACAGCCTCATGGAGAAGGCTTGGCTAACCTTGCAGAAGGTAATGACAACAATGCCTCTTCGGTGGGGAGTGTTAGAAAATCTAGAAGAGGAAGAACCATTGTTGTCCCAAGGCGATACGATGACTAAGCTGATTGATGCAGCATTGCTTGTATATATATTAAGTTAAGGTGTATATATCCATCTCATAATTGTAAGGTTAGTGAAAAATTAACTTAATTTAGAGCTAGCATTTTTTAGCTCTTGTGGCATCATTGTTTGGTCACACTGTTGGCATCATTTTGGGACGCTGCGCGTCTTTTCTACTCGTTTGTGGAAGGTCGTACGTAAAGGTGTGGTCTGATAGAGAGCTCTCTTGCAATTCAGTTTGGTTGTTTAGATACATGATTGTTGCATCGTGCAATAGTCCAGGTTGCGTTGTTGTTGCAAGGTTCAGAAAGAAGACCACAAATAGTACCCTTTTTGTTTACTTTAAGTTCATGTAATTAAGGTCTAAGGTAGGCCCGCATCGAGTCAGCAACCCTGAGGTTACCCTGAGGTAGGACCTAATAGGATCTCAAATCCGTAAGTTTTAATTTAGCTTAACTTGGGCATTAGGTAGAACTTGCCCTTTAGAATTTGGCCGTTCACGGCTCAGCTGGGATTTCGAACCCGACAAATAAATAAAATAACAATGAGGAAGCAAATACTAAAAGACAAATATTATCAGAGGCTTCCAAAATTTTTGATCCCATGGGTCTATTCCTGCCTTCAACAATAAAATCAAAGATTCTCCTCCAAGAAATTTGGAGGACAAATGTTGGGTGGGATGATCCAATAACAAATGAAAATCAAAAATCTTGGAAGAAGTTAGCTGCTGATTTAACAAAAGTGCAGAACATTAAAATTCAAAGGTGCTGTGGGTTTAGGGATAAGCCCCAGAGACTTCATGTGTTTGCTGATGCAAGCACACAAGCTTATGGGTGCTGTGCGTATCTTGTAAGTCCTACAGAAAGTCATCTAATTTATGCAAAAGGGAAAGTTGCACCTCTCAAACCTACCCGAACCATACCTCAATTGGAACTATTGGCTGCTGCATTAGCCATTAAAACCATTTCATTGCTTAAGGATGCTTACCATGATGTGAACATAACTCATATCCACATCTGGCTTGACAGTCAGATTTGTCTTGCCTGGATACGGAATGATAGCATTAATAGTAAGAATATCTTTGTAAGAAATAGGCTAAAAGAAATAGCTGAAGCTAATGAAAGCCTACAAGTAAACTTTCACTATGTTCCAACTAAACAAAATCCAGCAGACTTTCTGACCAGAGGTTTATCCTACAAGTTGTTGAAGTCAAACAAAACTTGGTTTATGGGACCTAAGTGGCTCTGTAATACAGACCAATGGCCTGTGGAACAAGTTAACTTGACATTAAATTTAATCTTTTCAAATGAAAAGGTTGAACCAATCACTAATTATGAAATTATTCTGATTTCAACAAACTTGTCAGGGTCACAGCCTACTGTTTGAGGTTTGCTCACAACTGTTTAACTACAATTAACAAACAGCTAAATAAAAACAATCATAATTATACAGAAGTTGCAACCAAATACTGGATAGGCCATGCACAACAAAAAGAGTACAATAAAGAGTTAGAATTCTTACTAATGGGAAACAAACAAAAGAACCTGTACCATCAGTAGTTGTGGATCTAAACTTGTTCAGAGATGAGGAAGGCCTTCTAAGGTGTAAAGGGAGATTAGACAAATCAAAACTGTCATACAAAAAAACATCCAATCCTTTTACCTAGATTTAGCTATTTGACAACATTAATCATCAGAAAAACACACAATGATGTATATCATATGGGGGTACCACAGACACTAACTACATTAAGAAAAACTTATTGGATACCCAAGGGAAGGATCACTGTTAAAACAGTCCTGAGTGAGTGTGTCACATGTAGGCGTATTCATGCTAGGCCCTATAGGAAACCAAATCCTCCTGCTTTGCCAGAGGAGAGAGTTACTCTCAACAGACCCTTTGAGACTGTAGGCATTGACTATACAGGAGCATTGACTGTAGGGGTGGTGACACTGAACAAAAAATGTACATTGTACTGTTTACATGTGCTGCCTCACGAGCTGTTTATTGGATGTTGTGGAGGACCTTACAGCAGAATCTTTTGTTGCTGTCTTTAAGAGATTCTGTGCACGACATTCAGTACCCAAGACAGTTTGGACTGACAATGCTACATATTTCAAGGCTGGTGAACAAGTCATCCACGACTTGTTAAGCGATGAACTCACACAATTATATATACAAAATTCAAACATAAAGTGGAAGTATATTCCGGTTGCCTCTCCTTGGTATGGTTCTATCTGGGAGAGGAATATACAAACAGTAAAGAATTGCTTGAAGAAAGCAATTGGCAAAAAACAGATACACTTATTTGGTTGCTCACTCTCCTGGCTGAGATTGAGAACATCATCAACAATAGACCACTCACTTATGTGAGTGACAACATTAATGACCCGGAACCATTAACTCCAAATCATTTGATTCGGGGAGAACAAGTTAGTCTCCTGCCGGACTACAATATAGACTCTTCAGAAGACCCAAACTGGACTCAACGACATGATGAGCTCCAGACTAAGTTACAACATTTAACTAGAGTTAAAGCTCATTTCATTAAACAGTGGAAAACTGAGTACTTGATGGGTCTAAGGGAGAGACATAAACAAATGACTAAGAAGGATTGGTCTGACACAATTAAGGTAGGGGACCTTGTTCTCATACATGACAGTACTCCAAGACAATACTGGCCTCTGGCTAGAGTTTCAGAACTCAGACCAGGGGCAGACGGGGTAACAAGAGTGGTCAAATTAAGGACTTCAACGGGTGACACAACAAGAGACATTTCTCTTTTGTACCCTTTAGAGTCTGGACCCAAAACAATGGACTTTGGAGAACCTTCTCCACTGACAGTAACAACTGGAGACACTGAACTTCCAGTAACTATTCCTTTGACAGTAGGAGTGGTAACGCATCCTACTACAACATTGACAGACACAAGACCTCAGCGACAAACAGCATTAAAGGCGCGACTATTTTTACAACAAAAAATAGATGCTGGGGAATTGTAATTTTATCTTCTAACTTTCATTTTTCTTTTCTTATGGTAAAGACCATAGACAGTTTCATCCTATGGATGTATATTTTCTCTTCTAATTAAATGCTACACCTTCTCCATGAGAAGGTGAGGATAGGCACTGTTAATCAGATTAACAGGCATTTACAGTCAAATAGTTAGCTAGTCTACACTCAGACATAAAAATTGGTGACAATGACACCAAAATTTTTATCTCCCGGGGCCCCCAGTATATGGAAAACTGATGAGTGGGTAGTTGGGAGGTAACGAAAATGGTTCACTGAGTAGGTAGGTAGTTAATCTAACAATTATTAAATTCCTTTTATGTCAATAACTGGGTGGATGAAACCAATTGGTTGCTCACCAGAGTTATTCTCCACACTAGTATTTATATACTGTGTGACAAGAGCGTGCTCGGTAATAGATATACATTACCGATCAACCAACCGAGGAAAAAACCAAGACAACGCTGGTGGAAAAAGCCCCGCGAAGGAGAACAAAGAAACGAAAACGAGGAACGGGCGAAAGGACGGAACGGAGAAGGGACGAGAACAGACAACGAAAAAGATCCCCACCAGCAAGTACGCTCTCGACAATTAAACAGAAGGAGAAAAGAGACTCTCTAATAACTAGCAGTAAGTGACTAATTGTGTTTTTAACCCAGCTTAATCATTAAATTAAGCTGGGTCAGACAATTAGGCCTACATTGTGGCCTAAGACCCAGCATCAACTCATAGCTTAACAAAGGTGAAGGTAGATTGCCCTAACCTAATTTGGTGAGGAATCCTACTGTGGACCTCAATTTATCTGCCCGCTCTGGACCATTTCCGGAATCTCTAGGCTGACCCCTCTAGGCTAGACTTGATCTACTCTATAGTTAGACTGGAGATATAAGGGGTGGGTTAATTGTGGACCAATTCATACAGAGCATTTTTCACATTGGTGGTCCGTGTGTGGGGAATTTACAAACCTTAACCTTACTTAACAAAAATTGCAGAATTAGGCTAAATGGTCTAGCCTAAGCCTAACCTAATCAAGCCTAATTAGGTCTACAACCTAGGGCCTAACTAGGAAACATTTACATTTAAGGAGTCTCATTCTCTTATAAGCTTAGACCTGAGTGACACATAAGTACTTGGGGGGATTAAACCAAATTTAAACTTGACTGTTTTGTCTGTGCTCTCTCTTCTCTGGTAATTTCTTCTTGTCCTCTATTTCATTACGATCCCCAGTTAAACAATTTTGACTTAAACATGGACAGTGCGGAATTGAAAAAGTTAAAAAAGAAAAGGGGGGCAAAGTTGGGAGCTGTTACAAAGGCTGTGAACACTTTTAACAATATTACACAACCAGGTAAGGAAGATTTAGAGTGTGTAATTCTTAAATTGGAAACTAAAAAGAAGGAAATAATAGCCATTGATGAGAGTATTTCAGAGTTAGTTGAATCCGAAATGGCTGAAGAACAATTGATAGACCTTTACGCTGATAATGATGATCAGGTAATCTCAATTGAACAGCAAATAAGGACTACGACTCGTTCGTTTGACTGACTTAACACCAAATAAACCTAATTCTGATTTTAATCAAAGTAGAGCTAACCTTCAACAAAATTTAAGTGGCATGCTAAATCCTGAGTCACAAGAATTGAGGGCTCAGTTACCCATTTTGCTAGTACCAACATTTGAAGGGGACACGGTACAATTCCCATCTTTCATTGACAAATTTGAGAGTTTAATAGGTAATAAACCTTATATTTCAACTGTTGAAAGTTTAGCTACTTAACTAGTTTCCTTAAAGGCCCAGCCTATAACCTGATAGCCTATTTACCAGCCGTAGGGAATTCATATGAAGTAGCTATTGATCTCTTAAAACGTAATTACATTAATAAAGATGAGATTGTATATGAATTATCTCAACAAATTTTTGATTTTGCACCCATAAAAGATAACCATAGTGATATGGAAAATTTTTATACAAAATTAGAAGCTATTATAGGACAACTGGTTAGCAATGAGATAGATATTAAAGCTTCATCTTGGATTATACAAGGCATAGTTCTTAGGTGCCTTCCTTTGAGGGTTAAAGATATTTTAATTCTAAAGACGGGAGAAAATTATCCTAATCTTGAAGATATAGAAAACACTTTCCCAATATCCTAACTAATTACAAATTGAGATATTCCAACACAAAATAAGACCCAGACTATGGATAAACCAAAGACTGTTCCCAGAGACCAACTAGCTACAGCCAAACAGACAAAACTTGATACTGTAGAATCAAATGTGACCAACTGTAATACACGAACACCTACATTACAGAACTTTAATGTAACTGCTGCCTCAACTTACACACTACATTGCAAATTTTGTGCAAGTAATGAACACAGTAGTACTGGGTGTGACAAATATTCAGACTTTAACCAAAGAGCTAAAAGATGTGAACAGTTGAACCTATGTAAAAAGTGTACTGGCCAGGGACATTATAAGAAAGACTGTAAATCTAGGTTAAGATTCAAGTGTAAGTTTTGTAAAAGTTTACGACATGTCTCATCAATGTGTGATTCACCAAAGTGTCCAAACAATAGTACTCAAACTCAAAAGATACCTCCCCAAACAAAGGTAATCAAGAAAATGCCACTTTCATGGGACATTCTGTTTGTTCAAACAACGTAACAAAAACACTGAGATTCTTTTACCAACTATTACTTTGGACTTAGTGAATAGTGAGGGTAGCACCACTCCAGTGAGATGTCTTATAGACTGTTGTTCTCAACAAACATTTGTTTCGCAAAATGTAGTTAATAAATTGGGTTTGACACCAAACCCGAATGAACAAAACTCAATATTGCATCCTTTGTTAAGGATAACTCGGACAAAAATAGCTATAAGACAATTGACCTGGAACTACATTTAGAAAATAAATTAGAGAAAATTGAAGCAGTTATTATTTCTAAAGTAGGACAAAACAAACTGGTTATACCCAAACTAGAACAAACCATAAATCATTTGGGAAAACACTACAAAATAGCTGATAGACATATCACTAACAACACAGTAGCTAACATTGAAATGTTAATGGGGGCAGATTATATTAATCTTATTCATAAGGGCATAGTAGAGATAGGTAATGGTATAGCTATTCAGACTCCATCAGGGATAGCCCCTTTGGGTGACCTATCCAAATACAACCTAGACCTAAACCAAAATAGTTCATGACCAACAAATACTATGTGCCTCAACTCAGTCCTACATAACACCTGTAAGAATAGCAACACTTTGAATAATATTATCTCAACTGAGAACATTAATTCATCATTATCAAATGAAACTTTGGATGAGGCAATTCAAACTTTATGGTTGCTAGAATCTGTGGGTATACATGACACAAATCAAACTTCAGAAGATCAGTTAATGGTAGAAAGATTTGAAGACACCATTCAGTGCAAAGACAATAGTTATTTTATTGAGTTACCTTGGAAAATAAATTGTCCAACTTTAAGAGATAATCTCAAAGTAGCTAAAGGACATTTATATAAAGTAATGAAAAAACTCAAACAAGATAATAATATTCAAATATATAATGATGTCTTCAAAGAACAGCTACAGAAAGGCTTCATTGAAGAAGTAACAAATAACCCTTTTAAAAAAGATGGTTGTCATTATTTAACCCACAGGGGGGTTATCGACAAGATGCCCCAACAACAAAACTCAGAGTAGTATATAACTGTAGCCTCAAAGACAGTGATAAACACAGTTTGAATGATTGCCTGATTGAGGGTCCTAATCTCATTTCTGACCTTGTGAAGATCTTACTGAGGTTCAGGTTAGATAAATATGCCGTACAAAGTGACATTTCAAAGGCATTTTTGAGAATAAATCTTAAAAATGAATATGATAAGAACCAACTTAGGTTCTTATGGTTCAAGGATCCATTTGATTTGAATAAAGGGTTCATAACCTATAGATTTAATGTTGTGTTGTTTGGAGCCAATTGCTCACCTAGCCTATTAGCATTGACAATTAGACATCATTTAAACCAGTTTAATAACTCTTTAACATTGAACTTCCTTAAGGAACATTTTTACGTAGACAATCTAATAGGCTCAACAACAACAAAATCTGAATTATCTGAAGTCTATGAACACTCTCAAAACATTATGCAACAAGGTAACTTTGAACTTAGAGAGTGGATTTCAAATGATGAGGATTTAAACAAAAAGATTTTAAAGGATAATAATGGTCTTACTGAGCCATCAGACAGAGTTAAAACTTTAGGTATGAACTGGTATTTGGATGCAACTTCTAACAGTCATGATTCAATCTGTACTAAAGGTTTTAAACTTGATTAGTGTTAGAAAATCTAGAAGAGGAAGAACCATTGTTGTCCCAAGGCGATACGATGACAGCTGATTGATGCAGCATTGCTTGTATATATATTAAGTTAAGGTGTATATATATCCATCTCATAATTGTAAGGTTAGTGAAAAATTAACTTAATTTAGAGCTAGCATTTTTTAGCTCTTGTGGCATCATTGTTTGGTCACACTGTTGGCATCATTTTGGGACGCTGCGCGTCTTTTCTACTCGTTTGTGGAAGGTCGTACGTAAAGGTGTGGTCTGATAGAGAGCTCTCTTGCAATTCAGTTTGGTTGTTTAGATACATGATTGTTGCATCGTGCAATAGTCCAGGTTGCGTTGTTGTTGCAAGGTTCAGAAAGAAGACCACAAATAGTACCCTTTTTGTTTACTTTAAGTTCATGTAATTAAGGTCTAAGGTAGGCCCGCATCGAGTCAGCAACCCTGAGGTTACCCTGAGGTAGGACCTAATAGGATCTCAAATCCGTAAGTTTTAATTTAGCTTAACTTGGGCATTAGGTAGAACTTGCCCTTTAGAATTTGGCCGTTCACGGCTCAGCTGGGATTTCGAACCCGACAAATAAATAAAATACATGGTCCTTCAGAACCGGATTTCTACCCCAAGACTGAGTCAGTGACCATTTTTCGGCAAAGTTCTGATTGTGCAAATTGTATCCCAAGTTAGGCCTAGACGGGTTGAGTATTATTGAGTTAAGGTCCCAGGGTAAAGTTGGTCGCCCAATTGCGAAACTTGGCCAGTCGTCTGTCGTTTTTGGCCTACATTTTTTCCGGTTTGGTTAATTTTGGGTTATTATTGAATTAAGGTCCCAGGGTAAAGTTTGGTCGCCCAATTGCGAAACTTGGCCAGTCGTCTGTCGTTTTTGGCCTACTTTTTTTCCGGTTTGGTTAATTTTGGGTTATTATTGAATTAAGGTCCCAGGGAAAAGTTTGGTCGCCCAATTGCGAAACTTGGCCAGTCGTCTGTCATTTTTGGCCTACATTTTTTCCGTTTGGTTAATTTTGGGTTATTATTGAATTAAGGTCCCAGGGTAAAGTTTGGTCGCCCAATTGCGAAACTTGGCCAGTCGTTTGTCGTTTTTGGCCTACATTTTTTCCGGTTTGGTTAATTTTGGGTCATTATTGAATTAAGGTCCTGGGGTGGAAAATTTGGTATTCCATACTGGTGTTTGGTTAGTACCCCACCCAGCAATTCAGTTTATTTGAAAGTAAAATTTGCGTTTGATCAGTTTGGTTAAGTATTTCTGCCAATTCAGCTCATTTGGTATTGAGCCCAAGGGTTGTTTACATTGAAGATGAGTGCATCTGAATTGAACAAATTTATAAAAAGAAGTGCCTACAAAGGTCTAATTACAAAGGTCATTGCCACTATAGATTCTGCCATAGAGCAAGAGGATTTACGCTTAGTGACTGCGCAGCTTGCCATATTAGAAACTAAAAAGGTTGCTCTAAGTGAGGTAAATGTTAAAATTGAGGCTCTTATAGAAGAGGATGAAATAGAAAGTAACATAATTTACTTTGAAGAGATTATTGATGATATGATTAACGTAGGCCTCCGAGCAAAAGAGTTTAGCAGCTCAGTACAGTTAGAGACCAGGTCTAATAATGAAACACAACACTCAACAAATGATGCTTGTGAAGTTAAGGTTAACAGATCTGTAGTTCAATTACCGAGGCTTGTACTCAAAACATTTTCTGGGAGTATTCAGGAATGGCAAGGATGGGCAGACAGTTTTCAATCAGCAGTTCATTCTAGTCAAGTGTTAAGTGCCGTGGAGAAGTTTAATTATTTGCGGTCCCTCTTGGAAGGGGAGCAGCAAAGACTATAGCAGGATTAGCATTAACAGAGGCTAATTATAATGTGGCTTGGGATATATTAAAGAAACGGTTTGGTAAGCAAGAGATCTTAATTAAAAGCCACCTCCGTGCACTTTTAGCTATACCTCCTGTTAATAATCCTAATAGTGTCAAGGAGTTACGGCAGTTATATGATGAATTTGAAATTAGAACTAGGTCCCTGGACAACTTGGGTGTAGGAATGGAAAAGTATGGTATAATGTTGGTTCCTACACTGGAGTCTAAATTGCCTAGCTCAATTTTGCTTGAATTAAGTAGGGGACACTCTGCAGAACATGTGTACATCCCCCTTCAGCAGATGTTAAGTCTTTTAGGCACAGAATTAGCAAGACGAGAGGGAGTTGAGTTTGCACAGTGGGATGGTAAACAAGGGGACAAAGGCAGGCACAGCACCAAAGTTTCCACAAAAAGGAATAGCCCAGGTACAGTGTCAGCTCTACATGCCTCCTCTGAGAATAAATTAAAGGGAATCAAGGAATGCATATTTTGCGAAGGCAACCACAAGTCATATAAATGTGAGGTGGCTGAGGCCTTACCCTTTGAGGAGAGAAAGGACAGGGTAACTAAGTCCACAGCATGTTTTAAATGTTTTTTGAAAGGTCATAGAGCAAGGTTTTGTAAGTTTAAAATTTTGTGCAAAAAATGTCATGGTAGGCATCAGCCATTATTGTGTGAAAACACTCTCAGTAGGCCTACCCCAGAAGTAGAGACATCAGTTGCACATGCCACTGCTATGCAAGGGAGTAAAAGTAAAGGGGGATTATTGCAAACAACTGCAGCCTTATTAATTGGGAATGAGGGAGAAGTTACTGTAAGAGTGTTGTTTGATAGTGGTAGCCAGTGTAGTTTTATTAAGACCAGAATTTCCAGAAAATTGAAGTTTAAAGAACTTAAGAGGGAAAATTTAAGAATTTCTGGGTTTGGGGGTTCCGTTCAAAACCGAACCAAATTTAAGAAGGTAGAAGTTCTGGTTAAAGGGTTGTTACCGCAAAGTCCCACTATCAAGGTCCAAGCTGTAGAGATTGAGGAACTTTGTGCTCCAGTCACTACTTGTTTAGATATGGCATGTGTCCAAGAATTGCAAGTTAAAGGAATTAATTTGGGCAATAATAAGTTTGAGGGAACAGAAGATATTAGTCTTTTGATTGGAGCTGACTATTATTGGGACTTCATCACTGGTAATATTGTCCGTACATCTCAAGGCCCGGTAGCTATTGAAAGTAAGCTAGGCTGGATGCTACATGGTAGTTATTGCAATGAAATGGAAGTTAAGGCTCTTTTTGTTAAGATTGAGGAGAACAGCCATGGTCTGGAAAGGCATTTGAAAGCGTTTTGGGAACTTGAATCTATTGGTATAAAGGACAACCAGGCAAGTACAGTGAAGAATGATGTTTTAGAGCAATTTGAAAAAGGGATTGGGTTTAGAGATGGTTGCTATGAAGTTGGCCTACCATGGAAGGATTCTTGCAAACCCGGTTCAAACCTTCAGCTAGCTAATCGGAGGTTGGAGACTTCATTGTACAGGCTAAGAAAAAATGAGTTGTTGTTAATTGAATACGATGAGGCCATCCTAAGTTATGTAAGGGAGGGCTATGCTGAAAGGGTGCAAGGTGAGCTGGTGAGCCAGGAGGCACATTATCTGCCACACCATGCAGTGGTACGGCGAGACAAAACTACCACCAAACTGAGGGTAGTTTTTGATGGCTCAGCCAAGGACAAAGGTGGTGTGTCCTTGAATGACTGTTTGGATGCTGGGCCAAATTTAAATGCAGATTTATTTTCCTTGTTACTGAGATTCAGGTTTGGTAGAGTAGCATTGACTGCAGATGTGAAGCAAGCTTTTTTGCGGATAAAGTTAAAACCAGAGGACAGAGATGCAGTAAGGTATCTGTGGGTGGATACGAAAGACTTGTTGGAAAATGAACCTAAGGTTCAAGCATATAGAATGAAGTCAGTGTTGTTTGGCCTCAGCTCTAGTCCATTTCTGTTGGCAGCTACTATGCAGTACCATTTTAAGAAATATTCTGAAGTCTATCCTAACACTATTGAACACATAAGGAAAAATTTTTATGTTGATGATTTGCTATGTTCCGTGGATAATACAGAAATGGCTAAACAGATATTCATGGAGGCTAGAGCTATAATGAGGGAGGCTGGCATGGAGCTCAGAAAATGGCAGACCAATCATTCGCAATTACAAGAGTTTATGAGTCATTCCTCTGTAGTACCTGATGCAGCAGAAAGTATTGAGGATTCTGGTATTAAGGAGTTGTGGGCAATAGACGCAAAGGTGCTAGGCATCGTTTGGAAGCAAGATGATGATTTGTTTACCTTCAATGGGAAATCTTTAGTAGAGCTGGCTGAGAATGAGACAAGGTGGACAAAACGTACAGCTCTTAGTTTGGCTTCGAAGGTCTTTGATCCTCTTGGATTCCTGGCTCCATTTGTGATAAAGTCAAAAATTTGGTTTCAGAGCCTCTGGGAAATTGGACTTGGTTGGGACCAAGAGTTACCTGATCATATGGTGGTAAGGTGGAAATATTGGTTCAAAGAATTGGCACATCTTGGAGACATTGAAATCCCAAGATGGTACTTTGGAGAGTTGAACAATAGTCCAGACAACTTGGAGCTGCACATCTTTTGTGATGCAAGTGAGGAAGCCTATGCAACTTGTATTTATATAAGAGGCGCATTGCAAGAGGAAGTAAGTTGCAGGTTGGTTGCTGCAAAGAGTAGAGTAGCACCTTTGAAAAGGCTTTCGGTTCCAAGGTTGGAATTGATGGGTGCCGTTATTGCTAGTCGGCTTGCAATTACAGTGCGAAAGTCTTTGGCCCTCTATGAAATTCCAAGCTATTATTGGACAGACTCCACTATAGTTTGGCACTGGTTAAGAAGTCAGGCAAGGAAATGGAAACCATTTGTTGCCAATAGGGTGGAGGAAATTCAAGCGCACACAGATCCCAAGCAATGGAAGCATTGTCCAGGCATCCAAAACCCCGCTGATTTACCAACACGAGGAATTTCGGTGAAAGATCTTTCACAATCAAGTTTGTGGTGGAATGGGCCAGAGTGGCTAAAACTTGGAAGTGAAAACTGGCCTTCTAATCAGCCTATTGTAGGAGAATGCCAGGCTGAAGAAGCATGGGTGAGTGAGGTGAGAAAATGCGCGGTGAACAGTTGTCAAGTTATGCAGCAGGACCCCATATTGAGGCTTGAGGACATTAGCAGTCTGAAAAGATTGTTAAGAGTGACAGCATGGATATATAGATTTACCAACAACATTAAGGGAGAAACAAGAAGGGAAGGAATTCTGAACAGTAATGAGATTCAGCAAGCCAGGAAATACTGGGTGGTATATGCGCGGAAGGAAAAATTTGGTGAAGAGCGGGAATTGCTCACCAGCCATCCATTACAGGTTCTACCAACACATTCTGCGCTCAAGGGTTTGGATGTGTTTTTGGATCAGGATTTATTGAGAGTAGGAGGTAGACTACAGTTTTCTGGGCTTCCAGAGGAGAAAAGACATCCAATTTTGCTACCTTCTGGGGGCACTTTGTGGACCTTTTGATCCTGGATACTCATCATAAGCTGTTACATGCTGGAGTTAGAGAAGTGATAATAGAGATTAGACAACAATTTTGGATTCCCAAAATTAGACAAGTAGTGAAAAAGGTCTTGCATAAATGTGTGGTTTGCAAGCGTTGGAGTGCAAAGCCTTATTATGAAAAGGTGGCTCCACTTCCAAGAGAACGGTGTGTCTATACTGCCCCATTTGATGTAGTGGGAGTAGACTTTGCAGGGCCAGTCTATGTGTATGAGCGAGGGGAGTCTAACAAAGGTTATATATGTCTTTTCACCTGTGCTACCACCAGAGCAATCCATTTGGAGTTGGTAAGCAACTTAAGTAGTGATGTATTTCTTTGGCCTTTAAAGGGTTTGTGAACAGAAGGGGTTTCCCAAATAAAATCATATCGGATAATGCAAAAACCTTCAAAAAGGCTGCAAAGGAACTCCAAGAAATTTGGTCCTTGCTAAAAGAGGAAGGATTCCAATCCTACTTTTCACACCAAGGGGTACAGTGGGAGTTTATTGTTGAGAGAGCACCATGGTGGGGAGGATTTTGGGAAAGGCTAGTGAGAAGTGTAAAGTGTCCATTAAAGAAACTTTTAGCTAATGCTCATTTGAGCAAAGAAGAATTCTCTACTGTTTTATGTGAAGTAGAAGCAATGGTGAACAGTAGGCCTATCACTTTTGTTTACAACAGTAGGCAGGATGCAGAGCCATTGACACCAAATCATTTTCTTTGTGGTAAACGATTAACATCAAACCCAGTGTGCCAGAAGACTTGCAGCCTATCCAGAGCACTCAAGGAGAGTTAACCAGACGGTTCAGGTACCTTGAAGAGCTACAAGATCAGTTATGGAAGAGGTGGCAGATGGAATACTTGCCAGAACTCAATTATTACCCATCAGGCAAGGTAAAGGGCTCCAATGCAAATTGTATCAAGGTGGGAGAAGTGGTAATGATTGGGGATGAAAGACCAAGGCAATGCTGGAAGCTTGGCTTAATTGAAGAGTTGTTTGTTGGCAAAGACAATTTAGTTAGGTCTGCACTGGTAAAGACTTCAGGAGGAAAGTTAAAGAGACCTATACAAAAACTCTATGCTTTAGAAATCAGCAAAAACACAGATAGTCAAGATGAAACATTTGAGTTACAGCCTCATGGAGAAGGCTTGGCTAACCTTGCAGAAGGTAATGACAACAATGCCTCTTCGGTGGGGAGTGTTAGAAAATCTAGAAGAGGAAGAACCATTGTTGTCCCAAGGCGATACGATGACTAAGCTGATTGATGCAGCATTGCTTGTATATATATTAAGTTAAGGTGTATATATATCCATCTCATAATTGTAAGGTTAGTGAAAAATTAACTTAATTTAGAGCTAGCATTTTTTAGCTCTTGTGGCATCATTGTTTGGTCACACTGTTGGCATCATTTTGGGACGCTGCGCGTCTTTTCTACTCGTTTGTGGAAGGTCGTACGTAAAGGTGTGGTCTGATAGAGAGCTCTCTTGCAATTCAGTTTGGTTGTTTAGATACATGATTGTTGCATCGTGCAATAGTCCAGGTTGCGTTGTTGTTGCAAGGTTCAGAAAGAAGACCACAAATAGTACCCTTTTTGTTTACTTTAAGTCATGTAATTAAGGTCTAAGGTAGGCCCGCATCGAGTCAGCAACCCTGAGGTTACCCTGAGGTAGGACCTAATAGGATCTCAAATCCGTAAGTTTTAATTTAGCTTAACTTGGGCATTAGGTAGAACTTGCCCTTTAGAATTTGGCCGTTCACGGCTCAGCTGGGATTTCGAACCCGACAAATAAATAAAATAACAATGAGGAAGCAAATACTAAAAGACAAATATTATCAGAGGCTTCCAAAATTTTTGATCCCATGGGTCTATTCCTGCCTTCAACAATAAAATCAAAGATTCTCCTCCAAGAAATTTGGAGGACAAATGTTGGGTGGGATGATCCAATAACAAATGAAAATCAAAATCTTGGAAGAAGTTAGCTGCTGATTTAACAAAAGTGCAGAACATTAAAATTCAAAGGTGCTGTGGGTTTAGGGATAAGCCCCAGAGACTTCATGTGTTTGCTGATGCAAGCACACAAGCTTATGGGTGCTGTGCGTATCTTGTAAGCCTACAGAAAGTCATCTAATTTATGCAAAAGGGAAAGTTGCACCTCTCAAACCTACCCGAACCATACCTCAATTGGAACTATTGGCTGCTGCATTAGCCATTAAAACCCATTTCATTGCTTAAGGATGCTTACCATGATGTGAACATAACTCATATCCACATCTGGCTTGACAGTCAGATTTGTCTTGCCTGGATACGGAATGATAGCATTAATAGTAAGAATATCTTTGTAAGAAATAGGCTAAAAGAAATAGCTGAAGCTAATGAAAGCCTACAAGTAAACTTTCACTATGTTCCAACTAAACAAAATCCAGCAGACTTTCTGACCAGAGGTTTATCCTACAAGTTGTTGAAGTCAAACAAAACTTGGTTTATGGGACCTAAGTGGCTCTGTAATACAGACCAATGGCCTGTGGAACAAGTTAACTTGACATTAAATTTAATCTTTTCAAATGAAAAGGTTGAACCAATCACTAATTATGAACGTTATTCTGATTCAGTAAACTTGTCAGGGTCACAGCCTACTGTTTGAGGTTTGCTCACAACTGTTTAACTACAATTAACAAACAGCTAAATAAAAACAATCATAATTATACAGAAGTTGCAACCAAATACTGGATAGGCCATGCACAACAAAAAGAGTACAATAAAGAGTTAGAATTCTTACTAATGGGAAACAAACAAAAGAACCTGTACCATCAGTAGTTGTGGATCTAAACTTGTTCAGAGATGAGGAAGGCCTTCTAAGGTGTAAAGGGAGATTAGACAAATCAAAACTGTCATACAAAAGCAAACATCCAATCCTTTTACCTAGATTTAGCTATTTGACAACATTAATCATCAGAAAAACACACAATGATGTATATCATATGGGGGTACCACAGACACTAACTACATTAAGAAAAACTTATTGGATACCCAAGGGAAGGATCACTGTTAAAACAGTCCTGAGTGAGTGTGTCACATGTAGGCGTATTCATGCTAGGCCCTATAGGAAACCAAATCCTCCTGCTTTGCCAGAGGAGAGAGTTACTCTCAACAGACCCTTTGAGACTGTAGGCATTGACTATACAGGAGCATTGACTGTAGGGGTGGTGACACTGAACAAAAAATGTACATTGTACTGTTTACATGTGCTGCCTCACGAGCTGTTTATTGGATGTTGTGGAGGACCTTACAGCAGAATCTTTTGTTGCTGTCTTTAAGAGATTCTGTGCACGACATTCAGTACCCAAGACAGTTTGGACTGACAATGCTACATATTTCAAGGCTGGTGAACAAGTCATCCACGACTTGTTAAGCGATGAACTCACACAATTATATATACAAAATTCAAACATAAAGTGGAAGTATATTCCGGTTGCCTCTCCTTGGTATGGTTCTATCTGGGAGAGGAATATACAAACAGTAAAGAATTGCTTGAAGAAAGCAATTGGCAAAAAACAGATACACTTATTTGGTTGCTCACTCTCCTGGCTGAGATTGAGAACATCATCACAATAGACCACTCACTTATGTGAGTGACAACATTAATGACCCGGAACCATTAACTCCAAATCATTTGATTCGGGGAGAACAAGTTAGTCTCCTGCCGGACTACAATATAGACTCTTCAGAAGACCCAAACTGGACTCAACGACATGATGAGCTCCAGACTAAGTTACAACATTTAACTAGAGTTAAAGCTCATTTCATTAAACAGTGGAAAACTGAGTACTTGATGGGTCTAAGGGAGAGACATAAACAAATGACTAAGAAGGATTGGTCTGACACAATTAAGGTAGGGGACCTTGTTCTCATACATGACAGTACTCCAAGACAATACTGGCCTCTGGCTAGAGTTTCAGAACTCAGACCAGGGGCAGACGGGGTAACAAGAGTGGTCAAATTAAGGACTTCAACGGGTGACACAACAAGAGACATTTCTCTTTTGTACCCTTTAGAGTCTGGACCCAAAACAATGGACTTTGGAGAACCTTCTCCACTGACAGTAACAACTGGAGACACTGAACTTCCAGTAACTATTCCTTTGACAGTAGGAGTGGTAACGCATCCTACTACAACATTGACAGACACAAGACCTCAGCGACAAACAGCATTAAAGGCGCGACTATTTTTACAACAAAAAATAGATGCTGGGGAATTGTAATTTTATCTTCTAACTTTCACTTTTTCTTTTCTTATGGTAAAGACCATAGACAGTTTCATCCTATGGATGTATATTTTCTCTTCTAATTAAATGCTACACCTTCTCCATGAGAAGGTGAGGATAGGCACTGTTAATCAGATTAACAGGCATTTACAGTCAAATAGTTAGCTAGTCTACACTCAGACATAAAAATTGGTGACAATGACACCAAAATTTTTATCTCCCGGGGCCCCCAGTATATGGAAAACTGATGAGTGGGTAGTTGGGAGGTAACGAAAATGGTTCACTGAGTAGGTAGGTAGTTAATCTAACAATTATTAAATTCCTTTTATGTCAATAACTGGGTGGATGAAACCAATTGGTTGCTCACCAGAGTTATTCTCCACACTAGTATTTATATACTGTGTGACAAGAGCGTGCTCGGTAATAGATATACATTACCGATCAACCAACCGAGGAAAAAACCAAGACAACGCTGGTGGAAAAAGCCCGCGAAGAGGAGAACAAAGGAGAACGAAAACGAGGAACGGGGCGAAGGACGGAACTGGAGAAGGGACGAGAACAGACAACGAAAAAGATCCCCACCAGCAAGTACGCTCTCGACAATTAACAGAAGGAGAAAAGAGACTCTCTAATAACTAGCAGTAAGTGACTAATTGTGTTTTTAACCCAGCAATTAATCATTAAATTAAGCTGGGTCAGACAACTTAGGCCTACATTGTGGCCTAAGACCCAGCATCAACTCATAGCTTAACAAAGGTGAAGGTAGATTGCCCTAACCTAATTTGGTGAGGAATCCTACTGTGGACCTCAATTTATCTGCCCGCTCTGGACCATTTCCGGAATCTCTAGGCTGACCCCTCTAGGCTAGACTTGATCTACTCTATAGTTAGACTGGAGATATAAGGGGTGGGTTAATTGTGGACCAATTCATACAGAGCATTTTTCGCATTGGTGGTCCGTGTGTGGGGAATTTACAAACCTTAACCTTACTTAACAAAAATTGCAGAATTAGGCTAAATGGTCTAAGCCTAAGCCTAACCTAATCAAGCCTAATTAGGTCTACAACCTAGGGCCTAACTAGGAAACATTTACATTTAAGGAGTCTCATTCTCTTATAAGCTTAGACCTGAGTGACACATAAGTACTTGGGGGGGATTAAACCAAATTTAAACTTGACTGTTTTGTCTGTGCTCTCTCTTCTCTGGTAATTTCTTCTTGTCCTCTATTTCATTACGATCCCCAGTTAAACAATTTTGACTTAAACATGGACAGTGCGGAATTGAAAAAGTTAAAAAAGAAAAGGGGGGCAAAGTTGGGAGCTGTTACAAAGGCTGTGAACACTTTTAACAATATTACACAACCAGGTAAGGAAGATTTAGAGTGTGTAATTCTTAAATTGGAAACTAAAAAGAAGGAAATAATAGCCATTGATGAGAGTATTTCAGAGTTAGTTGAATCCGAAATGGCTGAAGAACAATTGATAGACCTTTACGCTGATAATGATGATCAGGTAATCTCAATTGAACAGCAAATAAGGAGACTACGGTCTCGTTTGACTGACTTAACACCAAATAAACCTAATTCTGATTTTAATCAAAGTAGAGCTAACCTTCAACAAAATTTAAGTGGCATGCTAAATCCTGAGTCACAAGAATTGAGGGCTCAGTTACCCATTTTGCTAGTACCAACATTTGAAGGGGACACGGTACAATTCCCATCTTTCATTGACAAATTTGAGAGTTTAATAGGTAATAAACCTTATATTTCAACTGTTGAAAAGTTTAGCTACTTAACTAGTTTCCTTAAAGGCCCAGCCTATAACCTGATAGCCTATTTACCAGCCGTAGGGAATTCATATGAAGTAGCTATTGATCTCTTAAAACGTAATTACATTAATAAAGATGAGATTGTATATGAATTATCTCAACAAATTTTTGATTTTGCACCCATAAAAGATAACCATAGTGATATGGAAAATTTTTATACAAAATTAGAAGCTATTATAGGACAACTGGTTAGCAATGAGATAGATATTAAAGCTTCATCTTGGATTATACAAGGCATAGTTCTTAGGTGCCTTCCTTTGAGGGTTAAAGATATTTTAATTCTAAAGACGGGAGAAAATTATCCTAATCTTGAAGATATAAGAAAACACTTTCCCAATATCCTAACTAATTACAAATTGAGAATATTCCAACACAAAATAAGACCCAGACTATGGATAAACCAAAGACTGTTCCCAGAGACCAACTAGCTACAGCCAAACAGACAAAACTTGATACTGTAGAATCAAATGTGACCAACTGTAATACACGAACACCTACATTACAGAACTTTAATGTAACTGCTGCCTCAACTTACACACTACATTGCAAATTTTGTGCAAGTAATGAACACAGTAGTACTGGGTGTGACAAATATTCAGACTTTAACCAAAGAGCTAAAAGATGTGAACAGTTGAACCTATGTAAAAAGTGTACTGGCCAGGGACATTATAAGAAAGACTGTAAATCTAGGTTAAGATTCAAGTGTAAGTTTTGTAAAAGTTTACGACATGTCTCATCAATGTGTGATTCACCAAAGTGTCCAAACAATAGTACTCAAACTCAAAAGATACCTCCCCAAACAAAGGTAATCAAGAAAATGCCACTTTCATGGGACATTCTGTTTGTTCAAACAACGTAACAAGAAACACTGAGATTCTTTTACCAACTATTACTTTGGACTTAGTGAATAGTGAGGGTAGCACCACTCCAGTGAGATGTCTTATAGACTGTTGTTCTCAACAAACATTTGTTTCACAAAATGTAGTTAATAAATTGGGTTTGACACCAAACCCGAATGAACAAAACTCAATATTGCATCCTTTGTTAAGGATAACTCGGACAAAAATAGCTATAAGACAATTGACCTGGAACTACATTTAGAAAATAAATTAGAGAAAATTGAAGCAGTTATTATTTCTAAAGTAGGACAAAACAAACTGGTTATACCCAAACTAGAACAAACCATAAATCATTTGGGAAAACACTACAAAATAGCTGATAGACATATCACTAACAACACAGTAGCTAACATTGAAATGTTAATGGGGGCAGATTATATTAATCTTATTCATAAGGGCATAGTAGAGATAGGTAATGGTATAGCTATTCAGACTCCATCAGGGATAGCCCCTTTGGGTGATCTATCCAAATACAACCTAGACCTAAACCAAAATAGTTCATGACCAACAATACTATGTGCCTCAACTCAGTCCTACATAACACCTGTAAGAATAGCAACACTTTGAATAATATTATCTCAACTGAGAACATTAATTCATCATTATCAAATGAAACTTTGGATGAGGCAATTCAACTTTATGGTTGCTAGAATCTGTGGGTATACATGACACAAATCAAACTTCAGAAGATCAGTTAATGGTAGAAAGATTTGAAGACACCATTCAGTGCAAAGACAACAGTTATTTTATTGAGTTACCTTGGAAAATAAATTGCCCAACTTTAAGAGATAATCTCAAGTAGCTAAAGGACATTTATATAAAGTAATGAAAAAACTCAAACAAGATAATAATATAAAAATATATAATGATGTCTTCAAAGAACAGCTACAGAAAGGCTTCATTGAAGAAGTAACAAATAACCCTTTTAAAAAAGATGGTTGTCATTATTTAACCCACAGGGGTGTCTATCGACAAGATGCCCCAACAACGAAACTCAGAGTAGTATATAACTGTAGCCTCAAAGACAGTGATAAACACAGTTTGAATGATTGCCTGATTGAGGGTCCTAATCTCATTTCTGACCTTGTGAAGATCTTACTGAGGTTCAGGTTAGACAAATATGCTGTACAAAGTGACATTTCAAAGGCATTTTTGAGAATAAATCTTAAAAATGAATATGATAAGAACCAACTTAGGTTCTTATGGTTCAAGGATCCATTTGATTTGAATAAAGGGTTCATAACCTATAGATTTAATGTTGTGTTGTTTGGAGCCAATTGCTCACCTAGCCTATTAGCATTGACAATTAGACATCATTTAAACCAGTTTAATAACTCTTTAACATTGAACTTCTTAAGGAACATTTTTACGTAGACAATCTAATAGGCTCAACAACACAACAAAATCTGAATTATCTGAAGTCTATGAACACTCTCAAAACATTATGCAACAAGGTAACTTTGAACTTAGAGAGTGGATTTCAAATGATGAGGATTTAAACAAAAAGATTTTAAAGGATAATAATGGTCTTACTGAGCCATCAGACAGAGTTAAAACTTTAGGTATGAACTGGTATTTGGATGCAACTTCTAACAGTCATGATTCAATCTGTACTAAAGGTTTTAAACTTGATAGTGTTAGAAAATCTAGAAGAGGAAGAACCATTGTTGTCCCAAGGCGATACGATGACAGCTGATTGATGCAGCATTGCTTGTATATATATTAAGTTAAGGTGTATATATATCCATCTCATAATTGTAAGGTTAGTGAAAAATTAACTTAATTTAGAGCTAGCATTTTTTAGCTCTTGTGGCATCATTGTTTGGTCACACTGTTGGCATCATTTTGGGACGCTGCGCGTCTTTTCTACTCGTTTGTGGAAGGTCGTACGTAAAGGTGTGGTCTGATAGAGAGCTCTCTTGCAATTCAGTTTGGTTGTTTAGATACATGATTGTTGCATCGTGCAATAGTCCAGGTTGCGTTGTTGTTGCAAGGTTCAGAAAGAAGACCACAAATAGTACCCTTTTGTTTACTTTAAGTTCATGTAATTAAGGTCTAAGGTAGGCCCGCATCGAGTCAGCAACCCTGAGGTTACCCTGAGGTAGGACCTAATAGGATCTCAAATCCGTAAGTTTTAATTTAGCTTAACTTGGGCATTAGGTAGAACTTGCCCTTTAGAATTTGGCCGTTCACGGCTCAGCTGGGATTTCGAACCCGACAAATAAATAAAATAACATGGTCCTTCAGAACCGGATTTCTACCCCAAGACTGAGTCAGTGACCATTTTTCGGCAAAGTTCTGATTGTGCAAATTGTATCCCAAGTTAGGCCTAGACGGGTTGAGTATTATTGAGTTAAGGTCCCAGGGTAAAGTTTGGTCGCCCAATTGCGAAACTTGGCCAGTCGTCTGTCGTTTTTGGCCTACATTTTTTCCGGTTTGGTTAATTTTGGGTTATTATTGAATTAAGGTCCCAGGGTAAAGTTTGGTCGCCCAATTGCGAAACTTGGCCAGTCGTCTGTCGTTTTTGGCCTACTTTTTTCCGGTTTGGTTAATTTTGGGTTATTATTGAATTAAGGTCCCAGGGTAAAGTTTGGTCGCCCAATTGCGAAACTTGGCCAGTCGTCTGTCATTTTTGGCCTACATTTTTTCCGGTTTGGTTAATTTTGGGTTATTATTGAATTAAGGTCCCAGGGTAAAGTTTGGTCGCCCAATTGCGAAACTTGGCCAGTCGTTTGTCGTTTTTGGCCTACATTTTTCCGGTTTGGTTAATTTTGGGTCATTATTGAATTAAGGTCCTGGGGTGGAAAATTTGGTATTCCATACTGGTGTTGGTTAGTACCCCACCAGCAATTCAGTTTATTTGAAAGTAAAATTTGCGTTTGATCAGTTTGGTTAAGTATTTCTGCCAATTCAGCTCATTTGGTATTGAGCCCAAGGGTTGTTTACATTGAAGATGAGTGCATCTGAATTGAACAAATTTATAAAAAGAAGCCTACAAAGGTCTAATTACAAAGGTCATTGCCACTATAGATTCTGCCATAGAGCAAGAGGATTTACGCTTAGTGACTGCGCAGCTTTGCCATATTAGAAACTAAAAAGGTTGCTCTAAGTGAGGTAAATGTTAAAATTGAGGCTCTTATAGAAGAGGATGAAATAGAAAATAACATAATTTACTTTGAAGAGATTATTGATGATATGATTAACGTAGGCCTCCGAGCAAAAGAGTTTAGCAGCTCAGTACAGTTAGAGACCAGGTCTAATAATGAAACACAACACTCAACAAATGATGCTTGTGAAGTTAAGGTTAACAGATCTGTAGTTCAATTACCGAGGCTTGTACTCAAAACATTTTCTGGGAGTATTCAGGAATGGCAAGGATGGGCAGACAGTTTTCAATCAGCAGTTCATTCTAGTCAAGTGTTAAGTGCCGTGGAGAAGTTTAATTATTTGCGGTCCCTCTTGGAAGGGGAGGCAGCAAAGACTATAGCAGGATTAGCATTAACAGAGGCTAATTATAATGTGGCTTGGGATATATTAAAGAAACGGTTTGGTAAGCCAGAGATCTTAATTAAAAGCCACCTCCGTGCACTTTTAGCTATACCTCCTGTTAATAATCCTAATAGTGTCAAGGAGTTACGGCAGTTATATGATGAATTTGAAATTAGAACTAGGTCCCTGGACAACTTGGGTGTAGGAATGGAAAGTATGGTATAATGTTGGTTCCTACACTGGAGTCTAAATTGCCTAGCTCAATTTTGCTTGAATTAAGTAGGGGACACTCTGCAGAACATGTGTACATCCCCTTCAGCAGATGTTAAGTCTTTTAGGCACAGAATTAGCAAGACGAGAGGGAGTTGAGTTTGCACAGTGGGATGGTAAACAAGGGACAAAGGCAGGCACAGCACCAAAGTTTCCACAAAAAGGAATAGCCCAGGTACAGTGTCAGCTCTACATGCCTCCTCTGAGAATAAATTAAAGGGAATCAAGGAATGCATATTTTGCGAAGGCAACCACAAGTCATATAAATGTGAGGTGGCTGAGGCTTACCCTTTGAGGAGAGAAAGGACAGGGTAACTAAGTCCACAGCATGTTTTAAATGTTTTTTGAAAGGTCATAGAGCAAGGTTTTGTAAGTTTAAAATTTTGTGCAAAAAATGTCATGGTAGGCATCAGCCATTATTGTGTGAAAACACTCAGTAGGCCTACCCCAGAAGTAGAGACATCAGTGGCACATGCCACTGCTATGCAAGGGAGTAAAAGTAAAGGGGGATTATTGCAAACAACTGCAGCCTTATTAATTGGGAATGAGGGAGAAGCTACTGTAAGAGTGTTGTTTGATAGTGGTAGCCAGTGTAGTTTTATTAAGACCAGAATTTCCAGAAAATTGAAGTTTAAAGAACTTAAGAGGGAAAATTTAAGAATTTCTGGGTTTGGGGGTTCCGTTCAAAACCGAACCAAATTTAAGAAGGTAGAAGTTCTGGTTAAGGGTTGTTACCGCAAAGTCCCACTATCAAGGTCCAAGCTGTAGAGATTGAGGAACTTTGTGCTCCAGTCACTACTTGTTTAGATATGGCATGTGTCCAAGAATTGCAAGTTAAAGGAATTAATTTGGGCAATAATAAGTTTGAGGAACAGAAGATATTAGTCTTTTGATTGGAGCTGACTATTATTGGGACTTCATCACTGGTAATATTGTCCGTACATCTCAAGGCCCAGTAGCTATTGAAAGTAAGCTAGGCTGGATGCTACATGGTAGTTATTGCAATGAAATGGAAGTTAAGGCTCTTTTTGTTAAGATTGAGGAGAACAGCCATGGTCTGGAAAGGCATTTGAAAGCGTTTTGGGAACTTGAATATTGGTATAAAGGACAACAGGCAAGTACAGTGAACAATGATGTTTTAGAGCAATTTGAAAAAGGGATTGGGTTTAGAGATGGTTGCTATGAAGTTGGCCTACCATGGAAGGATTCTTGCAAACCCGGTTCAAACCTTCAGCTAGCTAATCGGAGGTTGGAGACTTCATTGTACAGGCTAAGAAAAAATGAGTTGTTAATTGAATACGATGAGGCCATCCTAAGTTATGTAAGGGAGGGCTATGCTGAAAGGGTGCAAGGTGAGCTGGTGAGCCAGGAGGCACATTATCTGCCACACCATGCAGTGGTACGGCGAGACAAAACTACCACCAAACTGAGGGTAGTTTTTGATGGCTCAGCCAAGGACAAAGGTGGTGTGTCCTTGAATGACTGTTTGGATGCTGGGCCAAATTTAAATGCAGATTTATTTTCCTTGTTACTGAGATTCAGGTTTGGTAGAGTAGCATTGACTGCAGATGTGAAGCAAGCCTTTTTGCGGATAAAGTTAAAACCAGAGGACAGAGATGCAGTAAGGTATCTGTGGGTGGATACGAAAGACTTGTTGGAAAATGAACCTAAGGTTCAAGCATATAGAATGAAGTCAGTGTTGTTTGGCCTCAGCTCTAGTCCATTTCTGTTGGCAGCTACTATGCAGTACCATTTTAAGAAATATTCTGAAGTCTATCCTAACACTATTGAACACATAAGGAAAAATTTTTATGTTGATGATTTGCTATGTTCCGTGGATAATACAGAAATGGCTAAACAGATATTCATGGAGGCTAGAGCTATAATGAGGGAGGCTGGCATGGAGCTCAGAAAATGGCAGACCAATCATTCGCAATTACAAGAGTTTATGAGTCATTCCTCTGTAGTACCTGATGCAGCAGAAAGTATTGAGGATTCTGGTATTAAGGAGTTGTGGGCAATAGACGCAAAGGTGCTAGGCATGTTTGGCAGCAAGATGATGATTTGTTTACCTTCAATGGGAAATCTTTAGTAGAGCTGGCTGAGAATGAGACAAGGTGGACAAAACGTACAGCTCTTAGTTTGGCTTCGAAGGTCTTTGATCCTCTTGGATTCCTGGCTCCATTTGTGATAAAGTCAAAAATTTGGTTTCAGAGCCTCTGGGAAATTGGACTTGGTTGGGACCAAGAGTTACCTGATCATATGGTGGTAAGGTGGAAATATTGGTTCAAAGAATTGGCACATCTTGGAGACATTGAAATCCCAAGATGGTACTTTGGAGAGTTGAACAATAGTCCAGACAATTTGGAGCTGCACATCTTTTGTGATGCAAGTGAGGAAGCCTATGCAACTTGTATTTATATAAGAGGCGCATTGCAAGAGGAAGTAAGTTGCAGGTTGGTTGCTGCAAAGCAGAGTAGCACCTTTGAAAAGGCTTTCTGTTCCAAGGTTGGAATTGATGGGTGCCGTTATTGCTAGTCGGCTTGCAATTACAGTGCGAAAGTCTTTGGCCCTCTATGAAATTCCAAGCTATTATTGGACAGACTCCACTATAGTTTGGCACTGGTTAAGAAGTCAGGCAAGGAAATGGAAACCATTTGTTGCCAATAGGGTGGAGGAAATTCAAGCGCACACAGATCCCAAGCAATGGAAGCATTGTCCAGGCATCCAAAACCCCGCTGATTTACCAACACGAGGAATTTCAGTGAAAGATCTTTCACAATCAAGTTTGTGGTGGAATGGGCCAGAGTGGCTAAAACTTGGAAGTGAAAACTGGCCTTCTAATCAGCCTATTGTAGGAGAATGCCAGGCTGAAGAAGCATGGGTGAGTGAGGTGAGAAAATGCGCTGTGAACAGTTGTCAAGTTATGCAGCAGGACCCCATATTGAGGCTTGAGGACATTAGCAGTCTGAAAAGATTGTTAAGAGTGACAGCATGGTATATAGATTTACCAACAACATTAAGGGAGAAACAAGAAGGGAAGGAATTCTGAACAGTAATGAGATTCAGCAAGCCAGGAAATACTGGGTGGTATATGCGCAGAAGGAAAAATTTGGTGAAGAGCGGGAATTGCTCACCAGCCATCCATTACAGGTTCTACCAACACATTCTGCGCTCAAGGGTTTGGATGTGTTTTTGGATCAGGATTTATTGAGAGTAGGAGGTAGACTACAGTTTTCTGGGCTTCCAGAGGAGAAAAGACATCCAATTTTGCTACCTTCTGGGGGGCACTTTGTGGACCTTTTGATCCTGGATACTCATCATAAGCTGTTACATGCTGGAGTTAGAGAAGTGATAATAGAGATTAGACAACAATTTTGGATTCCCAAAATTAGACAAGTAGTGAAAAAGGTCTTGCATAAATGTGTGGTTTGCAAGCGTTGGAGTGCAAAGCCTTATTATGAAAAGGTGGCTCCACTTCCAAGAGAACGGTGTGTCTATACTGCCCCATTTGATGTAGTGGGAGTAGACTTTGCAGGGCCAGTCTATGTGTATGAGCGAGGGGAGTCTAACAAAGGTTATATATGTCTTTTCACCTGTGCTACCACCAGAGCAATCCATTTGGAGTTGGTAAGCAACTTAAGTAGTGATGTATTTCTTTTGGCCTTTAAAAGGTTTGTGAACAGAAGGGGTTTCCCAAATAAAATCATATCGGATAATGCAAAAACCTTCAAAAAGGCTGCAAAGGAACTCCAAGAAATTTGGTCCTTGCTAAAAGAGGAAGGATTCCAATCCTACTTTTCACACCAAGGGGTACAGTGGGAGTTTATTGTTGAGAGAGCACCATGGTGGGGAGGATTTTGGGAAAGGCTAGTGAGAAGTGTAAAGTGTCCATTAAAGAAACTTTTAGCTAATGCTCATTTGAGCAAAGAAGAATTCTCTACTGTTTTATGTGAAGTAGAAGCAATGGTGAACAGTAGGCCTATCACTTTTGTTTACAACAGTAGGCAGGATGCAGAGCCATTGACACCAAATCATTTTCTTTGTGGTAAACGATTAACATCAAACCCCAGTGTGCCAGAAGACTTGCAGCCTATCCAGAGCACTCAAGGAGAGTTAACCAGACGGTTCAGGTACCTTGAAGAGCTACAAGATCAGTTATGGAAGAGGTGGCAGATGGAATACTTGCCAGAACTCAATTATTACCCATCAGGCAAGGTAAAGGGCTCCAATGCAAATTGTATCAAGGTGGGAGAAGTGGTAATGATTGGGGATGAAAGACCAAGGCAATGCTGGAAGCTTGGCATAATTGAAGAGTTGTTTGTTGGCAAAGACAATTTAGTTAGGTCTGCACTGGTAAAGACTTCAGGAGGAAAGTTAAAGAGACCTATACAAAAACTCTATGCTTTAGAAATCAGCAAAAACACAGATAGTCAAGATGAAACATTTGAGTTACAGCCTCATGGAGAAGGCTTGGCTAACCTTGCAGAAGGTAATGACAACAATGCCTCTTCGGTGGGGAGTGTTAGAAAATCTAGAAGAGGAAGAACCATTGTTGTCCCAAGGCGATACGATGACTAAGCTGATTGATGCAGCATTGCTTGTATATATATTAAGTTAAGGTGTATATATATCCATCTCATAATTGTAAGGTTAGTGAAAAATTAACTTAATTTAGAGCTAGCATTTTTTAGCTCTTGTGGCATCATTGTTTGGTCACACTGTTGGCATCATTTTGGGACGCTGCGCGTCTTTCTACTCGTTTGTGGAAGGTCGTACGTAAAGGTGTGGTCTGATAGAGAGCTCTCTTGCAATTCAGTTTGGTTGTTTAGATACATGATTGTTGCATCGTGCAATAGTCCAGGTTGCGTTGTTGTTGCAAGGTTCAGAAAGAAGACCACAAATAGTACCCTTTTGTTTACTTTAAGTTCATGTAATTAAGGTCTAAGGTAGGCCCGCATCGAGTCAGCAACCCTGAGGTTACCCTGAGGTAGGACCTAATAGGATCTCAAATCCGTAAGTTTTAATTTAGCTTAACTTGGGCTTAGGTAGAACTTGCCCTTTAGAATTTGGCCGTTCACGGCTCAGCTGGGATTTCGAACCCGACAAATAAATAAAATAACAATGAGGAAGCAAATACTAAAAGACAAATATTATCAGAGGCTTCCAAAATTTTTGATCCCATGGGTCTATTCCTGCCTTCAACAATAAAATCAAAGATTCTCCTCCAAGAAATTTGGAGGACAAATGTTGGGTGGGATGATCCAATAACAAATGAAAATCAAAAATCTTGGAAGAAGTTAGCTGCTGATTTAACAAAAGTGCAGAACATTAAAATTCAAAGGTGCTGTGGGTTTAGGGATAAGCCCCAGAGACTTCATGTGTTTGCTGATGCAAGCACACAAGCTTATGGGTGCTGTGCGTATCTTGTAAGCCCTACAGAAAGTCATCTAATTTATGCAAAAGGGAAAGTTGCACCTCTCAAACCTACCCGAACCATACCTCAATTGGAACTATTGGCTGCTGCATTAGCCATTAAAACCATTTCATTGCTTAAGGATGCTTACCATGATGTGAACATAACTCATATCCACATCTGGCTTGACAGTCAGATTTGTCTTGCCTGGATACGGAATGATAGCATTAATAGTAAGAATATCTTTGTAAGAAATAGGCTAAAAGAAATAGCTGAAGCTAATGAAAGCCTACAAGTAAACTTTCACTATGTTCCAACTAAACAAAATCCAGCAGACTTTCTGACCAGAGGTTTATCCTACAAGTTGTTGAAGTCAAACAAAACTTGGTTTATGGGACCTAAGTGGCTCTGTGATACAGACCAATGGCCTGTGGAACAAGTTAACTTGACATTAAATTTAATCTTTTCAAATGAAAAGGTTGAACCAATCACTAATTATGAAATTATTCTGATTTCAACAAACTTGTCAGGGTACAGCCTACTGTTTGAGGTTTGCTCACAACTGTTTAACTACAATTAACAAACAGCTAAATAAAAACAATCATAATTATACAGAAGTTGCAACCAATACTGGATAGGCCATGCAACAAAAAGAGTACAATAAAGAGTTAGAATTCTTAACTAATGGGAAACAAACAAAAGAACCTGTACCATCAGTAGTTGTGGATCTAAACTTGTTCAGAGATGAGGAAGGCCTTCTAAGGTGTAAAGGGAGATTAGACAAATCAAAACTGTCATACAAAAGCAAACATCCAATCCTTTTACCTAGATTTAGCTATTTGACAACATTAATCATCAGAAAAACACACAATGATGTATATCATATGGGGGTACCACAGACACTAACTACATTAAGAAAAACTTATTGGATACCCAAGGGAAGGATCACTGTTAAAACAGTCCTGAGTGAGTGTGTCACATGTAGGCGTATTCATGCTAGGCCCTATAGGAAACCAAATCCTCCTGCTTTGCCAGAGGAGAGAGTTACTCTCAACAGACCTTTGAGACTGTAGGCATTGACTATACAGGAGCATTGACTGTAGGGGTAGTTGACACTGAACAAAAAATGTACATTGTACTGTTTACATGTGCTGCCTCACGAGCTGTTTATTTGGATGTTGTGGAGGACCTTACAGCAGAATCTTTTGTTGCTGTCTTTAAGAGATTCTGTGCACGACATTCAGTACCCAAGACAGTTTGGACTGACAATGCTACATATTTCAAGGCTGGTGAACAAGTCATCCACGACTTGTTAAGCAATGAAATCACACAATTATATATACAAAATTCAAACATAAAGTGGAAGTATATTCCGGTTGCCTCTCCTTGGTATGGTTCTATCTGGGAGAGGAATATACAAACAGTAAAGAATTGCTTGAAGAAAGCAATTGGCAAAAAACAGATACACTTATTTGGGTTGCTCACTCTCCTGGCTGAGATTGAGAACATCATCAACAATAGACCACTCACTTATGTGAGTGACAACATTAATGACCCGGAACCATTAACTCCAAATCATTTGATTCGGGGAGAACAAGTTAGTCTCCTGCCGGACTACAATATAGACTCTTCAGAAGACCCAAACTGGACTCAACGACATGATGAGCTCCAGACTAAGTTACAACATTTAACTAGAGTTAAAGCTCATTTCATTAAACAGTGGAAAACTGAGTACTTGATGGGTCTAAGGGAGAGACATAAACAAATGACTAAGAAGGATTGGTCTGACACAATTAAGGTAGGGGACCTTGTTCTCATACATGACAGTACTCCAAGACAATACTGGCCTCTGGCTAGAGTTTCAGAACTCAGACCAGGGGCAGACGGGGTAACAAGAGTGGTCAAATTAAGGACTTCAACGGGTGACACAACAAGAGACATTTCTCTTTTGTACCCTTTAGAGTCTGGACCCAAAACAATGGAATTTGGAAAACCTTCTCCACTGACAGTAACAACTGGAGACACTGAACTTCCAGTAACTATTCCTTTGACAGTAGGAGTGGTAACGCATCCTACTACAACATTGACAGACACAAGACCTCAGCGACAAACAACATTAAAGGCGCGACTATTTTTACAAAAAAAAATAGATGCTGGGGAATTGTAATTTTATCTTCTAACTTTCATTTTTTCTTTTCTTATGGTAAAGACCATAGACAGTTTCATCCTATGGATGTATATTTTCTCTTCTAATTAAATGCTACACCTTCTCCATGAGAAGGTGAGGATAGGCACTGTTAATCACATTAACAGGCATTTACAGTCAAATAGTTAGCTAGTCTACACTCATACATAAAAATTGGTGACAATGACACCAAAATTTTTATCTCCCGGGGCCCCCAGTATATGGAAAACTGATGAGTGGGTAGTTGGGAGGTAACGAAAATGGTTCACTGAGTAGGTAGGTAGTTAATCTAACAATTATTAAATTCCTTTTATGTCAATAACTGGGTGGATGAAACCAATTGGTTGCTCACCAGAGTTATTCTCCACACTAGTATTTATATACTGTGTGACAAATGCGTGCTCGGTAATAGATATACATTACCGCTCAACCAACCGAGGAAAAAACCAAGACAACGCTGGTGGAAAAAGCCCCGCGAAGAGGAGAACAAAGGAGAACGAAAACGAGGAACAGGGCGAAAGGACGGAACGGAGAAGGGACGGACAGACAACGAAAAAGATCCCCACCAGCAAGTACGCTCTCGACAATTAAACAGGAAGGAGAAAAGAGACTCTCTAATAACTAACAGTAAGTGACTAATTGTGTTTTTAACCCAGCAAATTAATCACATTAAATTAAGCTGGGTCAGACAAGTTAGGCCTACATTGTGGCCTAAGACCCAGCATCAACTCATAGCTTAACAAAGGTGAAGGTAGATTGCCCTAACCTAATTTGGTGAGGAATCCTACTGTGGACCTCAATTTATCTGCCCGCTCTGGACCATTTCCGGAATCTCTAGGCTGACCCCTCTAGGCTAGACTTGATCTACTCTATAGTTAGACTGGAGATATAAGGGGTGGGTTAATTGTGGACCAATTCATACAGAGCATTTTTCGCAGTTTAGAAACAAGACCATAAATAGTGCCTTTTTCATTTTATGCAACTAAGGCCTAAAGTAGGCCCACATCAAGTCAGCAACCCTGAGGTAGGACCGAATAGCATCTTCAAGTCCATAAAGTTTAAATAAGGCTATAAGTTAAAGTAGTCCTTCAGAGCTTAGCCGTTCAAAGCTCAGCTGGGATTCTGAACCCAATTAAAAAAAATATATACTAACATTCTGAAAATCAACGCATGAAAAAGGATAGCATTAACAAGCCAGCGGATGTTTTCCTCTTATTCTTTCATTGCTTCTTGGAAAGAAGAGTTGAAATGGAAGCCGAATATTCTGAAAATAATTTACGTATTATAAATACATTATAAATATTGTAAAATATAAAAAAATAATATTATTTAAGAGATTAGTTTGTCAGAAATATCAGGTATCCCATAAGTAATGTCGTTTTTTAGATCGGAATTTGAAGGACAAAAAAAAAATCAACAAACTTTTTAATCTAGTATATATTTTCCGTCGGAACCAATGACACTCTGCCAACGTCCTACAAGCTTTTCAATGCCATGTTTATAAAATTCAGGCAGTTTTGAGGCAAAAAACGTACAAAGACTGGTGTGCGGGTCATCTAAAGAAGTATACTGTTTCTCGTCAAGATAGTTTTGCAGAATCCTGAAGAGATGATAATCTGAAGGCGCAAGGTCTGGAGAATATGGAGGATGTGGAAGTTTTTCCCACCCAAGCTCCTCAATTTTTGCAGAAGTGATCCGAGCGGTATGAGGACGTGCGTTGTCGTGGTGGAACACGATTCCTTTCCAATTAACCAAAGAAGGTCTCTTTTCTTTTAGTGCAGTGTTCAATCGATCCAGTTGTTGACAGTAGACTTGAGCGGTAATTGTTTGGTTGTGTGGTAAGGTTTCAAAGTGTATTACACCACCTTTATCCCACCAAACACTAAGCAACACCTTCCGAGGGTGAAGATTTGGTTTTGGCTGTGGTGTCGCTGGTTCTCCGGCACAAACCCACTGTCGACGGCACTTAACATTCTGGTACAGTATCCACTTTTCATCACCAGTCACTAAACGGTGCAAAAACGGATCTTAGAGTTCACGGGAATGAAGAGCTCTGCTAATGTTTACCGGCAGTCCGCACCCTCAGATTGTCGACCGACAATTTATGTGGCACCCATTTTCCTAACTTAGGCACTTTCCAGAGTTGTTGCAAGTGTCGATGGGTGGTGGGCGGGGATGAATTGAGTTTCTGGGCCAATTCTTCGACAGTTGTTGAACAGTCTTCTTCAAGTGCGGCTAACAGCAGGTCATCATCAAACTCAGCGGGCGTCCAGAGCGTGCTGCATCTGTCAAATAGCGTTCACCATTCCTAAACTTTTGAAACCATCTTTGACATTTCCTCATATGCAGAATATCGTTGCCATAAACGTCCTGAATGTTTCGCGTTGCTTCAGTAGCACTATTCCCTTTTTTGAACTCGTAAAGCATTATATGCCCGATATGCTCTTCTGATACCGCCATGTTTATGAGGGGTTCACATAAAGCAAAACACACGTCTTCACTGGTCAAGGTCTGTAAAGTATGTAGCGAAACACGATAGATCTCCTCTTAGATATAACCTTCGGAAAATTTATGCTTAAACCGAGTAGGACTAGTTTAAACTTAATCTATCGTAAACAACGACATTACTTATGGGATGACCTGATACTTGCATAGATACGTTCTATGAAGACAGACTTCGTAACAGGAAGATAAAATCGAAATCGCAAAACTAGGTCCACCTCTTCTTTGTTTCTCTTTAATAAGATAAACACATCTCGTTTAACTTCAAAATATCTCGAATTAAATCAAGGTATTCATTTTTAGTGTCCTTCTGTTTTAATGGACTTGAGTTCGTTATTTCTTTGTCGTCAGTAAAAAAAATTTAATTTACTCTGAATACTTTCTGTCAGGCATAGGGTATTCGTATTCAGTATTCAGTATTCATATTTTAATGCATTCGAATACAGCTTTTGAAGTATTTGTATTCGAATACTTGTGTAGGAAAAAATCAAAGTATTGTATTCATATTCGTATTCGAATACTATGACAAAGTATTCGAATTCACTGACTACTTTCATGAATCCCTATTACTCGACTCTACTCCACGGCAGTCGAAAATGTTTCCTTCAATTGCCATATTCGAAAACCCTCCCTCGACCTTGAAAGTGCGCTCCAAACATCCCTGCGGTCATCTGTATGCACCAGGCAACTACGATGACTAACCATGAATGTGAACAGAGGATCAGCTCAGCTGATCCTTTGTGTAAGTTATTCAGCTTTATGCCTGCTTCCCTGCCCTCGACCACACCTACTCCTACAAATGCTGAACAAGAACCCCAAGCTTACCTGGACAGTCCAGTTATCCCAGATGACAGTAACCCTCTGACGTACTGGAAAGTACATGCCACTTCATTCCCTTCTCTGTCAAAACTAATGAAGCTTAGTGTACCTTCTTCATCTGCTCCCTTGGAGAGACTTCAGTACAAGTGGGAAGATCTTCCGCCCAGACCGCTGCCGGCTCTCAGACAAGACTTTCCAAAATCTCATGTGCGTCAAAGCAAACAAACACTTTGTAGACAAGCAGACAACCAATAACTCAATAATTGTATAACTGTCAAATTGCTAGAACTGTGATTGGATAACTGTAGAATGTAGCTCGTCTCCATGTTGTCTTGCATAATTAGGTCCTTTCATAAAATGGATTTGTTTTAATAATGAAAACTTAATGCAAACACGTATTGTTTACTCGTGTTTCTGTATTCAAATTTGATTTGAAAGTATTCACGAATATATTCATGAATACTTTCAAATGTATTCGTATTCGCATTCTAATACTTTGTACTTCTCCTGTATTCGTATTCGCATTTGTATTCATGCAAATATGAAGTATTCGTACTCGTATTGGAATACTGAGTTACTGTATTCGCCTTATCCTTGCTTTTTTACACGTTGACGATGACTACAGCTTTGATCTACTGTAGATCGTGCGAAAAATGCTCTGTATGAATTGGTCCACAATTAACCCACCCCTTATATCTCCAGTCTAACTATAGAGTAGATCAAGTCTAGCCTAGAGGGGTCAGCCTAGAGATTCCGGAAATGGTCCAGAGCGGGCAGATAAATTGAGGTCCACAGTAGGATTCCTCACAAGAATTAGGTTAGGGCAATCTACCTTCACCTTTGTTAAGCTATGAGTTGATGCTGGGTCTTAGGCCACAATGTAGGCCTAACTTGTCTGACCCAGCTTAATTTAATGCTTATAACTTACTGGTGTAAAAACTCAATTAGTCACTTACTTTTAGTTATTTGAGTCTCTCCCTTCTCCGGTTATGTTTGTCGAGAGCGCACTTTGCTGGTACGTCCTCTCGCCCCGTTCTTCGTTTTTGTTCCCCCTTTGTTCTCCTCTTCGCGGGGCTTCTCGTACCAGCGTTGTCTTGGTTTATTCCTCGGTTGGTTGAGCGGTAATGTATCCTTATTACCGAGCACGCTCCTCCCACACAGTATATAAATACTAGTGTGGAGAATAACTCTGGTGAGCAACCAATTGGTTTCTTCCACCCAGTTATTGACATAAAAGGAATTTAATGATTGTTAGATTAACTACCTACCTACTCAGTGAACCATTTTCGTTACCTCCCAACTACCCACTCATCAGTTTTCCATAATCGCCTATTGGTTTCCTTCACTGCCTTCAACAGAAGATGGGTGCATTATGACCACATGCAGACGGACGGAGAATTCATGTACGGTAATTTAAAATTATTTGATTTCATTACAGTATTAAACAATTAAGATGAGACAGTACTGTACCCTTGTTTGGGGAAACTCTGCTAACAACGCATTAAACGATATCTTTGTCATCCAAAAAAAAGCAATAAGATTGTTATCTGATGCTGATTTCCTTGATCACTCCAGCACATTATTTAAAGAGCTAAAACTACTAAAGCTCGATGATGTAATCAAACTGGCACACTTTATTTTTATTTACGAGTGTAAGAACAAACTCATTAACTTATAATGGGTAAATAGATATTTTGTAACTCAAGAAATCCACTCGTATCTGACCAGAAATAGATCAAAGCACGTTATATCTCAATTTAGATTGTCTTCATCTCAAAAACTATCCATTTTCATTGGATTGAAACTATGGAATGATTTAAATGCTGATGCAAAAAATATTGTGAATGTAAATTTGTTTAAAACGAAGTTGAAATCCCAATTAATAATGGCATACGAATAAAAATCTAGGATTAATGTACATTACTATTGTTTATTCATTTCTCGCGTGTAATCTAAGATTAAAGACACATTAGTCGTGATTGTTCAGTTCTTATCTCCCATGTATAATATTGATTTCTTTGTATGGTCAGAGCTGGGCAGTATTTAAATACATTTGTGTATTTAGAACTGTATTTATAAATACATTGTTTTTCATGTATTTAAATACTTTAATGAGTATTTAAATACTCAAAATATAAAAATGTAAATACTTTTACTTGTTTAATACACGTTGTGTACTAGCACAGTACGACGCGTCGACAGTGTAGTACAGCTCTACAGCATGGTTCATGTTTCAACGTGTCAGTTCAATCAGTTGTGTGCCATTCTTAGTCGAAAGCGGTTGATTTCTTTATCGTGTGCGTGTCATGGCTTAGTGAATTAGTGAATGCATATGTTAAAATTTGTATGTATTTAAAATGTATTTACAAATGTATTTAAATACAATTGATGTATTTTGTATTTAGTATCTAAATACATTCGTAAAATGTATTTAGTATTTAGTATTTAAATACATTTCTCCCATGTATTTAGTATTTAAATACATTCAATGTATTTATTGCCCAGCTCTGTGTATGGTATTGGTATAATACATTGAATAATGACCTCGCATTTGTTATATCGATAATGACAATTTAAAATTAATACATACCTCAATTATTAATAAAACTTATTCATAATTTATTTATTTATTAATAATAACTATGTTTTATTTTTAATAAGAGCCCAGTTGGGGTCAAATTAAATAAAATAAATAGTCCAGCTTTACAATTATTTATGTCATTGTAAATTGTAAAACCAATCTATTTATTTTATCATTAATTAATAAAGGTTATCAAATTTAATTTAATTCAAAACGTTCGTAATGACATGAATTATAATAACCTTCCAATGAGTTCAAATGGGATAACGAAGGATAGTAAAAAAATAATAATAATGGTGAATTCCGTTTTGCTTTATTCCTAACAACACATAAAAAGACTATCTAATCTTCATTCATATCCTTCCTATTAGTCAAAATCATCTTGAGGACACACGAAAATGTTTAAAAACAAAATAAATGAGTATCACATGAAAAATTATATAAAAACTCACAATTATTTAATTTTAATTTAAAACAAACTTGTAAAAGTGAGCTAACTCTATCAAAAATGCTATACAAAATGCACTAGAATTAATTAATTGTACATTGTTTGTAGTTGAAATTTTAATTAAAAATTTAGAGTGACAAATTAAAATGTTTGATCTCGGCACACCTAACAACAACAACAACTTTTTTTATGCAAAAGTGTATCAGCAAGATTTTGAATATTTTGAAAGGTTAAAAATATTATTATTATTATTATTATTATTTACTCGCTCATAAAAATACTTAGTGATATCGCCGTACTTAAAAAATTATATAATTAATATTAATAGAAAATCTAGCTTATATTTTATAAACTGCTTACGAGTAATTGTTTATCTAGACTATATAATACTTACAAGTTTTTCTTAAGTAATAATTTATGAAACTAAATTCTGCCACTAAACATTTTACAATATGTTCATCAAATTTACACGTACTGGCATTAATATTTCAATTTTTCGCTTCTAACTATAATCTAAATGTTCCCATAAGGATATAATATTTACACATATTTGTTATAACCGTACGAGTAATGTAGGTATAAAGATTTTAAAAGTTTCTTATCAATTAATTTCTAGAGAGTTCACAATCTTTATTAGTATTAAAATGTATATAGAAATCATACGAAGAAGCTACTGTAATTCATTTTTATTTGGTATATTTTTGTCAACACTCCAATTTATAATTAGGATGCCAAAAAGGAACAATTTTTCACAGCAGAATAAATTTTTTAGAAATAAAAACTCGCTTCGTTTGTCAAAAAGTAAAGCTTAAGTAAAAATAAAGTCCATTTCATGAATTATGACGTACGCCATTTTTATTAACAATGCAAATGACTGTTCTACTTTACAATCATGAACACTGCGTTTGAACCACAAAGCGTTCTTTGCATTTACAATAGTCTCTAATTTAATATCGAATCAAAGATAAAAAAATTGCATTACCGGATAAAAGCGTTTGCTTTTTAAATATTTAACATTAATCAAATAAATGAAGTAAACTGACTAAAGGACTCTAGTACTAAAATAGATATAATTTAGGACTGCAATAGCCGCAAGCACTCGGGCGCATTCCCTCAATATAAACGTCAAATGGGAACACGCAAGTCATTTAATTAAAAAAAAAAAAAATATATATATATATATATATATATATATATATATATATATATATATATATATATATATTACAACATACAACAAAGATTACGTTACTTTGTTACCATAACAAAGATTTCTGATTTGGCCAGATGACTAAGATGCGGTATGATGAATAAATACCTGCGCGCTCCGAGTGTTTACGGCTGAAACAACTTTTGTGTACATTAGCAAATTTGAAGACAATCATTGTGACCAAAAACTACAGCTGGAAAACCTTCACTCGAGATCATGGTTACACGGCAGTACAATAAATGAACCCTTCACAATACTTTTTTTTCAACTAAATTCATACAAATTTTTTGTTATATTAATTTTCTAAATTATGAAATTGCATAAATCACAAACTGAACCCGTTTCAATGCAGCGATTTCACATTCCAACTTTAAACATCTGTATTAGTTTCTAAAAATGGGAGGTCTATTTTGTTTTTCTTCCACAATTAAATGTTTGTGCTTTGTGGTAGGCTTAATAAAAAATTTCGGTTTCGTTCGCGATACGACAACAACATCGGTCAACAGATTAATCGAATCTTTAGGAAATGAAGTGACAACAATTTTGAATTGTTTAAGCCCTTTTAAACAACATTAAAGGCTTCAGGAACTGTAAATCTTTTACGCTTTCAAAACTTCGCCAGTAATCAATTTACTATTGAAAATAAGATTAAAAACTTCACATTTAAGCGGGTCACACGTCCGAACACTTCAAATCTATGACCGAAATATTTACATAATCTCTAAACTGTTTTTGCTGACAGTGTGAAAAGCATCCTAAAGCTGCATTCCTAAGTATAAAACTGTTCAACTACAAGCCTAAATATTACTACTTCAATTGTTTTAAAATTTCCGACAAATTTTTAGGTTATGTCCCTCACATGCGTTAGGCCTCACTTTATTAGTTTACCTCTTTAACTTATATACAAAGACTGAACTAGATAAATATTAATTAGGGTGTGCGTGTGATTACGTAGTTGAATTATGCTTTTATAATTCATTTGCTTTAATTAAGAGGAAAACTTTCAAAGCTCCAATTCACTTTAATACCATTCATTATTATTATTATTATCAAGTAAATAAAGGGACCATTTAACTAAAGTAATGAGATAATATTTAATAAAAAGAATCTTCATATATATATATATATATATATATATATATATATATAATGGAGAAAGGGATAAACATTGAAATAGAGATTGCATAGGCCCTATGCTTATTTTACAACTTTGAGTACTTGCCAAGTTGAAGTTGTATGAAAAATCTAATTTTATCACAATATACTTTTTAATGAAATGAGCAAAACGGATGGGAAGAATTACTTTAAAAGTGAAAAGGTTCAAAGTTTTCTTAACTTTAATATTAAAACGATAGAAAGTAAATACGAAGCAAAAGGTTCGAGTGAACTTCATGAATAAAACACTAATGTTGTGATGTTCCCACTTCGTTGCTAAAATTATTGCTTGCCTTCTAAAGTCTAATAAACCCTCAAATCAATGACATTACTTCGTTCACTGCCTCGTTTACTTCTCACTCAACCTTCTAATGACCTTTTCTGAAAGAACCTTCACGCAAATTCTTTCTCCATTCCAACTTTCTAATAGCGAGTACAAAAGCCAAAAGATTTGGTCGATTCTCTTACTTCTCAGTGGGCAACGTAAGAGACCCCAAACGAAAGAGGCGAATAACGACCTTTTCTCAAACGGAAGATGTTTTACAGCTTCTGGTAAAGTTGGTATGCTCGCGAAAGGGCTTCTATTCAAACTTTTATATTGGTGTCAAATGTGATTTTAAAGTTGAAATTTTTTTGTATAATTCTAACTTTTACTTCAAAACTAAACATTGATAATGAAATGTCTGAAAAACTGGAAAGAAAACGATTTATGATTCTTAAAATTTTTATCAACGAACCAAATTCTCGAGAAAAAATTTAATTTTAAATTTGGAGCCCCTCCCAATTTGCAAACTTCCCGCAGTATTTGATTAAAACTGCTTCTAAAGTGAATAATTCTGTTAAAAAGGTTTTTTAATTTTTTAATAAGGTAAACTCACTAATACGAACGAAATCGGGAGAAGTGCGCCCATTCTCTTAACATAGACTCACTATTGCAGTAATCTAAATAAACCGAACATTTTTATACTTCTAAACTAGAGACACAATTCAACTGTTCTCTCTTTATTCCATTTTTCCCTCAGAATTTTAGAGATTTCTCAACAAAAATACTTCCTTTGATTAAACTACATTAAAATAAATTTATTTAAAAATTTGCACATATTTCATGATAAACCATTCAACAATTTTTTCTCCTAATTAATGGACACTTGTTTGCAATCTTAAACATATTCATTCAAACTTTGGGAATAGTAATAATAATAATAATAATTCATTTTATTTATATATATATATATATATATATATATATATATATATATATATATATATCATTTTACTGTTTGTTTTAAATTAGTAGGGCCTATTTAAAATTTAATGCAAAGTATTATAAATGTATAAACTTAGGAACATAGAAAAAAAGCTATTCAGACTCTGTCGCACCGCTCCGTCACAACTGATGAACGACAAAACCATTCAATATGGACGGAGGTGTGGGTCGCATGCCTCAATGCGGGTTCTTTATCAGAAGAAGGAAGGATTAAGTCTAAAATTCGTTTAATCACAGAGTAAGTTGAAAAAAGGTTGAGAGGAAGTGATACGGAAATTGGAGAGAGCTAAAATAGACTGGGTTTATCCATCATTGAGTAGCGCAAAAAGGCAACGACAGACCCACAACGGACGACTTTGCCTTCGTGAAATGTCGCTGCGAGAACGCCTTCTCGACACTTTCATTGTATTGCACGTTTCGTTTCATTCTACAAATATTAACTTATTAGTTCTTCTCTAAAATTCTTTAAACGTTAATGCATTAAATACTATTAAAATGAGATTATAAAAAATAGGTTTTACAAAGGCATAAAGATCTATATCTCCCCAAACCGTCCCTGTTTAAATTTACACAATTTGTTCTTAAAGGTTAAATTTGAATTTAAAATTATTCAAACCAGGATGACTCCACTCTTCGTAACGACCAGAAGAAAAGGAGATGGTACAAACGGCCTAAATTTCTCTGTTTTAGTCCTTAATACCATTTCTGCTTCAAAATGTAAACAAAGGAATTTAATTTAAGTTCAAAATTTAAAAAAATGAAGTGAGAACAACTTGAAGGGAAGGTGTAGGTTATGGAAAAATCCCATTTTGGGTACACGACTGCAATTATGTGAAGATGGCAACCTCTGATGAAGGAAAAGTCATATAATGATGATCACGCTAGTCCATTTTAAACGTTTAAAGCGAAATTATCAGTGAATTCAGTGATAAGTCAGGACATGCCCAGAAAATTAGAAGCCGTAGGCTCCTTCCTTATTCTTTACTCGAATGCCGTACCTAAGCGGAGCCTGTATGTGTAAAAAGAATGCAGACCACTTTACACCTCTCTGGAAGATAAGGCAGTGAAGAGATGAAGCGATGCTTTCGAGATCTCAGCCAGCTTCCCTTCTCCGAGATGTCATTCTTACAGCCATTTCAAATTAGGATTCATCAGATCTAATATTTGATATGAGCTCAAAACAAAGAAAATGTCAATCCATTAATCTCAATAGTGAAGTAACGCCTTGGCAAAAATCTACTTTTGGGATGACGTATGAGTTTCTGAAGAGGATGTCACTCCTGGCCGAGAACGTAGAATGGATTTGTCTTGTAAACTTGATTAAATAAATAAATTACTTTCATATAAAAAATTAGTTTATATACATATTAATATCAGTCTAAATTTGCTATTAAACTAGTTTAATACAGTAAAAAACCTGAATGCACACATACAAGAGGTTCTTAGTTATATATATATATATATATATATATATATATAATTTGTAATCTGACTTAGCATTAGAATACGTAACCCGTAGCTTAAGTCTTATAAATGAATAATACATTACAGAGAGTCGAAATGCTTTGAAAGACACCATTCAATGGCTGTTAGTTTCTCTAAAACTTAATTAAATAAAGCTACAGATCAGAGTATGAGCAAACAAGAAGCAGCGACACGCTGCTCAAATCATAAAAGATTGTTAACAGAAACTTTCAGAACTTCATTACTGACGTTTCCTACGTCGGACACACAACTCTCACTGTTCTTTTTTCAATCCAATTTGAATACTTCAAATTCTTTGGAATAATCTCGTTGATTGGAAACATTTAATACTCACGAACTCTAAATTTAACGGATGCGAATATAATAATAATTAAATTATGAAGAATATGTTCATTAATTATTATTGTTTTAATATTTGGTATTAAACCCAAATAAACAACTACGGCAAATCCAGTGAATGCGGACGACAATGAAGAAAATATTTAAAAGTAGAATACATCAAGAAACCAAAACTTCAAATTTAAAATAATTAACAAAATAATAAATGTTTATATATTTTATGAGTGATGACTATACAATAAGGTTCGATTTGGAATATGAACGCCACAAAGTCACTGTTGACATCGGATTAGGCCTAAATTGAAAATGTTCAAACCTTCGTCATCACGAACAAAATAAAAACTTTGAAGCACAGATAATTTTTAAAAGAAGGATTAAAAATAAAGTAATAACTGATTACAGTTTCAAAAGTTTCAAAGGTATTTTTCTTTATTTCCTTCGCAGAGGAACACTTTTAACGAGAAACAGTTTGATCAAAGTTAAAAGAAATAATTAAAACCTGAATCTGTACCTTACTAATGGTAATCATAATGAATAGAAAGAGAAGAAATCGTAGGCTAGTTACGCGAACCTCGCATTAAAAACACATTAGCATTACGTAACTTCTCTGTTTTTGAAAAGACAATGGACTGATTATGTTATCCACTGAATGTTTAGGCCTAAGGAATTAGTACACCTACCAGCGGCGTTCATACTGGAAGCTAATTTTTGAGGATACTGAAAATGGAGACGTCTTACCCTTCGTGCGGAGTGAAGTACACGAACGGTTCCTCATTTTCCTTAAAACAATTGTGAATAGAAAACGCAGCAGCTGCCATTCAGAATGAAAGAAATGTCGATCAAATGAATTGAACGCTCGTTTCCACAGTAACAAGTTGGTCAAGTATCTACGAGTACCGTCATTTAAATTATCCAATTCTTATATTATGAAGCATTGTGGTAAAGGAGGCATATTTTTACTATAGAGATTGTCCGAGGTAACGAGTTACGCGTTATTCAAATTCAGTAATAATGTGTTTTTGAAAAATGTGTCGCTAGTTTTACTTTGGCGTTTCAGAAACACCAAATATTATGACTCTTACAATTAAAAGTTTTAGTATGAAATACGTTTTGAGTATGAACAGAAACGGAGTTTACGAAAGAGCAAGGTACGTTTTCTACAAATCGAAAGAGAAGAGTAAATACTGCGCGCATCATTTGGTTCATAACTGACTGTGCAAGGAAATATTCCAACTGTTTCTTACCTCAATTATAATATGCATTTTTCTATAAAACTAATCTTATTACATTCTATTTATATTTCATAAATAATATTTATGCCCATAATTTCTTTTATATAAACTTTCCGAAAGCACCACCCAATAATCTTTAATAGCTTTGGATAAATTTTTACATTAAATTTCTCAATGGAGAACAAATTCTATCTTAAATTTTGTGTGTGTTGTGTGTGTGTGTGTGTGTGTATAGGGTGTCCCAGAAGTCTTGGAGTGGGTTTCATTTGGCTATAACTTTTTTCTCTTTTGATTAATTTATTTATTTTTATTTTTCAATTAAAGTACCCTTACTGCGATCAATGAAAATGGAATCCTGGACAGTGCAACAAAGAGTGGCTATTGTGGAACTTTATTTGACAAACAACTCTTGCATCGTTGCCGCTCAAAGAGCTTTTCGATTAAAATTCAACACACGTTCTCTGTTCCTTCTGATCGAGCTATTCGATGATACGTCGCTAAATTTCGTATGGGAAAGGGTCAGGGAGACGAACCACGGACAAGCCGAAGTCCAACTCGGGTGAGATGGTTCGTGAAAGCGTTGAGGAAAATCCACATCAGTCCGACGACGCAGGCAGGAATTAAACATTTCAAAAAGTTCCTTACATCGAATTTTAAGAGAGGATATCAATCTTTACTCGAACAAAATTCAAATTGCTCAAGAAATTAAACCACAAGATCATCAGAGTCGGATAACGTACGCTAATGCGATTTTAGATTTACGCAATGAAAATGAAGATTTTCACCAGATATTAAATTCGTAATTAAAATCGCAATAAATATATTTTCAAGTGTTACAAACCTTTTTTTATTTGATCCCCAAACAAAAAGGTTATAGCCAAATAAAAACACCTCCAAGACTTCTGGGACACCCCTTAATATAAAACCCATTACGATTTGTTGGTTAGTTATGAAAAGTTCTTAAATCTAACTTTTAACTCGTGTTTGAAGTTTGTTTCAAGTCCGACTGAAGAGCTTCGATGAGAAGAGCACTAAAAGGCCTAATAGTATTAAACCAAAAAATAATTTGTTGTATAACTCAAATACGAGACATTTCCAATTCATATCTAAACATTAAAATTAAAATTTTAATAAATAATATATAGTATATAAAATGACTTAATTTATTAAATTTTTCTAATGCATAAATAAAAAACCATAAAGAAAATACGAGAGGTTCAGAGATCACTTCAGACTGAGATGGCGTCCTTAGCGGTATGAGATGATGATTTCTTTGCCTGAGAGTGTGCGGGGACCAGTGTCCCCCCCACCGCATTGCAGGTGCAGGTGGGGCCCCTCGCTTCCTTCCGCAGCACACTCCTGTCGAGGCTCAGAGTGTAGGAGGGTGGGAAGGCGTCGCTCTTTGTCCTGGGCGCCGTCAGTCCGCGTCTCGATCGCCTATGAGGGCGCCGCGAGAGGGATTGGCTCCATAATTGCACTTTGGTCGCTTGATATGTGTGGTTGAGCGCCTCCTCCACCCGTTCATCCACGCAAACCTCACTAGGGTGAGGATGAGGGTGGAGTGGGTGGAGGGGCAGCGCGGTTCACGTGGCTGTCGAAGAGATCTGTGGGAGCTTGGTGGGGTGGTGTCGGGGATGAAGTGTGGAAGCGCCTTCGTCAGAGATGGAAGCGCGGAGCTTCGTGGCAGAGGTGGCAATTGTGTTCATCTTTGAGCCTGATGCAGTCGTCGACCGCGACGAAGACGACGACGGTGTCCTTAGCGTCGCCGACGGTGAATCACTCTTGTCCATTGGAGGCTTCGGAAGCCTTCGTCGGAGCCAACCGTGTCGGAGTGCTTGAGAAGGCGTGATTCTCGTCATGGGATCCCAGTCCAGGCAGCGCTGGATGAAGTCCAGGAAGAGGGGATCGTTGCACCCTTTGAGCGCTATCTGGAGTGACTTAGAGCCAGGCGTTCCCCGCGGCTTCCCTCTTCGGGAGTGTCCCCCGTGCAAAATGGTGGCGCCGTCAGGGAGTGTTCGAGTGACGCAGTAACGAGGAAAACCTTTACTCGTAATGAAGTTTTTGGCTCGTTTGCTCATCTCGAGCAGTTTGGGAGGAGGCATTCCCTGCAGTTCCATGATGCATGCCAACTGGTCGCCTTCGTCCTGAAAGAGAAACAGAAATGAAATGGAGAGAAATGCAATCAAGATTCGAATTCCTATTTAGAAATACTGAGAAATAGAACCGAAGAAAACGAATTAAAGACCTAAATATAAACGAAAAGGAAATCGGGAATAATTTGAAACTCGGAGATAAAGAAAATTTTGTGATAAGGAACTTATAAAGCAGATTTGCATTCAAAGGAGTTAAGTTGAATGGGTAAAACGAAAGCATTTATCGATTTAGCGATGATTGGCGCCTCTACTCGTACAACGCTAATCGGTCAACTTATCTGTAATAACTGTTAGTTCTACTCATGACACGTAATAAAATAGTGGATATAAATTTATTATCATTATCTGCCTCGAGGCTTTTTATTTGGTTTCAAGGTTTTCCTTTAGTATAGCATAGAATCAGATTAAACATTATAACCTTGTCTCACAGCCAGTGGCGTATTAAGGGGGGTGCGAGGGGGGCGGTCCGCCCCGGGTGATAGCCAGGAGGGGGGTGCCATCGGGAGAGTTGAAATACCAGTACAAGTTTTCAAACCAAATGAAAAATTCGCCAAAGTAAGGAAAAAAATTAAAAATGTTCAAACTATTACAACAGCTTAATGTTAATTTCCACTATAAAATAAATTTTTATTTTTATTGGCAATACAAAATTTACAAACGAAAAATTAAATATTTTATAAAAATTACATCGAAAGGCGAACGTCTGTTGACGTTTTAGTCATCAGTTTGTTGAGCATAGCCAGCTGGCTGCAACTGACATTCCAAGTCTTGTTCACTTGACAGTGTGACTCCACATACATGAGGTATGTTTCATTAAATAATTATGATAAAGCATAAAGTGCTGGTGTTTATAACAATATCATGGTAACTATACCAGTGTCCAGTAATTTTTGACAATGTGGTATCATAGTGATGTTTAAGTGTTTATAAATGCATCGTCGTGATGTTATAATACCCGGTAAATGCATCGTCGTGATGTTATAATAAATGCATCGTCGTGATGTTATAGAAACTCATGTTTATGAATGGTGGTCCCTGTGACTACTGGTTATCAGTAAAAAGACACAGGAAAGTCACACTTTGCACTAAACTTTAGACTTGACTTTTTCCTACAACCATGACTACTGAAGTAACGATGATGTGTATGACTGAGTGAGTTTTTTATGATGACTATGTGGTGATCTTACGATGGTGGTGGTGATATGACTGCATGATTTTTTTTTAATGCAACTACATGGTGATGTTAAGACAGAGAGGGTGATGATGTGACTGCATGGAGATGTGTTAATGCTTACATGCTTAATATAGTAAACACCGTTTCAGATTTACATCAACAACTACAGTACTATTCTATATTGAATTAGTACTAATGCTTATTGGCTTAGTCAAGTTCAACAATTTTACAATGTCCAGTGTAGTATCACTGTATATTTAATATGTTGTTAATGCTTACTGCTTATTAAATAATGATATTAATTATAATAGCTAGCGTTATACCATACTATATTGAATTAGTGTTAATGCATTGGCATTGATAACTAATTGTCTCTGCTTATCTGGGTTGATAATCTGATAACTCAATGGGTATCTGGTTGGAAAAAGTTTGAGAACAACTTGTTTGAAGCTTTTCTGTTGTAATAAATTTTTTTACTTCTTTATTTACTGGATATACTGTTAATTTTCATTTTGTCAGTGGTCTAGTCCGAAAAAGGATGCCAGGAGAGATGGCAAAGGATGCTGGTCTCACATTACCAGAGGAAGTAAAAAGGGCTATGTTTGAATGTCTTGATCGCTTTCATCAAGAATTGGAGATTCGTTCTAGGGCAATGGATCAAATTCTGTCAATCTTCGCTGTTATTCAGCCAAACACTTTGGTTGTTGCAACAGAAGAAGAACTTCGGAAGTATATTCCAAATTTGACTCAGATTTTCGATGAATTCTCTGATGAAGATATCAGTGTGGAAATTGGACGACTTCGGAGGCATTTGGAAGCTGCCAAAATCAGCGTTCAAGAAGCAAAGAAATGGACAGCATTGCAGTTTCTGGAGTTTATTGTGAAATGGGATTTTTGTGAATCTTTGCCAAGCTTGTCACTGTGTTTGAGATTCTTTTTGACTGTCTGTGTGTCTATTGTTTCGTGTGAAAGACGTTTTTCCAAATTGAAATTGATAAAAAATTTCTTTCGCTCGACCATGAGTCAGACAAGATTGACAAATCTGGCTTTACTTTCAATTGAACATGAATATGCAAAGAAGGTGCATTTTGATGAGGTCATTGATCAATTTGCAGAAATTAAGGCTCGAAAGCAGAGACTGTGAATCCTCTCTAGTTACCTTTGAAGAATAGGCTGAGCGTTGAGACTGGATTTCCTGTGTTTTTTGTATAAAATAAAATGCAGTATTACCTGTTCACTGAATTTTTAATGTCCTGCATTTTTCTTATTTCCAATTTGCTTATGACAGTACTGTACTGTTTAAAAATCTACTCGCAAACATAATATATTTTTCTGTGTGTTTAAATTTTAAAATTATTTATGGGGGGTGCCAAAGGAAGGATCCGCCCCGGGTGCCAAATACTTTAGGTACGCCCCTGCCCACAGCGCCACCTGAACGAACTAAAAACTAACCTGTAACAGAACTGAAAACCAACAGGATTCAGTTTCCAGTGGGGAAAGGGTGCGAAGCTACAACTACATACTAGAGCGTGGACAATAAAAAAATGAATCCCACTTCCAAGCTACGGTACTAATTAGGCTATAAGGTGTACGTAGTATGTGAAAGAAATCCTGAGTTTGATGGTATTTGATCATGAACATAAGGTAGTCCCTTAATTAGTTTGTTAGATGTAATCTAAATCGTGCGTTCTCGTAAAACAGGATTTCTCCAAAATTCTAAAAAATAAATATCAAAACTCGATCTTGAAGTTATCGCAAAGGGACCAATAAAATTACATTCATAAAAGGATACATTTTAAGCCTCCAATCTTCTTTCATTAAATTGAAATTAAACTAATTTTAATCATAAAATAATTATATTTGCCTTAAATCTATAACTAAGTTAATTAAATCGATCGATGCTTAAAACTCACGCATTTTACATGAAAAATATTTTTAGTTGAACTTTAATTTGGGGTAATTATGATGGTGAACCCGAAATTCTATGATAGCATGGGCCCACTTTTGACGCACTCTATAAACACGACTAAATTCCAGATTTTTCTCCATTATTATTGGTGTCCAAGTAATGATAATGTTCGCTTCATGGTCGTAACTGGACTGAACAGCAACGCTCGCACGGTGTCGCACCCCTCTTAGGGATGGAAATGTGAAAAGATTTTACTAAGAATAAGGACGTATCTACTGCTTACATTCAATACTAAGAAACTCACTTTCATTGAAAACGCTTCAATCAAATTATCGAAATGTGAAAGAAGTTTCTCTTAACAAATTCATAGAAATCACAGAAAATTCAGCTAGTACATAGAAATCTCACACAATTTACTCGAGAACGAAATGTATACAATACGGAAGAGCTCACGCTTAAAGATGAAAAGGATGACCAACACAGACTAACATTTTATTACGGCAGCATCTAACCAGACGTTTCGAAACTTACGTTTCATCATCAGCGACTTATAATATTAAGTTTAAAAGCCAAATTGTTTTAATTCAAATTCGGCTCCATTTTACGTAACCTTAGTTAGCTTACACTCGCTTTCGCCCGAATTTTTCATTCTGACGAAGGTCAAACTTGTTGTCCCACCTTACACTCGCGGCTTAACGTGGAATCCGAACGACGGCCCACCACGGCCGGTCAGAAATTACAAAGTCCTCGCCCGGACTCGATCTCACGACCCTCCTCCCGATCAGCAGGCCAGCGTCTTAACCACTAGGTTATCCAGGGTACCCATTTATCTACCAACCATTTATTTTTGCGTGGATGAACACCCGGGTGAACTGAGCGCTTCCCGCAATTCCTGCCCAGGAATCGAACCCGTGGCCAGTAGATTCGTAGTGAGCATGCTAACCACTACACCTATTGCATTCGCACAATGTAAGAGAGTTAAGGATTTTGGATTCTCTTTATATACATAAAATGGAACCGAGTTTGAATGATAGCAATTCAGCTTTTAAACTTAATGTTATAAGCCAGTGATGATGAAACGTTAGTTTCGAAACGTCTGGTTAAATGCTATAATAAAACGTTAGTGTTTGTGTTCGTCATCCTTTTCATCTTGAAATGTTGGTTCTATTTCTACACTAGCTCATATTTAATTTATAGTTAATGAAAGAGTGTCACCTACCTCCCCCGGCAAGAGAGGGTACCCTGTCAGGAGTTCCGCTAGGATGCATCCTAAGCTCCACATGTCGATGGCCATGCCATACTTCGCTCCCAAAATAACTTCTGGTGCCCTGTAAAACCGACTCTGGATGTAGGTGTATACCCGTTGGTTTTCGTAGCATGAAGACCCAAAGTCAATCACCTGGGGAAGAAGATATCGTTTAGTATCGTACATCTCGTGTACTGTATTGTTTTCTGTACGATAAGTCACTGAAAATTATGATGCAGGATACTGCAGTGTTTTGGTTTTTAAATAATTTTCTTTATCATTTACTGCTCTCACGTGATGTGTTGATGCAAAGAAGATAATGCTCCAGTGATCCTATTCAGGAATATTGCCCACGAAACCGATCCCGCATCTAAATCTTCACACGCAGACCGATCAAAAATAATGTTCAATATGATTTTCGTTTGACGTACAAACCCATCATATACCTCACCGCGTTACTTTCTCTACAATTTAAAACCTCATGTTCATACGTAAGTTAGGTCACTTAAGGTAAAGTACATTTAAGTAACTAGTTCACTCAGACGCATTTATACATTTCTAAGAGGAAATCACGATGGAGGTGGGGTATAATTCTCCCTAATTAGCAAATAAACGAAAACCGAAGGTACGAATATATCACCAAGCTGACAGAAGCCAAAATGCGAGCTAGCTTAGACGGGAAGGCGATGTTTAGGGACACTTCAAATATGATTTAAAATTTTTAACGGATAATGAATGAGCTGACGATGCGAACGATGTGTAAATGTTTACCTTTATATTTCCTCATGCATTTAAGAACTTCTAGACTAGCTATGAATAATTCCTCTTTCTTTCTTAAATTAAGGTAGACGGACTATTTACACTTTCATTGTTTCATTCATAGTATTAGTAAAATCAAATTAAATTATGCGCGAAATAATTTGAAATTAAACTTACTTCAGAAAGTAATCGAAAGACTAAGGAGCTTCCTTTATTTCATGCCAAAAATTCTCTTCATGATTAAATGAAGGAGAATATTGCCAGCGCCAATTTTATCTCAGTAAAGGTATTTGTACGATCTGTACCCATCTAAGTTTAATCGTAACCAAACCAACTACGTAATAATTTTAACCATTTTTTAAATTTATTTTATTTCCGTCAACTTTTGCGTCTAAATATAATAAAGAGAATTAAAGGAGGGAATTTATGGTTTGTATCCGGGCAAAAACGATGAATTTTACAAATGTGCAACGACGTTTCATCCAAATATTTGAAGAATGAAATCGTCGACACTTTTATCGATGTTGGCCCCGGGACTGCGTAGCAAATGCAAAAAAAGTTGGTTCTCCCATTTGAACTCGGCGAAATTTAAGCAGCTCGTGCATTAGGAATTTAATTTTCATTCACAACATTCGGTAGAGTCAATACTCTATTCGCATGCATATATATATATATATATATATATATATATATATATAACTGGTCTGCATACCCTTTTATTAAGAACAATAACAGAAAATTGTTCAGAAAAGTTAAAAACAGTATAATGTGCGCAGTCGCTACAAAAGTGATTGGCGAATGAAGCAAAATGGAACGGGTATGCAGCCAAATAAATTATTTGAAAACTACCTCCAAGGAAAGTATGGTAGCCTTCGGGGTATGAGAAAATTAACGCAAATTTTTACTTCAAAGGTTTGATACCTGGAAATGAGAAAATTCCTAGGCTACTCACATCCCAGTAGCTACGAGTCTATCGTACTTCTGTAGACACTGCTTTTATGTCAAAAGTGGACACGAAGTAAAATAAAATAATAAATAAACCTTTAATCTCTATCCCGAATAGGAAATCACGGGTAAAAACCATAAAATAAACAGTTTATTTGGGTGTTTGTTTCTTGACTTTCACTCGCGTCTTCGGGATGTGCGGTACACCACATTTATTTATTTATTTAATTAATAATTAATTAATTATTTTACTTATTCAATCAATGTACACGCGTTACTATCAATAATAATAATAAAACGTTTTCAGTTATGAATTATTCAAGTAGAATTTTAAATGTGACACGATTAGTAAGTAAGTGGCTCTGACCACATGGCTGGTTCAAGCAGTTAAGAACGGAACTACTTCTTTTACCTTTTAAATCGTATGAATCTTCCTTCATACACTTTACGTGGCTCTGTACGAAAACAGACCCATTCTTTGAGTACTTCCCAACTAACCGATTCCCTAATGTATATAAATCGATAAAGTATATCGAGCCATTGTATTTCTCCATGAGTTGCCAACTGGCACGAAAGCTATGGTATCTCTTTCTAATGAAATACATTCACCAATTACTTGGAAACGCAGCGCATACGTGTCGTAAGCAATGTTCCCTCTAATTTTTTTTAGTCCGTGTGCGCAAGAAATTTTCGTTGTGCGTACATTTAGATTCATGGTGAAAAATTGTGCAAACTTTTCTCAGCGTAATTATCTTCAAAATTAAATATATATAAATATTAAATACTTAATAAATATTATTTCCATAAGGTGATAGCTTGATCATTACGGTACTATTAAATGGATATTAAAAAACTGTTTACAGTATTATATATTCTTAAAAAAGAAAACATTTTATCCATTCTAAAAATATGAATAAAATAAAAAATAGTAAAATAAAATTCAACAAAATAAAGAAATAAAATAAAAATAACTAATTGAAAATGACTATTTTAGTTATCATTTCTCAAAACAATTTTTAGCATTAAAGCAATTTAAAATAGACTATCAAGATTAATACATGATTTTATCCATTCACAAAATAGGAATAAAATAAAAAATAATAAAATTCAATAAAATAAAATATAATCAAAATAACATTAAATGAAAGTGCTTTTCATTTAAGTATGATTATGATTTCTCCGGTGTCCGGACAACTGCCCCCTGGACAACCGCCCCCCGGACAATTGCCCCCCGACAACCGCCCCCCGGACAAATGCCCCGTAGGACAATCGCCCCCCGGATTATTGCCCCCCATAAGTAAATAAAAATTAAATAGAAATTAAATTTACGTTTAAAAAATGGCAAGCTAAAACAATATTTAACAACATTATTGCCAATTCTTGCTTAATTTTGCTTGTAGCCTGAAAAAAATTATATTTAAAAAGTTAGCAATATTTAACAAAAAAATTTCCAATTATTGCTTACTTATTTATAATAAAATTATGAAGTTTAGCTACTTAATTTTATTTAAACAGTTGGCAAGACTTATTGTATTTCATATATACTATGGATTAATTAATTATATTTAAACAGTTGGCAATACTTATTGAAAGGTCGTTTTGAAAGTCATAGTTGGTGGTTAGGTTAGGTTAGGTTAGGCTAGGTTAGGTTAGGTTAGGTTTGTTTTTTATAAATATTAATAAATTTAATTCCTATTTAATTTTTATTTACTTATGGGGGGCAATAATCCGGGGGGCGATTGTCCTACGGGGGCAGTTGTCCGGGGGGCGGTTGTCGGGGGGCAATTGTCCGGGGTGCGGTTGTCCGGGGGGCAGTTGTCCTAGCACCGATTTCTCCCTACGATCTTTAGCATTTGCCCATTCCAAATAAACTCTATGAAGATTAATACATTCAGGTAACTTTTAATTCGCATGAGCGTGTCCAAATGATTTTCTTTCAAGCGGTTTCTTAATTTGTTCTTTATAGAATTCATTAAACTGAAGCCACGCTCACAGTCCACACTAGATGCTAGGAAAGTTCCCCCAATATCCATCAACTTAGCAAGGTCACAAAATTGTTCATTTTGTAGGACGAATGTCACCATATCATCAAAGTTTTTAACGAGCTTACTTTTTATTTTCTCGCATACAACAAATTTAAAATCATTGTACTGTTCGATTATGGTAGAACTTTCGACAAGAAAATCTGCATATTTTGCACATAAAGCTTTAACATGCTCAATGCCAGTCAGTCTTTCTGTGAAATAGCCGAACAATCAAAGGCAGACCATTCTTTTATTTCATTTTCAGGAAACCTGCCTTCCAAATAGGAACAAAGTTTTTCTGTGAAAGTTAACCTTGTATGACGGTATATTTTTTAAATTACTTCATTTATTGTCGTGACTCATGATACGCTTGAGCCTGTGCGCATTTTATTTTGCTGTGTGCGCGGGTTTCACAACGCGTGTGCGCGCGCACACCTTAGAGGGAACATTGGTCGTAAGGACAAAAAATTTTTATTGAGATATAAATAAAAATGGTCACAACGATGAGGAATCATAAGTAATAGAAAGTAAGAATGAAGTGATTTTGAAAAGGTTTTAATTGCGCGTGAAAATTAAATCTTTAAAATGAAGGCGTGGAAAAGCGAAATGCAATCCGATGCTCGAGAGAAAAGAAAAGGTGTTGTTGTTTTGACCACCACAGAACCTGATTTATGTTCAGCAATTAATCTGTTGGTAAAATAAAAGAAGAGGAAATTTAGCTTTAGGAATTTTGAGCTTGTAAAGTGTAATGTAAACACTCGAGAGGTGTTTCACTTGTTAAATGTCAAAACGTATATTGGCTCAGAAAATACATCGCCTAAGGAAAGACCTCTGAGGGAAGACTTTGGTTTAAATTTATTCTTACGAAAAGGCGAAGTTGAGGTTTGACCAATAGAAAGTTAGTAGTGTTCGTACGAATGACGTCATGTAATAAAAATGTTTCTGGTAGGTCATTTAGATACTGAAGGGAGGAGTCTTTTTAAGTCTAAGGTGTGAGTTGTAGGTATAGCTTCAGTTGTAAAAGGTGAAGTCGGTAAAAGCCGAAGTGTCTCTTTTGTTCAAATAATTTAAATCTCAATGGTTCACTGTCTCACACGCCGTTTCACAAGTTATGGTTCCAAGCCTCTTTCTGTAAATGAGGTAGTAGTCGGTCAGAAAATAACTTAGTGAAAATAAAACCCGAAAGTGTCCATTATTTTTTAATGTAATTTTGTTCACATGTCCAAATCTTAACTTATAAACTTGCTGAGTTTATTGTTTCCTCTGGGGCTAATTTTACGATATTTTTTGAGCATATATCTTTTGGTAATAGGGATGGAAAATAACCGAAAAGTGTAAAACCGGTTTTCACCGTCGCTATATTCTTAAAGCCGGTTTTTACCGGTTTTTACCGATGGGATTATGTATGCTTTTTAGGGAGGTAAATGATCAAAATATTAAACAGAAATAAGGTTTTAATTGATTCAATCAAGTATGTGTAACATTTGAATTAAAAGTTTATTATCGAACTTGATTTTTGAAATAACACTTGAGAAAACAAAGAATTAAGTGTCTGATCTGACATTCTTGATCGAATCTTTGTGACGAATAAACCAGCAGCTGAAAACACTCTCTCGGACTCTACGCTGGTGGCTTTTATTGTAAGCAACGCTTCGTACATTCGATCCAAATTTTAGCTTCTATTCAAAGTAGCTTCAAAATATTTGCATTGAAAGGTCTCAGAAGAATCTTTCTTGGGTTTCATTTTCAGTTTGTTCATCTCACACATGTACTCGTTCATAAGTTGATCGTCATCATTTACTTCACAACCTGAGCTGCATTGTGAATCTTCGAGTTTCGAAGCAATTGATTGAACTTGGTCATCTGTTTCTGAAATCTGGTAAGCTTCTGGAAAAAGCCTCTTAAATGTATGATCCGCATACTTCTTAAGTGCTTGTCTTGAAGGAAAGAGGAACGGTGCTGATGATTCATTTTTCAAGACCTCGGGATTGTGGAGAAAACTCAGCAAGGCGACAGCTTCTTTTTGTCTTCTAGTAGCGATCAACGAGACACTGACGTAGGTCAAAAGCTAAAGGATTGTTTTTGCTTTCAAATTTATCCAAAATGAACTTCATGGAAAATTCAGCTTTGAGCAAATTTGCATCTTCGGAACAGAGTCCCTTCAAAACAATTTCCAGTGGACGAAGCGTGTCAAAGAGGCTCTTTAGAGCATTCCATTCTTCATCTGAAATCGTCTCTGTTGAGCGTATCACTCTGAGGGCCTTTGGAATGCAATTTTTGAGTTTCAAAAATCTTTCTATCAAGGCCAAAAGACTGTTCCACCTCGTTCTACAGTCAAGGATAAACTTCATTTCCTTTCCATTAAATTCATCTTTGACAAAATTCTGCAATCTCTCATTTTTCAAAGGAGACTTTCGAAATATGCGGCAGATTTTTCTCACCATATTTATTACTTTTAAGTAATCTTCTCGAAGTTTTGGAAGAACAATTACGTCATCTATGTCGGACTCAAAAATTGTATCAGTGCATAAAATTTCACACTCATCTTCACTTAACTCATGTGCAGAGTGTTCATCTTCTTCGATGGCTTCATCTTCAGGGGTAGGGTCACTTTCCCCTTCAACTGAATTTTTAGCAGTTTTTGAATACAAGATATCCGAAACCGCGAGATGTATATCATGTGCAATGCATTACTGGTGATCAGGTACTATTTCTCTTCCAAATTTGACCATTACTGAGGCACCGTCGGTAGTGCAACCCACGATATGCTTATCTAGGTCCAAGCCAAATTCTTCCAATCTTTTCCTAACGATTGCAATAGTTTTGGTGCTATCGAGAGAACCATTTATTTTCATGAGACCAAGAGACCAATGTTGATTTTCATCATGAACATTAATATTAATATATATCTTTGGTTTTGCAAAGATGTATACTCATTACTCATCCATAGTTAATGAATAGCGGATTCCTTGTCTCACCTGATTCTTGAAGTAGTTAACCAATTCATGTTTCTTTTTCTCATAAAAACTAAGCACCATTTTTCTGACACCATTATGGGAAGTTGGATGAGGCTTGTCGTATTTTATCTTTCTTAGGCTTTCTTGAATGAATTCACTTTTAGCAATTGATTGGAAACTCAGTCCATCTACACACGCAAGTTTCGAAATTTCCTCTTCTATGGACCTTTTTTGCACAAACTCTTCCACTGTTCTTTGTTTCTTCAATGGGTGATTAATCTGGTCGATGTTTATGCCATGAATATTTTTCATGTGGGATGATAAACTTGAAGAACCTCCACAACACTTTAAAACTTTGTGACATGTCATACACTCTGCTTCTTCTTTATTCTTACGAGTGAAATGATACCAAGCATTTGATTTCTTTAACATGATGGAGTATTAAATCTTAGAACTTAAATGATCAATGTACAATCATCCACATAACATTCAAGACTGAAGCATCAATTATTTACACTTATAAACAAACAAAAAACGATACGAAACGATGCAAAACATAATTACTATGTTTTTAAACGTTTGGAAACGCTTGTTTCATAGAAAATGGACCAGAGTGATCGGAGACTTGCGCAAAAATGTGAAAACCGGTTCTTATCGTCGGTTTCGGTGATGATTAAAAATGTTCATCACCGGTTAAAAACCGGGTTCCATTTCTATTTGGTAATTTTCTGCTCCGAGGAAATCTGCGGAGTTCGCGCAGAACTTTTGAAAATTGTGAAAAATTTATTTGGCGGAACTTGTGCGGAACTTTTAAGACCAAATTTCTGTAATTCTTTTTAAAGTATTTTTTGTTTTAAATTTTATTTCAAGGAATTTGAACTAAGGGCTGTTCCTTGACTCATATAAAACCCCTCTGTATAAACCCTTTGAGATTTAATCCAAGCAATTGAAAACTTTTTTTAAATTTAAATTTTACTTTTTAACAAAAATTATTAAGAGTATATCTGTAAACTTACTTTTGAATTACTGTTCCAATGTGAGTGAAATTTTTTTTTCAATTTTGTGAACTAAACTTTATAATGAGGGGTTGTGTGGTTTCTATGCTACCTTGCAATAGGCCTCTCTTGTATGCTGCGAGTAAAGTAATATTGAAAGTTCGAAATTAAAAGTGGGCTTCAAATACGTCGAAAAAAATTGTACGTATAAAATTGAAAAGGTCATCCGAGTGATAACCAGAGCTATCCTGAACAAACGAACCTACGCACGCAATAAGTGCAATCAAAAGGTGGTTACACCAAACACGTATTCCATTTATAGCAATAATATTAATTTATACATTTCCTGTATGTATGCATAATACTAATAAGCATACTAATAATGGTTTAGTGAAAGGTAACTTGTGTATTTAAAAACACATGATGAAAGGAGATATTTTTAAAACTGTACTTGAAAGGAATTTTTTATATTTTCTGGACGGAGAATGCAACGTGCTCTGGACGTGGATCGACTTGATGAGTACAAACCATCCTCATTGTTATAAGAATTTACTTCAGACTTCGTATTAACATCAACTTACGGTATATAATATATATATATATATATATTATATATATATATGGGATGAATTTCACAATTAAACACGTGAAATGAATAATGATGCAAACCCACAACCCCTGACGAGGTGTACTTCTGAATACACTAAAGACCTTGGAATCATTTTTCTTTTCCTTGTGGGTTTGCATCATATATATATATATATATATATATATATATATATATATGCGATGAATTTCATACTTCCTTCCTTCACTTTTCCTTGTGAAGGAGGCCTTTCGTGTATTCAGCAATACACTTTGTCACCTTACGAGGTGTACTGTTGAATATACAAAAGCCTTGGAATAATTTTTTTTTTCTTTTGTGGGTTTGCATCATATATATATATATATATATATATATATATATATGAAAATTAAGTTACAACGAGAGGCAAATAAGAACAAAATTTTATTGAAGTGAAACCCTATAGTGAAATCGTACATGGAACTACCAAAATATACCAAACATAACTTCGCTTGCGACAGTAATGAAGAACCTAATGGTCACTTAAGCGTACTAAATTAGATCAGTATTAAGCGATTTAAATATTAACATGAAATTAATTCACAATTCCACGGGTGTTGAGTGCTCGGGTGAAATTGGCGCTATAAATTTCTCGAATTTTTTTATTTTTTTTTTTTGTTCAATTTCTACTCCACTAAAGTTTAACATGAGGCAGAATAGAACGGGAAACGACTCCATTTGTTCGGTAATTCATAGCTAAGCGCATTATAGATAGTAAACCGGTGGATAATCATAAAAAAAGAAAAGAAAAGACTAATAACATTATACAGAAGTTTCCTCCCTATACCCGTTTCAAACGAGTCCACAATATATTCGCGTGTACTGTACGGCTGAGGCTATATACACTGCGCAAAATAAATGCATACCATATAATAATAGTCATTTTACGATCTTTATGTTTGACCTCTTTCAAAGTAGGCCTAGTTTGGATGTACATCAAGCTAAATTGACAAAGGCCTAAATGTCTTCACTGAACATTTCCTTCAAGGCGTTATTAATAAATTCCGTTCACAAAACAGTGCGAACAGTAATTTATTTCTTTATAAACAATTTATGAACCACGAATTAATAAATATCTTAATGCATTTAAACGAAAATTAACGCATTATTTGGTTTACAGCCAATCCGCACCCCATTTCGGACTGCCTCTTCTTACGAACGTGACTCAACAGATTGAAGGGCATCTCATGAGTTCTACAATAAATTTAAAAAGGTCTATAACGATTTAAAACATTAATAAAACACAGAAAATGAACATTTGGTTTTATCATTTAGAAATCTAAAATATAAAAATGTGTAACTGAATGGTGCTCATTTCTCAAAAAGGATTATTTCAAATAGGCCCCATCCTATTCACCGTTAATGATTTTATCTTTCCACTTTTTATCCTCATAAATTCAAACCTTGGTATTAAAAATACAAATTTAAAAAGAAAAGACAACATTCTGTTTTATCAAACAATGCCAAAATGAACAACATTCTTACGTCTTCCGGAAACATTTTATATAGTTTGACACACGTCGGTTATTTTTTACAAACTGTGCGCATTCACAATGATAACATTAAACTCAAAAGTACACTCCATACAATGTGCTCTATGCACGCACGCGCGCGCGCACACACACACACATCTATATATATAATATTAAAATCCCCAATCCTCAAGATAAAAGTAATAAAAGTTTAAAATGATCTAAGCTCAAGCTTAAATCACACACACACAGACGTATATATATATATATATATATATATATATATATATATATATATATATATGCGTGCGCGCGCGCGCGCTCGGAGGAAAATAAGGTGAAAATCTAGTGAAAACTAAATTACCGTTGGTGCGGTGGAAATTCCCCTGCAACAACCCTCAGTTTCAACGTGTCTGGCATTTTTGCACTACAAAGAAAGATTAGGGCGAAGGGTGTAAGTCAATGCCTGTCACGCCATGGAGAGAATCAGGATTGGTAGTTAACAGTCTAACGAATGTCAGAATAGGTTTGGTTTAAAGGAAAAAAAAATGCAAAATTATTTTCAGCGAACATTTATTCAGGATTAGGAATGGCTATCATTTAAGGTAGGAAACAAATCATTGCTGTCATGATTACAGATTCATATTACTCAGAAACGCTTAACTTTTCCAAATTATTTAAGTGTATGGCTCGTCTTATTCTGGCCTTTTAGTTTTGGTTAAATTTGCCAAACGGATTATATTCCTGCTTCTTATAGGCGAGGCCATTTTATTGTGAAGGTGAATCTATTTTTTACTTGGATTTATTAGCCTACGCGGACCTATGCAGAGACCTACGCCAATATTTCAGATGTAGCCTACCGCACACCTCAATGGACTTGCAATGAGTTCATGAAATTCTGAATAGTTAACCGCTGAAATATGAACATTTTTGTCGTTAAGCTGCAGTCTTTCGTTTGGAAGCCTAACTTCTTTACTCTAAGTTAAAATTATATAGACCTAACAAGACCTTTAATTAATAGTTTAATTTTACAAACAATAGTTAACTACAAACTTTGATTGTTTATGTATATTTTTTCATTGATTTTTGCCATTTAAATTTCAAGGTTTTTTTTCTCCCCAAGTTCAAACTAAAAATAAATAGAAGAGGAATTCTGACAAAATAAACAAATAAAAAACGAGTATTTGCAGCTCTACATTCTACATAAACATCCGCTGCTTAGGTATATATATATATATATATATATATATATTTTTCTAATTCAAATTAACTCCCTCTTTCTAATAAAGCAACAACCGTCATTTTTAAAGTAGGCCGAAGATTAAAAAGCATCCTCTTATATCCCTACATTATACAGCCTAATATCGAACATTATAAACTGCTTACAGTTTACCTCCATTGAAGTATAGGCAATATACTTTTCCATTATAATTATTAAATAAATAAACCTATCAGGCGTAGGCCCTACACTTCTGCGTCGTGTCTAAGGCTATCGAGTATAGGTTTGCGCGTTGGGAAGGATTGTCATTGCGCTGAATAGAAAGTTTGTATAAAATAACCCATACGGAAGTGAGAAAATAAACTTATTCACCAAACACGTACATTGCTAAAAGCTAATTATGACAATTTTAAGAGTTTGCGAGGACGTCACACTTAGCCTTGAAGAAGCTCAATCAAATTGGATGGAAATCCAACATGAAATGAGATATGGGAAAAGCTAAGAACCAAATGAAATAGTTGGCATCAGACATTACATAAATAAAGCAGCAGAATATGTTATTTCAAAAAAAAAACTAGCCTTCACAGATACTGAAGCATTCAATCACTATTTATGCATCTTTTTTTTTTTTTTACAGATGCAAAACACTGTTTTTGTTTACGATATTTTCCATATTTATCACGAAACTAAGAGTTAATTATTTAATAATGGGCTCCAGTATCAACCGCGAGACTTAGGCCTACCTATGCTAACGCGCACTGAATTTATAATTTTAACTTAACCAAACTTACGTGGACTCGTCTATTAATAACGAATTATCGTATGCGTAGACTTGAAACTTCCCTAAGACTAGTAGTGACTTATTTTTCGTCTCTATATTTCACACTTTTGTCGCTCAAAAAAGTAACGCTAATAGCAGAGTTAACATTCGTAGCGTACATGCGAGATTGTCTGTTACGGTAGGGATAGTTTGCCACTCACTTCCACATGATAAGCCGATTTTTACTTTCTGTCATGGTCTCGGTCTAATTAGCTTTATCTGCTTCCTTTATTATTATTATTATTATTATTAGGGGAATGGGTTTGGTGGGCGTAAGGAATTTAAAAACTAAAGTGCAAGGTTTGAACATTTGAAAATTTCACATGGAAGTAACGCTCGTAAAGATCTCAAAAATGGTCTGAATATTGTGAAGATACGAATGTTCTCTCCGGATAGAAACTAACATCTAGGCCGAAGAAACACCTTTCCAAATCCATCCGTAACGTCAGAGGTTTAGTTTATTTGAAATTAAATTAATTAACAAGCCCTACTTCTACATCCATTTCCGATTACTTCCCACTTGGCGTATTCCCATTTACACTCCGAAAGTGAGAATGTTTCGATTGAAAATGGGGAAAAAGTTTCTTGATTTATGAAACGGTAAAAAGAGGACCATGATCCAATTTCGGGAGAGACGGATATTTTCTCTGAAAAATGTAACAAAGTGGGAAATCCTACAATAGGAATAGGAACAGATCGATTTGGAAAATTGAAAAAGGAATGACCGAGATTGAGAAGAAACCGCCATTCCTATCTACAGTATATAATAACCAGTTCAGTGCAGAGCTTTTTTGCGCGTACGTAGGCCAACATACACTCCTGATACAAAAAATGAGAAAAGGTGTTTAAAGGCGTTTCTCTGCCATTTCTTCTCAATTTGCTATCGTGAATGACAAAAAATAATCGCAGTTTACCATATTTTTGCCTAATAATATTACGTATTAGGAATGTATGGAAACCATTTAAGAAATAAAACCTTACTGTCTTATCTACCCGTCTCCGTTCGACTAAATCAATGAATGATCTAGTAAATGCGACAGTTTTGTTATTCTTGTAATATAAGTAAACACACACTCGTTTTCATCAGCCATTTGTTTGTGTTTTTTTTACGGTTAAGTAAATGATGATGATGATGATGATGATGATGATGACAATAATGCTAATGAAAATTTTATATTGTATACATTTTATATAATAATAATAATAATAATAATGACGCTATACTGTACATTGAAATTGCGTTTAGTGATATTTGTTATTGCATTTGACGCGCGTTTTACGTGAATCAAAGGTTTTATAAAGATGAAATCTAAACTGTTTTGTAATATTTTTAGCATTTTTTGTGGGAATTGTTGTTCACTGAAAAAAAAATGTAAGTCCGAAGAAAGAAATGGCTGATGAACACGCGAGGAAAAAAGAAAGGTATAATCATGTTACTTAACTAATCTCATAATAAGTATGTTTTGCCTATTTTGATTAGATATTTTGATGAATTACAAAAAATTAACAAAGAAAATAGATAAAACAATAAGATTTTATTTCTTAAATAGTTTGCATAGGCCTACATTCCCGATATTTTTAGGCCAAATATGGTAAACCAATTATTTTTTGTGGCAAATTGAGAAAAAAGGGCAAGGAAATGCCTTTTTTATTTATGATTTTTTTTATCAGGGGTACATTTCATGAATTCATGTTCGAAATATATACAGGGTTTACATAAAGTCAGGATCTATTTTTGTGAAGCACTTGGAAATTATATGGAATTCAATCATAAAATGATAAAATGGTAACATTATTAAATAATTAAGAGTAGGATTCGACGTGACGCCCATCAGTATCCCTGCACAGCTCAAATCGTTTCCGCAGCATTTCTAAACACATTCTGGAGCATTTGCGGGGTTATGTTATCTGCAGCAGTTCGTATACGTGTACGTAAGTTTTCAAGACTCGTAATCTTCGTCTGATAGACGTGCGATTTGATAAAGCCCCATGCAAAGAAATCTAAAGGGGTTAAATCTGGTGATCTCGCTGGCCAAGGTCTGTTGCTTCCGCGTCCGATCCAGCGATTTGGAAAACGTCCATTTAGATAATCCTGAACAATTTTGGCATAGTGACAAGGAGCACCATCATGTTGATAGACGACGGTACTAACAATCCTATCCCCATCGTCTATCAACATGATGGTGCTCCTTGTCACTATGCCAAAATTGTTCAAAATTATCTAAATGGACGTTTTCCAAATCGCTGGATCGGACGCGGAAGCAACAGACCTTGGCCAGCGAGATCACCAGATTTAACATCTTTAGATTTCTTTGCATGGGGCTTTATCAAATCGCACGTCTATCAGACGAAGATTATGAGTCTTGAAAACTTACGTACACGTATACGAACTGCTGCAGATAACATAACCCCGCAAATGCTCCAGAATGTGTTTAGAAATGCTGCGGAACGATTTGAGCCGTGCAGGGATACTGATGGGCGTCACGTCGAATCCTACTCTTAATTATTTAATAAATGTTACCACTTTATCATTTTATGATTGAATTCCATATAATTTCCAAATGCTTCACAAAAATAGATCCTGACTTTATGTACACCCGGTATGAAGGATGAACTGGCCTACATCAAATCGTGAAATGATATCAGGTATATCCTTCGAATTAAATTCCATTTAATTCTAAGAGATTAAAGTAAATGGGAAAATATAGATGCATCATGGGTATAAGAAATAACTGTCTAACAATTCATGGTACTCTTAATCTACTTAATATCAGTACACCATTTACGTACAATTGTAACGCCACTAAAAGACCTGGCCATGTGGATCAAAACTGATCGTAAGAAGTTCCAGGTTTGCCAAGTCTGACTGGAGCACCAATACCAAATTTCCTTTAATTTAGTACCAAATGAGGCAATTTATTATCAAATTATATATATATATTCTAGTTTACTTCCTCCCCCGTTTCTTTTTATTATTTCACTTAAGTGGTCTATGGCAGCAACAGAACTGTGACAACTTACAGCCACTGCAAACTGCAATTCTGCTACCTTCAGCCCTTCATTAAGTCCTTTTGATTGCTTAATGCAAAAACTTTGAAACAGGCCCGACTTTGCACCGCTAACAACTGAGGTTCGCTGTTTATGATCTTTTGAATTGGCATGAGCTTTCAGTGTAGCCTTTCTAGGCTGTAAACTTTAGCACACACTTTACAAAAAGGCTGTTGAGATGAGCCAATTGTTCTTTTCACCCATGGATATTCTTTTTCCCATTCACTATGGTACAATCGCCCGGTTTTATAATCCGATTTCCACTTTAACATTGTTGCAATTAATAAGTTACATAGTTTAAGAAAAAACACACTTCAGTCAACCGTGAATCTCGATAAACTGACTGACGCATTAACACAACTAAAAACACGCCATCAATGAGCAATAACAAGCGAGAATTGCACGCATGCGCAATGCAGGCCGTAACTAATGCTGCCACATGATAAAATTTTAAAACTGCAAGTTCGTAACATGTTCGTTCGCATTTTCTATAACAATTCAGAGTAAGCTCCAAAGTCAGTTAAACAGTAAATTTATAACTGCAATTTGCTTTAAACATCAGTATCGGTTTAGCAAATTTGAATCAGCATGTATAAATACTCAGGACTGAATAATTTGTAAAATTGATCAAAACTTTTAACAATGATTTGTTGTAACATGCTCATAACATGTTGTGGAATGCAATGTTTATGAAACTCAATTTTTCTCACATTCTTATTTATATATTACCAAATTCAGCTCATTTCATTACCAGAATACCAAATAAATTTTTAAAATACCAAATTGCTTTTTCATTACCAAATTTGCCCAGATTTGGTAATGAATAATACCAGATGGCAACCCTGGACTCAGAACTAAACCGAAACCGGATATGACATCTGGTTGGGTGATGGGTACGATAGTCGTAATGATGCGAGAAAAGAAGCTCGAGCTAGCGAGGGAAAAGATCTCTCCCGTCTCCTTCCTGGCTTCTCGAGAAGCTTTACTTCACTAAGTGGATTTATGGGCGGTTCCCTTACGATACTCAACCGAACTTAGAGCAATATTTAGTCTTACTGTAACGAGTTTAGAAGCAGTTTTCTAAATGGATGAATTCAATAATTTGCTTAAAGTCTATCCGAAATAATATATCACTTCATTCATTCATGAATTCACAAATAACTTACTACTAAATTTAATAGCTCAGCATTACTCGAATAATTACGAATCCTTTTCTGTATATATTAAAACTAAGGTTACGCATTCCATCCGACAAGCTCAAATCCATCAGCTAATATGAATTTCCAAATGAGGTAGAAGTGAACCAACAGAGCAAGTACAAGAATTTAAGTATGATATTTGGTAAAAAAATTATCAGCAGCATCTTCAGTGTCGACTCAGACCAAAGTAAACAATATTGAAGCTACAGTAAACATGATTACGAGGACTTAAGGCGAAGATAAAGTTAGTATATGTTTTCTCTGTACACTTATCGTATGCCTCATACATGTAGCGAAGAACATGAAATTATTATTATAAATTATTATTATAAATTGTTACTGTTTCGTACATTCTGCGCTAATATTTATGGGCAACAACTTTGGCTAATTATATAAGAAGGTTCCGTCAGAACTCTAAATTTGCTCTATAACATATCTTTTGGACTGTTACATAAGTTACTTCCAAGATGCTCTCAGCTTTGCAATGTTCGCTAATCACAATGTCTCAAGCCTGTCGGAGGTAACAAGACCGCGTTCACATACGGTCTAATGCAAGAATTCAAAACTCAGACCATAATACAATCGTCCAAGCTATTCATCATACGGCATTATGTTTTCTAAACTATGGGTTTCACGGTATGAAAAATGTTTGTCTGGTAGCTCCTCTTAACCTCGTTACTGGTACTTGCATTACTTGTATTTTGTTTTTGTTCCTGTTTTTGAATTCTACTATTACGAGCTGAATTATGGGAGTTATTTTTTCTTCAGACAAACTTTTCATTTAAAAAAAAAAAAATATATATATATATATATATATATATATATATAGAGAGAGAGAGAGAGAGAGAGAGAGAGAGAATTCTCAAAGTATAATTAAAATACCTGTAACTTCTTGATTCACTGAGATAATTTAATAGGTAACTTAATAAATTGAATACCAGAGTTTCAAGTGAATTTAATAGCAATTTGCCAAATTAAGTAAACTTTGCAGTAATCGAGTGACAATATTTAAATTCATTTAATTAGTTCCATGTTACATTATCAGTAATCCGATTCGTGCCTTTAAGTAGAATAGTGTCATCGAATGACGGAGTTAGCGATTAAATATGTATTTGTAAATAAATAGCGAATTTCCAGATTATAATTACCCGATGATCATTACCCTTTTCTCATTGTATAAAATAATAATAATAATAATAATAATAATAATAATAATAATAATAATAATAATACGGTTGAAATAAATAAAAAACTTGTTATTGATTCTACAATATTGTTCGAGGTTAACAAAACAGATTTTTTTTCTTGTTGTTGTAAATAATATAATTAATTTGATCGTTTTGTGGCTCGAACGAACGACGGTAAATGTTGAATTTACTCGGCGATTCCTTATGTGATATTTTCAATTGTTATTTTCCTTTAAAAAAAACCGTGCGTGCATTACTTCCGGAATTAATCCGTCAATACAAAATAGAGATAAAATATATTTAAGCCGCGAACTTTGAAAGACAAAATTCCTAAATTATAAATTCCAACCTACGAATATAAATTAACTAATTGACTAACATTCCAAAATATAATTATAACAAAATTTTAAATACGATAATAGATAATAACAATTTTTTAGGAGGGCCACAAACTGGCCTGGCGCTCGGGTCAACTAACGCCGTCCATCGCGCTAAATCCTCGGTTATTATCGCTAGCACCATCGGGATTCGATCCCTCGACCTCGGTGTCTTCGGTTCGCTTACGACGAAACTGTTACTCACTGATCTATTGGCGTTCGTGTACGAATATCGTTACAATTTACAAAATAATAGTAAATCACCATTACTGTAAAGCGCCAACCACCCGATTGAAGTTAAGCGACATTGGGTCTGGGTAGTAGTAGTAGTAGGATGGGAGACCGTCCTCCCCCAAGAGTATGTAGCGACCCGTGGTTCGAATCTCGCGTAAAGCTGTAGGTCCCCTTCGTCATACGACTTTAGATATTGCGAAGGAGGTTAAACAACCCCAATCATTATTATTATTATTACCCGACTAATTCTTTTTATTTTGCTGCTCCTCTTACTAGACAAGTCGAAAGTACTAATGATAAACTTAAACACGTCAGTAATAGTTATTAACATTTTTGCACGAACGATGACGCTTGTTAAAGTTGTTAAAGAAAAAATATTCGTAAATTTGGCTGAAATTATCGAAATAAGTATATTTGCGAAGGTATATTTCCATCCTTATTAAAACCCGATAACACCCCTTTTTAAGGGCGATAATTCGGCATTAGGGACTAATTATGGACCAGTGCGTTCACGATCAATATATATTCAGTCTCAACTTTTAAAAATTTGCGCGGAATAGGTTAAAAACGGTATTTGGGAAAATAAATTATCTTCAAATGAGTAAAGTTTTTTAGAAAATAGGATAACTTAATCTTATGAAAAAAGCCAATATCGTTAAAGAGATGAAAGAAATCAGGATTACAATTTTGAAGAACGCTTAATAATAATGTCTGTTGCGTTAAACTGATTATAAAAACATGATGTACCGCGGGGCTTAGTTTTAGATCGCCTATTATAAACAATTTTGCGCGTTCTTAAAATATATTTAACTTCATAATGTTTGCGGATGACGCGAGACTCCTTTTCTCACGAAGGTACAGTGAAAGATGCAGTTAAAATGAATTAATAAAATTTCATAATTTTTATTAACAAATGAAATGGACATTTGGCTACATTAATGGTGCATCGAGCGTCATAAAACAACTTACGGAAAGTAGCGACATCTCTCCGAGAAATGCTTCAAGAGACGTTACTATATGGAAGTTACGTATAAATTGTCTACAAATATTTCTTGGAATGTTACAGTAACATTTATCTTAAACATAATGCATAATTTGTAACTGCAAATTAAAATAATTTTTAATAGATGTATAATGATGATAAATCCGCGGATGTCATTTATTTATTTATATACATAAAGCTCACGCGCGTCATTTCTCATTACGATTCTTCGCGTCCTAAAAGTGAAAAATTTTTCTATATCGTTCGATGATGAGTGTGAAAACCCCATTTCAGTTTCATATTACTCATATTAGATAAAATGAATAAAATAAAGTATTACTAACAGTAACGATTATAAAAAGTAACAATAAAATAAGATTTGTTACTTTTTGTTTAATCTGAGAAACGAGTAAAGGCAAACGCTTCAACGACAATAATTTAATTTATCACAAAATAAATAATTACTCCTAAATTTCTACGTCCAATTTTTAAAATTATTTTAAGGTTTATTTTATCAATAAAACACTTCTCTCTTTCAAGCTTAAACTTCATTTGAAAAAAATCTGCGTTTTCGCTCTCAATTTAAATTTACACATACATACATACATACATACATACATACATATATATATATATATATATATATATATATATATATATATATATATATATAGGGTGTTTCATAACATGTGGGACGCACTTTCAGGATGGATTCAGGACCTGAAAACAATGAAAAAAGTTTATATAAACACATGCCCGAAATCGCTTTATTTCCGAGTTACAGCCCGTTATGTGTTCGAGCAAGTATCCGCCTTACCTTTAAAGGAAGTGCTCAAAATGACCGCCTTGCGCTGAATACACGCCTGAACACGCCTCGTCATAGACAGCCTGACGCGTTCAAACATTTCAGGTATTGCTCGGATTTTCTGGCATCCTTGTTCTACACGTTGCCGAAGCATTTCAACGTTGTCAATGGCTGTCACGTAAACGATGGATTTCAGATAAACCCGCAGGTAAAAATCGAGTGGATTCAAGTCCGGGGAGCGAGCGGGCGACGCAATGGGTCCTCCGTGGCCTATCCATTTATCAGGGAAATGGTCATCCAAATAGTCTCTGTTCTATTCTCTGAAAGGTCTTCTTATCTGGCAGACGGCGATTCGGAAACCTTTCCGCATACAGACGTCTTGCTGCGGCCGCATTACACTCGGCAAGTCCATACATGAGATGCATGTCTGCCATTTCTCTGTTTGAATGAGCCTGCATTCTCACTTCAAATGCACACTATCACTGACTAGCACAAAAACTTTTAATTTTTTTTTCACTGGACTGCACTTACTCACGACAAGAAGTTACGAATTCAAACAGTGAAACATCGCGATGCACCTCTGACTGACTGATGGCTCTACACTCAACGATATTAAAACATGTCATACAGTGTACGAAACATTACAATCGGCAAGGCCATACATGAAATAAGTCTCGTATACACTCACAAACATTGTCGGCAAGCAGTGTCTGTAAACAGTTTGCGAAAAGTATTGCTGGAATACAAAACGGGCTGTGACTCGGAAACAAAGCGATTTCGGGCATATGTTTATATAAACTTTTTTCATTGTTTTCAGGTCCGGAATCCATCCTGAAAGTGCGTCCTACATGTTATGAAAAAACACCCTATATATATATATATATATATATATATATATATATAACGTAAAGAACGATGCTTGTATAGGAGAATATTCCGCGCAAGATGAGGAGAGAGAACGCAACAAATGAAAAAATGAGGTAACCACCCTGGAATCGGACCCGGGATCTTCCCCTTGGGGCATTGGTTTCTGCGCGTATGTAGGAGAATTACGGCATTTGATCGAGTGAGGCCCATGGTGTAATGGTTATCATATCTGACCGGCAATCGGAAGATCCCGGGTTCGATTCCCGGGTGGTTACCTCATTTATTCATTCATTTTTTCATTTGTTTCGTTGTCTCTCCTCATCTTGCGCGGAATATTCTCCTATACAAGCGTCGTTCTTTACGTTAATTATACTGCGTGTTTGCAGTTAAAATGTATATAATGTACAGCATGCGGGAGGTGCCCCCTTGGGGCATTGGTTTCTGCGCGTATGGAGAATTACGGCATTTGATCGAGTGAGGCCCATGGTGTAATGGTTACCATATCTGACCGGCAATCGGAAGATCCCGGGTTCGATTCCCGGGTGGTTACCTCATTTTTTAATTTGTTTCGTTCTCTCTCCTCATCTTGCGCGGAATATTCTCCTATACAAGCGTCGTTCTTTATGTTAATTATACTGTGTTTGCAGTTAAAAAAAAAAATATATATATATATATTTTAGGGTGGTTCTTATTTTTCGAAATTGCAAATTTCACCGTCTCACCCACTCACTATATTCCATTAAAAAAAAAAACATATGCAAAGTCTCAAGTAATTATAAATATTGGTCGCGCACATGGACTCAAATTTAGTTAATTATTGAAACATAAATGTACAAATTTTTTATTAGCGTTCCACAATAAGGGCAAATAACAACAGTTAAAGAAGAGCATAAATAAAATAGACATTGACTACTGATTAATTAGAAACTGAATTGAACTAAACATTTTAGGATTGAAAGCATAGTAGATTTGGCCTAGTAGGGATGGTTGCTTGTGAGGCACTCTTAAATATTAACTGATTTTAATAAAACTTGTTTGGTACACGTTTTGTATTAATAGGAAAAAAATGCGGGGATGAGACCCCCATATTTTGGTTGATTGGGTGGTTCTTATATATAGATAGGAAAAACAACAGTTCATCTTCTGATAACGCGAGCGTGATTTACACTCTTTCTCCCGACAACTTTCTGGTCAATTTCAACTCAAGTTTCAAAAAAAAGAATTTTAATTTTCACCTAACATTAAATCGATCTTAAAATTATTTCATTCATTCATTCTTTCTTTCTTTCTTCCATTTTTATTTCATTCTTTCTTTCTACCATTTTTATTTTCATATTTACACATACAAATTATTTATTTATTTATTTGTTTATTTTTCTCCATTAACCTCATTACTTTACCCAGTGGTAACAGCTAACCGAAAAGTTAGCTTCGATAACCGCTGAACCGCTAACTCAAAACTTAACTTCGATAACGCTAAACCGCTAACCGCTAACTTTTATTATATGAATTTAGCTTCGGTTTGGTTTTTTGGCTCTAAAACCCTTAAAGAGAGCTGAAATTTTAATATGTTGCAGCTTAGACATAGAGCTTTCCAAAAAGGTATAGCATGCCAAGATCAGATAATGATCAAGGTGTACATAAATAATTAAATGAACAAATGAAATTAAACATTAGTTTACATTCAACATACAGTTTATTTACAGTACAAAAGTATTAAACGAATCAAAAATATTAAGAAATAAAAATACACATAAAAAATAACTAATCTAATAATGCATTCACTCTGGCTTGGCCTCCTGCTCCTTCTCCATCGCCTCGACGTGATGCTGGTTGCCCTTCATGAACATCAGCCTCTCAAAGTTGGCATCTGACAGGGTGGCTCTCTTGGCGCGCAAGATGTCCTTGCCTATGGAGAACAGGCGTTCAACTGCAGCACTGGATGGGATGGCTGTGTTGTACTTGATGAACAGGTCGATCAACACTTGCTCACCCAAGAAGGCGACGTCAGTCAGGACCTCCTTCGAGCCGGCCTCCAGCCAGGTCTTCACCAAGATCTGTGCCTTGGACTTCAGTGATCTGTGGCTCCTGCTCACCTGGGGCTGAGTGATGCTGCTGAAGAAGTCATCTTCCTCATCCTCATTGCTGGTGGTGCAGCTGGTGCTGCTGCCCTTCTCAATGGTCTCCCTCAGGGCTGTCTCCACGCCGGTCTCCATGGCCTTCTTTACCCTGCTGAGCTGGCTGTGATTATGCTTCTCCAGCCTCAAACTGGATGGCATGCGCTGGGTGGTTCCTCTTGACATGCGACTTCAAGTTGTAGAGGCTCGACGCGTGTCCCTTGATGGTGGTCTCCTTGGGCTGGCACAAGACGCACCGGAAGTACAAGAGGTTGGCGTTTCTCTTATCCCTTGACATAAAGACAAAGTAGTCCTCCAGGTGGGGCCACGGGCCATCAACAGGCCCAACATCCTCAGGCGGAACCAAAACGTCTTCACTTTCCATTGCAAAAACTTGTAGACTCGGTAAACTGACGAAAATATGCTTATGATAACGTACGCTGTCGCTGACACTGTAAGACTGTAACGTCGTAAGTGAACTGAACTGCAGAATTACACAACGCTGCTCAGCTGCTGCTGCGTCGACCAATCACGTCTTGTGTTTACACGTAGTCAGCCAATAGCGTGCCAGACTGACTGTTGCAGACACGCTCAGAACAGACTGGAACAAACATGTATGATTTTAGGGTTAGCGGACTTAAAGTTAGCGGAACTAAATTTAGCGGAAGCTAATTGGTCCGCTAACGGTTCTCAAAGTTAGCGGAAACGCTAATCCGCTAACGGAAAAGTTAGCTTCGCTAATTAGCGGTTAGCGGAACCGTGCCCACCACTGACTTTACCTATATATATATATATGCAATTGCTGAGCACCTATACTGGATATGGAGACGATCATTAGACACGGGAGAAATACCGGGCATCCTGAAGAGCGCGAACATAGTCCCAATATATAAAGGAGGAGATCGATTCGAGGCCAAAAACTATAGGCCAGTGTCGCTTACATCTCATCTCACTAAAATATTTGAAAGAATAGTTAGACAGAAAATTTATGACTTTTTGGAAACTCAGAAAAAATTCAATGATAACCAACACGGGTTTCGATCAGGCAGATCATGCCTATCACAACTAATGGAACACTACAACAACATTATTGATTCACTTGAAAGTAATGAAAACTATGATGTACTATACACAGACTTTGTTAAAGCGTTCGACAAGTGTGACCACGGAATCATAATACATAAACTAAAATATATGGGAATAACAGGAAAAGTAGGGAAATGGATATATAATTTTCTTAGTGAGCGGAGGCAAGTCGTTACAGTACAAGAAGTATCTTCATCAGAATCAGAGGTCCTCAGCTCGGTACAACAAGGAACAGTATTAGCTCCACTACTCTTCATAATCATGCTAACTGACATAGATGAGGACGTTACCAGAGACAGCACAGTAACATTCTTTGCGGATGACACAAAAATCAGTAGAAAAATAAGAAACCCAGAAGACATAGGATCTCTACAGACCGACATAAACAAAATCTACAAGTGGACTGAAGACGACAATATGAAGTTTAACACCGAGAAATTTCAGCTATTACGGTACGGAAAAAGAGAAGACCTAAGTCCAAGGAATATTATACCCCAAATGGACAGGAAATTCAGAGAAATTCCAGAGCAAAAGATTTAGGGGTTGTAATGACAGATGATGCGAAATTTGAAACACAAAATAAGATAGCAGTAAACAGAGCAAAGAGAATAACGGGTCAGATATTGAGAACCTTTAAACGAAGGGATAGGAATGTAATGATTCCTCTACTGAAAACCCTGATAATACCCAAATTGGAATACTGCTCGGTCCTAACATCCCCATATAAAAAAGAAGACATTAGACAGCTGGAGGGGATCCAAAGAAGCTTCACAGCCAAGATCAATGGGTGCAAAGAACTAAATTACTGGGAAAGGTTACGAGAACTAGACCTATATTCACTGGAAAGGAGAAGAGAGATATACACCATTATTTACACTTGGAAAATGATGGAGAAACTAGTCCCTAATCTTACTCTGAATCCAATAACTCCCCAAACAACGGTGGAAAGTAGAAGCGGTAGACTGTGTCGTATTCCCAAATTGAAGGCGAGACAGGGAACATCCTTAACCCTGAAAGAAAATAGTTTTGTAGTGAGAGGACCAAAACTGTTTAATCAGTTGCCCAAAGACCTAAGAAACACGAAGGGAGTTGCAGTGGAAATCTTCAAAGAAGACTAGACACCTGGCTCAGAACAATCCCCGATGAGCCGGGCGTACCTGGCTATGTGAGGTGGAGAGCGCAAGAGTCCAACTCACTACTTCACCAGGCCAACTCGAGAGGAGGGGCGACAAGCTTGACCTTCGCGAAATGAGAAGTCATCGCGCGGAACCTTTGTAAGGTTGTAAGGTTGTAAGGTAAGGTAAGGTGTATATATACACAGGGTGACGTACGTAGTATCGCGATACATTTTTTATTATTTGTATCGTATCGAAAGATACGATACAGAGAAGTGTCAGTAACGCGATACTTTATCATAGACTCAGTCAGTGATCTTTCCCCTCCCCATCCCCGAATCCCACTCCGAGAGTCGCGGTATCCAGTGCTTGTGAGACTGAGAACAATCCTCGTCAAGAATTATCTAATTATTTAGCGAATAATTCATCAGACATTCAACAATTACATATGTCTCCTTTGATAAAAGAACTGTTCATAAAATGCAACACTACACTGCCATGAAGCGCTTCGGTTGAAAGACTTTTTAGCATAACTGGAAATCTCTTTCCTTCAAAGAGAAACACAATGTCTGATAAATTATTTGAGAAGTCACTGCTTGTAAAATTCAATAAAATAGACAGTAATTCAGTTGTTTCATATATATATATATATATATATATATATATATATATATATATATATATAATATATATATATATATGCGATACATATATTATTCATATATCTAGTATTGTAACGAGATACATTTTTGCCAATGTATCGAGTATCGTATCGCGTTACTTTTTTTTGCCCCGATATACCCCATATATATATATATATATATATATATATATATATATATAATATATACACTTGACTGAAGGGTTTGTTCTTGGGGAACCGCAACTTAGTAAGGAATAAGAGGACGAGAAGGTGGTACATGTTTATTAATCAGACGTTTCAGAAATTCAATTTCCATCATCAGTGCTAAAATATGAGAAGTGAAAAAGTGAACAAATATAGTGAATGAAAGATTTTATACACTATATTTATGCAGTCCTATGAATATAATTTAAAAAAAAGGTACAGGAAATGTAGAGAGGCAAGATAATGGCTAAAATATAAAAAACTGAAAACACATCTTACCGGGTTATTATATAAGGGGGGGGGGGGGAATCTAATTGTATTAAGGTTGGGAATGGTTGAATGTTGAAGTATCCCTGTTAGAAGCCGGAGAGTGGTAGCGGATTTCTTTTCAGAGATGGTTCAGAAGAAATTATTTAGCTATTTATTTAGCTTGTTGAAGGCAGAACTATAGTCGTTGAGGGTTGGTTTTGTACTAAGGACGTATAGGATTCGAGGATGCGGAGGTCGGTCGGTTGGTATGCTGAATTGATAATTTTGAAATTGGTGGGGAGCAGTGGGTGATTGTGGAGGTTTCATTGATCTCTTATTGCTGATTTTGATGGCTTGTTTAAAGGTTGTAATGTTCTGGTAGAGATGCCGCAATGTTCGTCCACTCTTGTTTGATATTGGCGAATGGTGCTGCCAATATAACACGCTTTGCAGTGAGTACAGTTGAAACGGTAGATAGTGGACGAAACAATGGGCTGGTTTTTTTTTCTTTATAGTTGAGATACGATTTAATGCTGTTATTATTGGTGAATACAAATTGAAGGTTAATTTGAGGGTAAAGGGGGTTGAGTAGGTGGCGAAGTTCTGATTGTATTTTGTAACTAATATAGTCGTAGTAGGGAAAAGTATTGTACATCTTTTTTAACGGTGGGAACTTTAAGGGGAGGTTGATAAAATAAATGTTGTTGAAAAAATTTCTGGTTAGAGATTGTAGTAAATGTTTTGGGAAAAAGTTATTAATGCTGAAATTGTGAATGAATTCTATTTCGTCGTGGAAGGATAAGTTGGGGGAACAAAGTCAATAGGCACGGTGGATTAAGACTTTAATAGTTAATTTTATATAGTGAAGGGATGTGGCTTAAGTATCATAGTTAGTACCTGGGCCTGTATATGTAGGTTTTCGATATATGGAAGTGCTGAATTTTTTTTTTTTTTATTGTTATATCTAAAAAGAGTACGGTGTTGTTCGATTGGTCTTCTTTAGTGAACTTGATGGTTTGATGCTGGCAATTAAGCAATTTAAAAAAACATTTGGCTGCTTGCTACCTCTTGGCTGGAGCCACTTCTTAACCTCCTCAACAACCTCACCGTCACTCTGAAACTTTCTTCCACGAATAGCATTCTTCAATGACCCAAACAAATGGAAGTCTGAAGGTGCCAGATCCGGGCTGTATAGAGGGTGGGGTAACACAGTCAAGCGCATTTTTGTGAGAGCCTCTCTTGTTTGCACTGTTGTGTGGTCTTGCGTTATCGTGCAAAAGAAGGACCTCTTTCAGTTTTCTTTCAGGTCGAACTCGCTTTATACGTCTCTGGAGTCTCTGTAGGGTAGCAATATATGCCTCTGAGTTGACTGTTTGTCCTTTCTTCATAATGTCCACCAGAATCACCCATTTCATATCCCAGAAGATGGTGGCCATAACCTTTCCTGCAGAGGGAGCCATTTTGAACTTTTTCTTGCGTGGGGAGTCTGCGTGATGCCACTCCATGGATTGGCGTTTTGTTTCAGGTTCAAAATGGTGTACCCAAGTCTCATTCCCAGCCACAATTCGTGAATGGAAGTCATCCCCTTCTGTCTCGTATCGAACCAACGACTCAGAAGCAATTTATTTTCTTTGGGCCTTGTGATCTTCAGTCAGTTGGCGAGGAACAAACCGTGAACACACTTTTGAGTATCCCAGTTGCTGAATTATCGTATTCACACTTCCTTCACTAATTCTTAGCTGCAGTGATAGCTCCTTGTATGTGACGACGCGCCGATTTGATCGAATGATGATGTTAGCACGTTGCACAGTGTGAGATGTCACAGCCGATGCCGGGCGACCGCTGCGTGGCTCATCATCGAGGCTGGCTCTCCCTCTCTCCGATGATTTCACACGTTTAGACTAGCGTCCAACTGTGTTTCGATCAACAGCAGCATCTCCGTAAACGTTTGTGAATATTTCCAACTGTTTCCTTCTCTGCGGTTAAGAACTCGATAACAGCTCTCTGTTTACGACGCGCATCACTGTCAGACGCCGTTTTCAAAACTGCGTTAACCATCGGTTTTATACAAGGGCGTTTAAAAGCCCCTTTGGAGGGGACGTTCAAACTAGAAAAATGCGATTATGTGAAGCGCCCAAAAGACATTTCAGTCCCATGACCTATATTTAGCTAAGAAAAAAGGGTAGGGCAAAATATATTGAGTGCCCCTAGTATATGCCTTCTGTACTACAGCCAATGGGAACTGTGGTAGCAGAAACTGGGCTCTGCTGAAATGAGACGATGAATGGATGTATATGTGCAGTGCTTTTTCTAGAAAAAAGGTACCGGCACTCAGATTTAACGGACGCCTAAGGGGGAAGAATTAACGATTTTTTAAATTTTTTGAAAAAAGGTGCAGGCACTGCGGAAACACCGCCAGAAAAAAGCACTGGATACATATATACGCCTCGTGGTGTAGTGGTTAGCATCGCTGACTACGAATCCATCGGCCCCGGGATCGAGACCCGGTGACGGCAGGCGACGCGCAGCAAAACCCAACTGTTCATCCTTCCATACAATAGGAACTGGTTTCGTAGACCAATGGGTACCTTGGGTAGCCTAGTGGTTAAGACGCTGGGCTGCTGATCGGAAGGTCGCGAGGACTTTGTAATTTCTGATCGCCCGTTGTGGGGCGTGTTCGGTTCCACGTTAAACTGTAGTTCTAAGGTGGAGTGACAAGCTTGACCTTCGTCAGAATGAACAATTCGGGCGGAAGCATAACCAAGGTTACCAAGGTATACATTTCAACCTTTCAAATATTCCGTGTGATAATTGCTCATTTCACGAACCTCAAGCTTGTCGCCTCTCCTCTCGAGTTCGCAGGTGAAGTGGAGAGGAGTTGGTATCTTGTACTCTCCACCTCATATAGCCAGGTACGCCCAGGTTATCGGGGATTGTTCTGAGATAGGCGTCTAATCTTCTTTTGAAGATGCCCACCGCAACACCACTCGTGTTCCTTAGTTCCTTGGGCAGCTGATTAAACAGTGTTGGTCCTCTCACAACAAAACTATTTTCTTTCAGGGTTAAGGATGTTCCCTGTCTACCCTTTAATTTGGGAACATGACACAGTCTTCTTTTCTACTTTCCACTGTTGTTTGGGGGGTTATAAGGTTCGGAGTAAGATTCGGGGAGAGTTTCTCCATTATTTTCCAAGTGTAAATAATGGTATATCTCTCTTCTCCTTTCCAGTGAATATAGGTTTAATTCGCGTAACCTTTCCCAATAATTTAGTTCTTTGCACCCATTGATCTTGGCTGTGAAACTTCTTTGAATCAGTTCTAGGTGACTAATTTCTTCATTTTTATATGTGGATGTTAGGACCGAGCAGTATTCCAACTTCGGTATGATTAGTGTTTCAATAGAGGAATCGTTTAAAGGTTCTCAGTATCTGCTCTGTTTACTACTATCTTGTTTTTTGTTTCAAATTTCGCATCATCAGTCATTACAACTCCTAAATCTCTTGCTTCACAATATCCCTGAATTTCCTATCCATTTCGGGTGTAGTATTCTATGGATTTTAGGTCCTCCCATTTTCCATACCTCTGTTCATGTCTGTTTGTAGAAATCCTATATCCTCTGGGTTTCTTATTTTTCTACCGATCTTTGTGTCATCGGCAAAGGATGTTACTGTGCTCTCTCTGGTAACGTCCTCATCTATGTCAGTTAGTATGATTATGAATAGTAGTGGAGCTAATACTGTTCCTTGTGGTACTGAGCTGAGGACCTGTGATTCTAATGAAGATATTCCTTGAACTGTAACGACTTGCCGCCGCTCACTAGGGAAATTATATATCCACTTTCCTACTTTTCCTGTTACTTCCATATATTTTAGTTTATGTATTATGATTCCATGGTCACACTTATGGAACGCTTTGGCAAAGTCTGTATATATTACATCATAGTTTTCATTACTTTTAAGTGCATCAATAATGTTGTTGTAGTGTTCCATTAGTTGTGATAGACATGAGCTGCCTGACCGAAATCCATGGTGGGTATCATGTAATTTTTTCCGAGTTTTCGAAAAGTCATATACTGTATATATATATTATATATATATATATATATATGTGTGTGTGTGTGTGTGTATAATCAGAGGCGGTTCTTGGACTGGTGCATTGGGTAGGCAGAATATATATATATATAGATTTTAACTGCAAACAACACACAGTATAATTAATGTAAAGAACGACGCTTGTGTAGAAGAACGTTCCGCACAAGATGAGGAGGGAGAACGAACAAATGAAAAATGAGGTAACCACCCGGGAATGTAGGGGAATTACGACTTCTGATTAATCGAGGCCCATGGTGTAGTGGATAGCATATTTGACTGGCAATCGGAAGATCCCGGGTGGTTACCTCATTTTTCATTTGTTCGTTCTCCCTCCTCATCTTGTGCGAAACGTTCTTCTACACAAGCGTCGTTCTTTATATTAATTATACTGTGTTGTTTGCAGTTAAAATGTATATATATGTACGGCATGCGAAGGTGCCCCCTGAGGGCATTGGTTTCTGCTCGTATGTAGGAGAATTACGACTTCTGATTAGTCGAGGCCCATGGTGTAGTGGATAGCAATCATAGCATATCTGACCGGCAATCGGAAGATCCCTGGTGGTTACCTCGGTTTTCATTTGTTCGTTCTCCCTCCTCATCTTGTGCGGAACGTTCTTCCACACAAGCGTCGTTCTTTACATATATATATATATATATATACTTGGCAAACAAACTTAATTTCATTACACATTCTAAATGCAGTTTTGATGATTCGTGTTTTGTACATGCTTTGCTCACATTTTTAAGATCTCGATAGCCTTCTTTACTCCATACTTCGTTTCTAGAATCACTGTTAAAAAGTAAACAAGGCCAACAGAACAATTTCTGTCTTATTGGGCATCCAGTGGGCCATATTTTTTTACTAAACCAATCATTTGAGAAGGCTCTATTGCCTTGTTTATCAGATGTTATTATTTTGAAATTATTTAATTTAGGCCGACCTGAGTTTTTTTAACAAATAGTCGACACTAATTTCCATTATAATAAGGCACTAAAATAGTAACTTATATTGAAAAGAAAGCACATAGATCACATCATTTATCACTCACACGTTGTCAAACTTGTCATATTAAAGACCAAGTGATTTGTATATTCGCACCCCCCCCCCAAATCCCCTTGTGACGTCATACACCATTCGCCTATCAATCTTCTTCCTTTAACTCCACCCCCTAAATCGTAGTTTCTCATATTTCTTCATACGGGATGGCTTCATAATGAGCGTTAGCGTGCAGAATCTATCGTTTAGTTGGAAAGTCCGCACGCTGACTATATGTACATTTACTTTGTATTAAAAATGGCATATATCAAATCCGCCACACTAGTTGAATTTATTATACATTCAAGGTAGACAGGGCGTTTTAGGTTGTAATAGCTAATACAGGGTGTACATAAAGTCAGGATCTATTTTTGTGAAGCACTTGGAAATTATATGGAATTCAATCATAAAATGATAAAGTGGTAACATTTATTAAATAATTAAGAGTAGGATTCGACGTGACGCCCATCAGTATCCCTGCACAGCTCAAATCGTTCCGCAGCATTTCTAAACACATTCTGGAGCATTTGCGGGGTTATGTTATCTGCAGCAGTTCGTATACGTGTACGTAAGTTTTCAAGACTCGTAATCTTCGTCTGATAGACGTGCGATTTGATAAAGCCCCATGCAAAGAAATCTAAAGGGGTTAAATCTGGTGATCTCGCTGGCCAAGGTCTGTTGCTTCCGCGTCCGATCCAGCGATTTGGAAAACGTCCATTTAGATAATCCTGAACAATTTTGCCATAGTGACAAGGAGCACCATCATGTTGATAGACGACGGTACTAACAATCCTATCCCCGTCGTCTATCAACATGATGGTGCTCCTTGTCACTATGCCAAAATTGTTCAGGATTATCTAAATGGACGTTTTCCAAATCGCTGGATCGGACGCGGAAGCAACAGACCTTGGCCAGCGAGATCACCAGATTTAACCCCTTTAGATTTCTTTGCATGGGGCTTTATCAAATCGCACGTCTATCAGACGAAGATTACGAGTCTTGAAAACTTACGTACACGTATACGAACTGCTGCAGATAACATAACCCCGCAAATGCTCCAGAATGTGTTTAGAAATGCTGCGGAACGATTTGAGCTGTGCAGGGATACTGATGGGCGTCACGTCGAATCCTACTCTTAATTATTTAATAAATGTTACCACTTTATCATTTTATGATTGAATTCCATATAATTTCCAAGTGCTTCACAAAAATAGATCCTTACTTTATGTACACCCTGTATGAAAAAAAGAAATTATATGATATTGGATTAAGAGGGCGCGATCGACAGATTTTGTCTAATTGCGCTAATTCATATTGATATGTCGGATATGAAGATATCCTTTAAGGTATTCTCAGTATGTCGCTTCCTCGCATCAACAAGGAAGTTTATACCGTTTAATTAATCTGACTGCGAGATTCCGGAACAACACTTTATACCCTTGCTTCAATGGCGTCCTCTCTGTTTCAGTCCGTTGAGAGAAGGGAATGCTTTTCTCGGAAGGATATAAATTACGAGTTTTCCTTTGTTAGCCGTTATTTCACAAGGTTGGAAATCACTTAAAATACTAGATTTCTTTTACACTACAGAGTAATTAGAGAATCAAATCCTTAACACAACACTTGTTTAGAGAGTCGTAAAACGAAAGAGAAACCCAATTGGGTTGACTGACCACTCAAAGGGTGAGGCACGAACACTCTGCCCGAAGGCCGAGGCGGGACTGACTCTCTCAAGGCGTGTTCCCTCACTCAAAGTTTTTCCCTTTGTCCTGGAGAAACCCCCATAGTGCCACGTGTTACGAAAGATTATTAAACTTGCAAAACCCTACTCTAAGCGATGTACTGGGCATCTGAGGCACTTTATACAATATTAAAAGTTTAACAGATTCATATTTTAATTTATACGAACAGAATAATATATTTTAAAGGATTAATACTTTAATTTAATACAAACAGAATTATATTTTTAAATTTTAACATAAATTTATTTTCCTGTGGAAACCCTTTTCCACAGATATATTTATGTTTCTAAAGTTTGACAAAATTAATGGTCAGGCAAAGCCTACCCTGCCTATCCTATAAAAACGCCTCTGGTGTATATATATATATATATATATATATATATATATATATATATATAAGCTTATGAAAATTGGAAGAAATTGAATACGAACATGGATGGGCATTTGACAAAACTAACACGAAACATTGTTCCTTTCAGTAATGATAAACCACGTATGGAAGCCTCGTCAGTACTTTGATCCCCTATTTGCTTGGCAATGTTGCTGCGAGCTGCTCGTACCTACCCTGAAAGGGGCGTAATGATACTCTATGTGAAAAGATGTTTAACTATTCATACTTTAACTTGAATTATGAATGCATCGATTAATTATATATATATATATACAGTGGTGTAGTGCTGGGAACGCGTGGGAACGGCGTTCCCTTACTTTTTTTGGTAGACGGAACGGCGTTCCCTTACTTTTTTTGGTAGACGGAACGGCGTTCCCTCACTATTTAAAATAAATCCGAACTTACAAATCTCTAACGTCATGAAATTTTAATTCCCACCCCTAGAAGAAATATGAGAAAGAATCATTAACTGCTTCATTTCTTTTAGCTTCGACTGAGGCAATGCTAGCCTATAAAGATCTGGTGAAACAGTCACCACGGCGTACCAGTTGTTAACTTTTTTTTAGTTAATCATTCCAGTTGTTAGCTATTTTTATTGATCGTACTGGATGTCGTATATCTAATGACACTGGAAATACTGCATCTTCAACCTTGGAATATATCCTAATATCCAGTGCATATGACCTCAAAATATCCCTGAAATTGGTCAGATTTCAAAAGATTTCCCGGGGGGCTTACAGTGCCCCCGGACCCCCAGCTGTATGGGCTCGCCGCGCTCGCCATTGCCCCCCCCGCATCTGAGTAACACTTTCAAAATGCGTTCCCTCACTTCTTTATTTAGCACTACACCACTGTACTATATATATATATATATATATATATATATTGTAGGTGTAATTTTTTTACAACAACTAGAAAATAACCAAAAATATGTGACTATCTTTAATTCATAATTTAATTTAAAAAAAAATCTAAATGAAGGATATGTGGAAAAGGTTTTCCACAGGAAATAAATTTTTGTTAAAATCTAAAGATAGTATTCTGTGTATAAATTAAAGTACAGGGTGTTCGGAAAGTCACTGTGCACTTATATATATTTAATAGCATACAATAGTATAACATTGCATATATGATAGAGGTTATGGATGGGACCATCAGAACTTATAAAAGGTGTTGAAAGTGATGTCCTTTAACAGCAATACAGGCCTGGACCCGTCTTATTTTATTTTGAAACACAGTGACTTTCCGAACACCCTGTATTAATCCTTTAAATTCTGAATATTGTATAACATGCCATGATGCGCAGCAGTCTGGCATCCTTTTTCGATAATCCTAACGACACCCGACCAAGTTGCCATTCTATAATCTTAAACGGATAGTCCTAAAATCTAAGTGTTTTTTTCGGCTAATATAAATCACATAAAAGAGTTAAGTATAAAACCAAAATTGTATAAATTCGTTTGCTAATATTATTATTAGACTAGGACTTTGCAACTTTAATAATCTTTTGTAAACGTGGCACCACGGGAGTCTCTCCAGGGCATAGCAAGGAGAGAAATGGCAGTTCGTGCCCTGCCTTTTGGGCAGCCGGTTGGTCTGTAGCTTCTTGATGAAAACATTGTTCGTTAATAACTCTTTAAACAAGTGTAGTGATAAGACTTTGATTTCTATTTTACTCTGCTTTGTAAAAGAAATCTAATATCTTAAAAGTGAACTATCCTGTGAAAAGGGTAACGCGTCATTTTTATCATTTTCCTCGACGAACTACAGTATATAAACGCTCCATTCTCTCAACCGATCGAGGGGAAGGCATATAAATTGTTTTGTAACACGCAGTCAGATCTTGTTTTTCTAAAAAGAAGAACCTTGGTCGTAAGGAGTATACACTTCATTTGTCGCTGCAACGAAGCAACATACTCAATTACCTAACAACGGGAATGGTGTAACATATATATATATATACACAGGGCGTCCCAAAAAAATGTATACACACTTTAAATACTTATAAAGGCAGTGTTTATTAAAATACATTTCATTTTCAAAATGTAATAGAATCTACAGACATTATTTAATTGTTTTGTCAACGCCTGTTTTCAAACTGACGTCCGTTCTGGTCCAGGCACTGCTGATAACGCGAAGCAATGGAATCGCAAACATCACAAAACATTTCGTTTGGCATTTGTGTGCATTCTCGTTCAATGGCTGCTCTCAATTCAGCGACTGTTGCAGGTTTTATAGCGTAGACTTTGTCTTTTAAGTATCCCCATAAAAAAAAGTCGTGGTGTGAGGTCTGGTGAACGCGGAGGGTATTCTACGAAACCCCTTCGTCCAATCCACATCCACATCGTGCCAAGTACCACTCGCAATACTCCACTCTTCGGTCCGGATCATCTTCATTAATAGCATGGACTAATCTTGGAATGTAACTTTTCCATTGACCGCTTCAAAATGCGTTGGACAGACGATTCTGAAATTCCTACCTCACGACTCGCTTGCCGCACAGATTTTCTTGGACTTTGGTGATACGTTTCCAGTACTCTTTCTTGCTTTGTGGGGCTTGTCGATGTCCGTGGTCTTCCGGAACGCTTCTTGTGGACATTCTGAACAGTTCCATCAGCTTCAAACTTATCTCTAATTCGAGTGATGGTAAATCGCGTTGGTGGATCTGTTTGAAACTCCCTCCTAAACTGTCTCTGCACTTCAACTGCGTTTTCACACTTCCAGTAGCATTTTAGAATGAATTTCCTTTGTTCAAAGCTTAGTCTGACTGCCATTATTAATTCTAATGGGTTTAACTTGGAAAGAAAGAAACATCAATTGAGCTATCAGCTGTTAAAGTGTGTATACATTTTTTTGGGACGCCCTGTATATATATATTGGAGAGAGAGCCATCCCGATAGATATAATGTTATATTTTGTTTGCCTCCCTTTGTTCTGATGTCAGAAATGTTGTTAGGATTGTCCATTTTCTCTTCAGATGTAAACAATGTTCATACATACTTAATTAGATTCAGATGGGGTGAATGTGGAGGTCATTTCATAATGTCCGGTGCATTTTGTTCCCCCTTATGCGTCATATAATTCATACAAAGGTAGGACTCGCGTTTTGAGTCCTTATCTCGTTGGGAAATGACGTTTTGAGCCACTAAGCTTTGAGCACTTGGTAATGTATCGCGAATTAAGATGGAAGGGTATTGTTCTTTTTTAATGGTGCTGTTGACTTTTCCAGTCTCGAGTGCCATACCGTGAAACAACTCCACGCTATTATGGAGCCCCCAGCACGTTTCACGGAAGTTTTTACGCACTACCGAACTAATCCAATTTGGTTACATTTGTAAAAAGGACACTACCAGTCTTCATTTCATCGGAATGCTATTTTAAAGCGGGGAATCCAAAACTATAAGGATTTTACTCTCCCGATAATTGATGAGTTCAGAATAAAGTTTCTTAGCGTCATCTGTATATCTAATACTATTCACCTCACAGCAATAAAATATCGTCAGATCTGACAACACTTGAAATCAGATCGTGGTGGACATGTTGGAGGGAAGTGTCTGGTGGCCATTATCCCTCACCACAACGCTAATGGCCACCAAACACCTTCGCTCTGCGATCAATATTCGATATACAGGTGTCTCATCACACCAAGAACTTTATTATTTATATATATATTTCATGCATGAACACGCACGATTTTGCATAATGTAATAATTGCCCCTACCAGGGTTCGAACTCACCACCTCTTGAATGAAGGATGTTTTCCTCGATTTTTTTTTAAATGTATGACAGGTTGTGTTAACTTGTATCGTTTTGTAGAGTGGGAACAAGCGCCCTCACCTTCCAGCTTGGAAAGAACAGCCTTCGTATCAAACCAACTAACCATTTATTCTTTCGAGATCAGTGAAACTTTTACTATATGAGATATGGTTAATGAGATGGTTACGAGTTTGAGAAAGAAATGTATAAAAAAGTCAGAAAAATATTTCAGTGGAATAAATTTTTTTTATTATAATCTAAAATCTAAATCATTAATCTTCGAACACAAAGAAAATTTTGGGATCCGAATCCAACCAACAAAATTTTCGAATCTGAATCGGTACACATCCAAAATAACGTCGAATCCGAATCCGCCTACTTATGTTTGCTGCTGCCGCTATTATCCACTCGGGCACAGAACGGGTATGGAAATTTTTGCGGAATCTGCTTTAATGCGTTTGCTTATAAATATTTGACCATTTTTAATTACGGCACAGTTTACTCAACTGAAATATTCGTTTGGAAGTGGGATACTTCCCCCTTATACTCCATATGATGAAAGACGTATCATTTCCTCAGAATGGTTCTCCGTTCTCTCACTTTTAATTTCACCCTTATACCAAAGGCGAATAAAGAAAATTGTTCGTTTAATGAAACTTTTTAAAAGTGATTGATAATGACTTAAAATTTAATTACTAGAATGTAAAGGCGTCATTGCGTAGGCCTAACGAAGTTTCGTAAGAGGTCGAATAGTCTTTCAATAAAGGCGTAAACGTACGAAGCGTTCCAAAAAGATTTGACGGATTACAATATGTATTAATACAAATCCTGACGTCGGATCTTTTTGGAAAACCCCGTATATTTGTTATGAAGTATTTATCACAGACTGATTCCTGTCGGGTTTCACAGACCTCTCTCTATAAAGAGATAAAGAAAGTGAGCAATATTACACTAGCTACTTAATGATGTTATACGAGTACTTACTGCCTATTTGATCATGAAAAGTGATTTTAAACAAAAATTTAATGAAAGCAAAATAGAAGAAGCCTTTTTTCTTGAATAATTAACGCGTTACGGTTGAATACAGTTGTAGCAACATTCAAGTTTGTAGTGCCATCAATTCAGCGTAAATTGTTTTCATTCAAGGATGTGTGTGTGTGTGTGTGTGTGTGATTCGTGTGAACATCGAGAACACTCCGAAATTGAAGCCTACTAGTTTTAAGAGTCGTTTATAATTAAAATTTCCGGTTCGAATTCATTTTATTATTAATTGACACTTTATTAAATGAGTGACCAAAAAACGGAAAGATTCCACGCGAACCTTCGCCATGACTGACACTCCGACTCGGGGGGATTAGCCCCCACGCTCTCCTCACGACGAACATCCAACGAACCAACTTTTGTATCGTCGTCGTCGTCTCGCGAGTTCGCAACTGCTCGAACGCGGCACCGTTATCTCCTAAAGAGCAGTTACTGTCCTCACACGCGGGCAACGGGGCTCTCGCAACACGCACACACACATATATATATACACACATGACACGAACATTCACCACATTTTTATTCATATTTTCCGTGACTTTTCACGCTTTGCGCAAACCTGGGTATGGTATTGTAAACCTAAGTTTCTATTAAAATTATTTAATAATACGGGTAGGCCTCAACTTTGTTATGATGTATTCTTTGTCTGATGCTAACTCATTTGAGTGTTTTCATTTCAGAGTTCAGGCATCGTACCCACCCCATCGAAAATGGAAATGGATGCTTATAACGTATGTAATGACAGTAATAATAATAATATTGGAATTTGAACATTTCAATGCCTATACGTTTCAGGCATTATGCTATATATATATATATATATATTATATAAATAATATATATATATATATTACGTTCACCTCAGATTTGTTCTTCAGTAAAACTAAATTAAGAGCGCACTGACTCCTTCAAATGATATTTCCTTGCCAACACTTTTTATATATTTAAAAATATATTGACAACTCCAGGAAATATAACTTACTTCCAAGATTTTTTGTTGTATATATATATATATATATATATATATATATAAGAAAGCCGTTAAAAATTAGATTAACATGCAACAAGCTTGCGGACTAAAAATTATGTAGGTTATTCCGTGAAGCTGAAATTTGATTGGAGTAGTGTGTTTTATGTCTGCCTGTGAAACCACCACCTTCTTTCTAATGCTACACAAAGCCCTTCAATCCGATTGTCGACAAAGAAAAGCCCAAACAAGAAAGTCACTAATCGCGGAACTACTACTGAATAAATCAAATAAAAATTGTTTGCGATAAAACAAGTATCTGGTTCACATTTAAACTCCACTCACTCGCAATTATAGGGATATATTTGTGCAAAGCGACGGTGCCAAATTTCTATGGTTAGATTTGGCAACTTGGCGCTGACTCAGGGTATTGATCAAGCGCTGCTCGTATCATGTCGGTTCTCTATTTTAAAATAATATTTTGCTTCGCTTAATGAATTCTTTTCTATTCATTATTTGTTTCGACAAATTCATTGCATACGAACAAAAACTTACGAATAAATATGAAAACAACCGTAAAAATTTGAAACTCGCAAAAAAGACTTTTGCGTTTAAAATAACTGAATTAAAATATTATATTCAAGGTCTAAATTATCCTCCTTCTCTTTATGATAAAAATATCGACAAACGGTAACTTTCCTATTAAGGAGAGCAATAATTAAAATATGCGTTTTTTATTAAAACTTGTAATACGCGTAACTCGAGTTTATTCTTTAATAATGACAGAAAATCATTACTGGTCAGAGCCAATATCAGACCTACAATCCGTTACGTCGGATTTAAGCCTGAGGTTATGAGTTAAGCAAAACCTTAAGGACCTAAAAGATATGTAAAAACCCGGTCACACGCTTGCCATAAACTGTACTTTTCTATATACTTTCTATATATTTATCACTAAATTTAATTTGAATTTGAATGTAGGCCGACACACAACCACACGTTGGAGTGAATGTTATTTGATTACGAGTTTACATACTTCCCTGATAGAAGTAGTTAGAAAAAGATAAAAAATAGATCAACGAAAATTTTAGTGGAAAAAATTAGCGCATGAAGTGGTTTCGAAACGGAGGTCAGGACTAAAATGTATATTTTTTAAACACGAAAAGTCATTGTAACTTGAGTGTTTGATGGTAAACACGAAATTCTTAAAGATTAACAAATTTCTTTGTTTACTTCGTGTTACTTTAGCCTAAATTTAAGTCAGTGAATCAAATATTTTTATTGTATAACATTTGAAGTGATGTCGCTTTAGTCTCCCTTCATTACTGTATACTTGCAGTCGCGATGAGTGTGAAATAACGGTAATCATTGTTTCATTTCGGTATCACTCACGTTAGATAAGATTGGTACCGTTTAATTTTACATCTGTACAAAGGCTTATTAAATGTAAACTATTAATTTTTAGCATTATTGTTCACTTAAAGAATTTAGACTAATGAATACTGCCATGCATTCAAGGACCGATAAAGAGACTAACCTATTACCGAGTCCCAGTCACTCACACGGTCCCCACTGAACGACGGCCACTTTTTGTTTAGCAAATGGCCTCATTTATTAAGGCTCATTGGGACACGGTGCAACAGATAAGCATCAGTGTTTTGGTTTTAAGCCTATTATTATTATTATTAGAGATTTTTCATGGCATGTAAAACGACATTATACTATTCCATCCGATCCTTGTTCATTTTCCGGCCTCACGACAAGCTGAAAATTAATCCTTGAAATTATAGTTTAAAATTAAATAATTTTTATACCTGTAATAGCTGTTCCTCGATCAGAAAATTTGAATTTCCTGTCGGTGTCTCAAATTCAGAAACTGTCCTTGGCGTTCGGATACGGATAAAGGCGCGTCCCGTTTGTGGGCGCTAATTCTCAATTGCTTTCAAGAATTCATGAGAACTACAATAGATTTCATATTATGTACAAATAAACAGGCAAATACTTGGTATCTGGAATAAACACAGCAGTCCGTGGGCATATTTGCATTTACACATACCCATCTATTCCCCAGCCCAATATAATATATATATATATATGATACACACAGACAGTGCAAGGAACAAGGAACTCTTCTGGGATAATTAAATCCACTATAGTCCGAATAAGTGAATATAGTGGATTTAATTATCCCAGAAGAGTTCCTTGTTCCATGCACTGTCTGTGTGTATCATAAAAAACTCAGGGGACCATTCTGAGTTCATTCCCATATATATATATATATAATATATAATATATATATTGCAGCTTTTACCTTTTTATTCTAGTAATAATGAAATAAAAGTGTAAATGTATTTTTATGTATACCTGTATGACTGTATGTGTATAGAATGTAAATATGCAGAACGTTAAAGAGAAAAGAAATTCGATGGTGCATTACGAGAGAACTTTTTTAAGTTAGGAACGGGGCGGAGCTTTCAGGTTTGATATTGCCTCATCCTATAGTTACCATTATAATTTATTATAAGTGATAAAATGAGTTTGCGTTCCATTTTCGCGAGTACCAATTATCGTAGAACTTTTCTTACTACGACTGAAAGTACGGTACTGATTTAAGCGCGCGCCCTTTTCACGTGATAAATTTGCAAAAATGCACAATTTCATTTTTTAAAGTGAAACTTTGCATTTTCTACAATATTAACAATTTTACTTTCTAAATCGGTAACAATTATGAGAGGAAATAATTTTAAGACGCAAAGCGAGTTTGAGATCAGTCAATACATCTATATTTATATTTCGTTAAATGTAATAAACAAATTTTATCCCATTTGTAACAAAAGGGTTCGAGAACACCCAGCAAGGGAGGACAAAGAGAAATGATAGAATGACTCGATCCAATTGAAAAGGGTATTAAAAACTGTACCCGAGACTTGGGTTATGTATGCCTTTTGGGGTTAACTGATTACAACTCATTTACTCATAATTAAGAGAATATAAAAAATAGCTTGAATCGTTCAATGCCCGAAGATAATGAATGTCTCAAGCAGCAGGGCACAACCTCTCTCTCTGTATATATATATATATATGTGTGTGTGTGTGTGTATATATACACACACCTCGTTAACCTCGTTCAGGTTCCGTGCGTTGGTCTCTCTTCACACGAAGGTCAAGCTGGTGGCCCCGCCTCTAGGTCTGGCTTGGTGGAGGAGTGAGTTGCTCTCTTGCGCTCTCCACCGCACATAGCCAGATACACCCAGCTCATCTTGTGCCGTCCTGAGCCAGGCATCGTCTTCTGTTGAAGATTTAAACTTTGACCCCTGTAACGTTTCTGAGGTTCTTTGGAAGCTGGTTAAAAAGTCTTGGCCCCCTGACAACCAAGCTATTTTCCTTCAATGTTGAGGAGGTCCCTTGTCGGCCCTTTAATTTGGGAACACTACACATTCTGCCGTTCTTATTTTCCACCGTTGTATTATGGATGGTAATTGGATTTAGTTTGAGGTTTGGTACCAATTTTTCGATCATTTTCCATATATAGATTATGGTGTACCTCTCTTCTTCTCTTTCCAGGAAGTACAGATTTAGTTTACGTAATCTTTCTCAGTAGTTGAGTTCTTTGCAGCCATCAATCTTGGCTGTGAAATGTCTCTGCGTTTCTTCTAGTTTATTAATTTCTTCCTTTTTATATGGGGACGTCAAAACTTAGTATTCAAATTTTGTTATGATCAGTGTTCTCAGCAGGGGAATCATTACTGTCTTGTCCCTCCTTTTGAACGTTCTTAGTACTTGTCCCGCGACTCTTTTTGCTTTGTTTACTGGTATCTGATTTTGTGTCTCAAATTTGGCATCATCGGTTATTATTACCCACCAAGTCGACCGCTTTCGTGTTTTTCTGAATTTCCTGTCGATCTGGAGCATGATATGTAGTCTGTTTAAGTTCCTCATTTCTACCATATCTCAAGAGCTGAAATTTTTCCGTGTTAAAAGTTATATTACTGGTTTCTGACCATTTGTATATTTTGTTCGTGTCCCTCTACAAGGCCTCCACTTCATTTGCATCGCTGATTTTTCTGCTGATCTTTGTATCGTCCGCAAAGGATTACTATACTGTTGCTGTTTACTCCACTGTCTATGTCTGTTAGCATGATAATGAACATGAGTGGGGCCTGTACTTTGTGGTATATACAAGGTGTTTCATAACATGGACGCACTTTCAGGATGGATTCAGGACCTGAAAACAATGAAAAACGTTTATATAAACATATGCCCGAAATCGCTTCGTTTCCAAGTTACAGCAAGTATCCCCCTTACCTTTAAAGGAAGTGCTCAAAATGACCACCTTGCCCTTGAATACACGCCTGAACACGCCTCGTCATAGACTGCTGACGCGTTCAAACATTCCAGGTATTGCTCGGATTTTTTGGCATCCTTGTTCTACACGTTGGCGAAGCATTTCAACGTTGTCAATGGGTGTCACGTAAACGATGGATTTCAGATGACCCCACAGGTAAAAATCGAGTGGATTCAAGTCTGGAAAGCGAGCAGCCTATGCAATGGGTCCTCCACGGCCTATCCATTTATCAGGGAAATGGTCATCCAAATAGTCTCTGGCTACTCGACTAAAATGAGGCGGAGCGCCGTCATGCATAACCACATACAACGTCGGACACCAAGAGGAGCCTCATCTAGTAAATCGCTTAAATCATTCCTTAAAAAATTGGAATAGGATTCTCCTGTTATCTTCCGGGCAAACCAAAAGGACCGATTAAGTGTCGGCAATAAGTCCAGCTCATACATCGCTACTAAATTGTTGTTGGTGCCTTGGCTGGATGATGGCATGCGGATTCTCTTCGGCCCAGTGATGAGTGTTGTGAAAATTGATTACGCCATTTCTTGTGAAGGCAGCCTCATCAGAAAACAACACGGAGGATAGAAAAAGGGGATCGCGAGCACACTATTGAAGGAACCAAGTATAAAAAGCCTCTCGTGGTGGGAAATCAGCTTCAGTAAGGCCTTGTGCTCTCTGAATGTGGGTAAAGCTGTTGTTCCCGTAAAATTCTCCACACAGTTGTGTATCTTACACCCTCTGCTGCTGCTATCCTTCAGGTGCTGACACCAGGATGTTCCTCCACGCGATTCAGGACCCGCTCCTCCAACTCAACAGTTCTGGCGCTGATTGGTCTACCACCATCTGAAACTCGCTTGTTGAATGATCCTGTATCACCAAGACGCTAGACTAATTCTCTGAAAGATCTTCTTATCTAGCAGACGGCGATTCAGAAACCTTTCCGCATATAGACGTTTTTAAAGTTTTTTTTTCACTGGACTGCACTTATTCACTGTAAGAAGTTACGAATACGAACAGTGAAACACCGCGATGCACCTCTGACTGACTGATGGCTATACACTCAACGATATTGAAACATGTCATAGAGTGTACGAAACATTACAATCGGCAAGGACGTACATGAAGTAAGTTTTCGTACCACCACAAACAATGTCGGCAAACAGTTGCGGAAAGAATTGCTGGACACAAAACGGGCTGTAACTCGGAAACAAAGCGATTTAGAGAATATGTTTATATAAACCTTTTTCATTGTTTTCAAGTCCTGAATCCATCCTGAAAGTGCGTCCCACATGTTATGAAACACCCTGTGTATTTACTTTTTTTCTACAACCTTTGCCAGTTGTTACCCCATCCCACCCCGTGACAATCTTAAAAATGCCTCCTTCCTTTTAATAAAGGTACCGCAACATCGTTCCGGCGTGTAGGTGGTTTACACTTATAGGAGACAATTTCTTTAAAATGTTCATGCGCTCACTCGCCATTACGTTGATGTTAAAAACTCTCCATGCTAAGTTTCAGCTCAATCAATAAACATTTAGAGGTCGCTAAGTGTCCTAAAGGACCTGATCACTGTTGTAAAGGGGCACGTTAACAATTATTATTACAAATATAAAGCAGATTTTATATCCCAAGCAGCATAAACCCTATCGTTATAGGGGAAAGGGAGACTCTGAAGTGAAAGTTTTCTATTCTCTGTAAAATGCCAGATGTATGACGATCGTTTACAACTGAACATGTACTATGGAATTGCGTGGTTTGTTAAAAACGGTCGTAGGATACAGACAGCTGTGAATTACGGGGCATCGCAAAAGCCTTTTTTTTCGGGATCTCATGATTTTTGAGAAACCATTCTGAACTCTGTTCACAAAAATTTACAAAGTTTCACTTATCCACTTCGAGTTAATGGGATTGTACAGACCACTGGCAACAACCGCGACGCCACACAAATGCAGCCCTCGCGATACGAGATTTGACTTCCCCAAACACCTTTCATGAAAACTCTCACGGCAAAGATGATATGAGGTAATGATAAAAATATGAATACGACCTTCCAACTAAAAAACCGGATGTTCCAATTCTCCTTTTGGACAAAACCCTGCTGAATTTATGTTTTCTTTGGAAAATAAAGCTGTTTAAAAGTGTGATAAAAGATCTTACGAAAAAAAAAAAACATTTTCGCAACGCCCCTTACGTAGGTCGAAGTTGTACGTTACAGTCTTCCTGTGTATTTTTTATAGATTTGGTATTTTGTTTTATAACGAATTCATATTTATTTCAAAACTGTTTAATTAAGCCTAATAGTTAAATGATACTATTGACAGTGCACAGCAGACCATTAATTAACGTTTTTAAGTAATGGTTGTAAAAATGTAAGCCTCGTCACTAGGAGGCGTTCGACGGAGGTGTGGCTGATTGGTTACACATTAACACGACTGAGAGCCGCGGACTGCCAACTGAGTGCCGAGTCTTTGCCAAGAAGGAAGAGAGAATGCGACGAAGGAAGAAGTCATCCGTGAAGTGGAAAGAAAAAGAAGAGCTCAAGAAGAGCTGTCATCATTAAGTTCTACCACTGATGATTCTCAGGAACATTCAAATGACTAGAAGGCCACCACCACCATGCCTTTCAAATGAGTCGAAAAAATGCAGAAAGATTTTTTCTCACCTAACAAAGATGTCCGACAGACAAACAACATACATAAATGACGCAATAACATAAAGTTGTGGTTACGACATCGGTAAGCTCGGTGAGACAAACGAGAGCGATGAATCGAGAATCGAAGGCGGGAGAGGTGAAGAGCAACACGATAGCGGAATCTCCCTCTCCTTACCCATTGGGATGGGAAGCTTCTGCCTTTCCTCACTGAGTTAATGACGGAGAAAGTGGACAGACTGGCAATCTTGGTCTCTGGCGTCAAGATCGGAAAATTCCTTGTTCTGAAACTGGCTTCTGGAATGGGAAAGACGATGTCTACAACAGTGATGCAAGTTCTTTCAGATTTCAATACCACCAGCAGCAGCACTGACAAGTACACTAGAGTATGCACCCTGATTGCGAGGAAGTGGGGAAGAATTTGATGTACTTTGCCTGTCGTCATCACGCGCACGAAATTATCATCGCCGATGTGTTGAAGATGAAGTTTGGCCAGTCCAATGGACATGATATTCCCCTCTTCGAACGTTCCCGGGAGCGATGGAGTTCCATCGAACGGTCACTCTACCAACATTGTGATAATGAGGGCTGTTATCTTTATTGCACAAGCTGAAGCAAATAATCACTTCTTTCACCATGGCTCTTCTGCAAAACCATGTTCAACTTCAAGATGACTACCGCGAGTTCCTAGAATTAAGCATCACCTTCCTGGGGGAAATTCTTCCTCGCGATGTGAGCTCCCGGAGGCTAGTATCAAGTCCGGTGGATGGCAAAAGTGATCTATGCTATCAAGATTTACCTGTTTCGAAGCCAGTTCTCACTCACTTGACGCGAGAATGAAGGTGTCCTGGGCTTTTGCATCTTCTCTACTCCGATTTACATGAAGGGGTGCAGTTCTTCGACAGTAACTCGGGATAACTCGTACATTGATCTTCAACTCTTGAAGACACTAGTGGAGTTTGCGCAGGTGGACTGACGGATCACCAGCACGACCTCCAACGTCCTAAGAGAAACCTCTGGTATTTAAGATAAGAACTAGTTGGCCTGGCTTTCTCCGATGATGAAGTGCCCCTAGACACCAAGGCCCGGATGGTCAAGTGTCTGAAGAAAAAGTGGAAGGAACTTTAGTAACCTTTGGTTTGCTTCCGCCAGAATTGTTCATTCTGACGAAGGTCAAGCTTTTCACTCCACCTTAGACCTACAGTTTAACGTGGAATCCGAACCACGCCCCACCAGCAGCCCAGCGTCTTAACCACTAGGCCACCCAGGTACCCATTTATCTACCAACCACTTTATTGTGTGGAAGGATGAACAGCTGGGTTTTGCTGCGCGCCGCCTCCCGTCACCGGGCCAATGGATTTGTAGTCAGCGACGCTAACCACTACACCACCGAGGCGCATCAAACATTTCGAGAAGATCGCTCGACTTGCGGGCTGCGGCTCGATTCCTTTGTGATATCCCGATTACGTGAGGTTTTCACCGTTTTTGATGGTGGATGTTTCCTTCCTGAAAGAGAATTCTGACAAGTAGGTGGATGTGAATTCCTTCCAGGATAGAAGGTGAACGGCTTGAAGGTAGTCAATGACTGTGCGGAGAGGGAAGTACCCTTGATCACCGAGTACAGCAGGATTCTGACGAAGGACGAAAGGCAACGGCAGTAACTTCTTCAGGTGGTTGAAATGAACGTGTGTACTTTTTGGGGTTCTCGGTGACCTAAATGGTAACGAAGGTGACTCCTATTGTGGTGGAGGTGTTCTCAACGAAGGCGGCGCCGACGAACAAAGGTGGTAGTGTGGCTGAACATAAACAAAATTACACATCGTAACCAGTGCGTGGATGTGTACTGTACATATATAACTTCAGATAAACTCAAGAGTCAAAACTAAGTGTCAGTGTACCATATATATATAATATCTCATAAACACCGACTTTGCGTAGACTACAGTTGTATTATAAGTTCACGATGTCGTATATGAATATATGAATTGAGCTTAAATTTTCCCTGAAAGAAACCTGACACCGAATGGACACTTGAACATTTTTTAAAAGTTTTTTGAACACCCTAATATATATATATATATATATACATACACAGGGTGTTTGAAAACTTTCTGTACAAATTGTAATGGGGGATAGGCAACACCAAGACAAACCCTTTTCGTCTATAAGTGTATGTCCGCTCAGTGGCGGTCCTAGCTTACATGACGCCCTGGGCGAACCTCACCTTCAGCGCCCCCCCCCCTGTTCGCCAACACACACACATTCGAATCCCCCCAAAATAAAGGACAGACATAACTCTTTCACAAAAACTTTTTATTGGACTAATTGTTGGAACTTCAGAACCAAACAAAGACTCAAATTTCTGAATTTTACAAATCCTTCATCACGTAAATAGAATAACTCACTTAAGAGAATGTAATTATGATACTATGAACAGGAAAAATACAAATTAAATTGCACAACTGCCATAAATAAACTAGAGAATCAAATTTCTAAATTGTACAAATGCTCTATCACATAAATAGAATAAGACACTTAAGAGAGGGTAATTATTATGCTACACTTTGAACAAGAAACAAATAAATTGCACCACAGCACAACTGCCATCTAAAGCCTGACTCTTCTTACCTTCCTTGATGCAAAGTCATGAATTAAATCATCATATGAAATCTGCTCAGCAATTGTATGATTTATACTGATGATGGCCAGACCGGTAAGGCGTTCCTGTGACATAGTTGACCTCAGGTAGGATTTGATGAGCTTCAGCTTTGAAAAGCTCCTCTCTGCTTCAGCAACAGTGACTGGAAGAGTAAGACCAATTCTGAGAGCAGTCCACAAATTTGGATATATTTCAGAGAGCTCCCTTTCATGGATAAATGTCAGCAGTTCAAGCAAGGATATGGTCTTTGATGGCAAGTCAGGCAAGTTCTTCAGCTCCTGTGCAAGCTCTCTGCCATCCAAGTCAGATTGTCCCTTAAAGTGTAGTGTAGTACTAAGGTTCACACATTGTTCTGTCAGCTCCTCAAATGTGAGATTTTGGAAATGTGTCAGCACTCCAAACTTCTCTCCCACAATTTCCAACGTGGAAAATCTTTCCTGAATGGCTGATGTTGCAGCATCAACCACTGCATTGAAAAATGTCACCTCCAGCTTCTTCAAAGCATCAATCAAGGGCTCATCAGATGCTTCATAGGAGAAGTGCCGCTTTGTGGACCTCAGCCGTTTTTGTTTTAACACAGCCTCCACATTCATTTGTTCACAGATATCTGTGGCTGCCATTTGTGCAGCCACAAAAACTGTTGCCCTGTAATTGCGGAGACCTCTCTCTGGTTTTTTTAGGAGATTTACTGCAACATCAACGTGCATGCTAGGAGACTGCATCTGCTTGCTCACATGCTGAATTTGGCACAACAGGTCATGCCACACCACTGAACAAATGGCGAAGCGGTATGACCCAACCTCCTCTGACAGAGATTGAGCCTCGACCTTTATTACAGAGTCTTTGGTGTGGTCCCTCACCTCGATCAGTGCATCTCTCACTGCAGCTGCCTGATATCTCAGGGGCTCCACACTCTTGATCTTGCTTTCCCACCTTGTATCAGACCACATCTTCAATGTGATGTTCACATGTTTTTTTCAAAATGGCCCATCGTTGTGTGGAGGCTGAAACAAGTTGTAAAGCTTCTGCAAGATGCCAAAGTAACTTGTGGCATCAATAGATCCCTTAGCAGCATCGGCCACAAGCAAATTCAGAGAATGAGCCCCACATGGAACAAACAGAGCTCTGGGATTATTTCTAGGAGCCTGGATTGAACACCCTTGTTTTTTCCCTCATGTTGGCCCCGTTGTCATATGATTGTCCTCTACAGTCCATGAAAGGAACTTTTAGCTCCTCCAGTCTCTTCAGAATCAGAGATGCCAAATGTTGACCAGTGGACTCCTCTGCCTCCAAAAACCCCATGAAATGTTCCTTTATATGGGGCTTCCCCTCCAGTGACACAACCCGAATCACAACTGACAACTGTTCAGTGTGGCTGATATCTGGAGTGCAATCTAGAATTATTGAAAAAACTTTGATTGTTTGATGTCGCTCACCATTGCTGAAATGGTCTTGCTGCTCGACAAATCAATGAGTTCGTTTATTTTTTATTTTTATTTATTTCTTTATTTATTTATTCTTATTTTTATTTTATTTTTTTGCAGGCGCTCATGCCGCCCCTCCACAAATGCCGCCTGTGCGGCTGCCCATATTGCCCATATGAGGAACCGCCACTGTGTCCGCTAACGTCACCATTCGGCGCGAGAGGGCGCCGCTGCAATTGGCTAAAAGGTGAAGTGGGCTAGACTCGCGCTTGCCGCGGGCATTCTTAAATCGGACGTAGTACGCGTAACATGGAGCGCTTCACGACTGCTGAGATGGCTGACATGCATATGGTGTATGGGGCTGCCAATGGAAACGGAAGAGCTACTGTGAGGTTGTACCGACAGCGCTTCTCAAACAGACGTGTGCCAAACCACCAAACGTTTGCGCATTTGCATCGGCGACTGCGAGAAACTGGAACATTCCATGCAAACATGCATGACACTGGTCGGGAGAGAAACGTGTGCACTCCCGACATGGAAGAAGAAATCCTACGGCGATTTGAGGACAATCCAAGCGCAAGCACGCGAGGTGTTGCACGTATCCTCGGTGTGAACCACGACCTGGTCTGGAGAGTGTTGCACGAGCAGCAGTTACATCCGTTTCATCGTCAGAGAGTCCAGGCATTACAACCTCGGGATTACCCTCTTCGTGTGGAATTCGCACGCTGGTTTCTGCAGCAGACAGCGGTGCAGCCTAATTTTCCGGCTTATGTGCTGTTCTCAGATGAGGCCTGTTTCACAAGTGAGGGTGTGTTTAACATGCACAATTCTCACGTGTGGGCGCACGCAAATCCACATGCTACACGGGTGCATGCTCATCAAGAACGGTTCGCCGTCAATGTTTGGGCGGGTATCGTCCATGGCAAGTTGATTGGGCCGTACCTGCTGCCTGCCCGACTCGACGGGCGGGTTTATCGGATATTTCTTGAAGAAACGTTGCCGGAACTGCTGGAAGATGTTCCCGTGGCTATTCGTAGACGAATGTGGTTTCAACACGACGGGGCCCCAGCACACTCCAGCAACGATGTGTGGGATTATCTGAACGCCACTTTTGGGGACCGATGGATAGGCCGGGGTGGGCCGTAGCCTGGCCACCGAGATCGCCCGATTTAACATGCCTCGATTTCTTCCTGTGGGGACACATGAAGAACCTCGTGTACGAGACTCCCATTTACTCAGAAGACCTCGTAACAAGAATCGCTGTCGCCGCTGGAACTGTTCCCGAAATGCCGGGAATCTTTCGACGTGTACGTCGGTCAATGCTTCGACGCTGTCGGGCATGCATTGATGCTACCGGTCGCAACTTTTAGCACCTTTAAATAAACATGCCTTCTTTAAATAAACATGTTACGCGTACTACGTCCGATTTAAGAATGCCCGCGGCAAGCGCGAGTCTAGCCCACTTCACCTTTTAGCCAATTGCAGCGGCGCCCTCTCGCGCCGAATGGTGACGTCAGCGGACATACACTTATAGACGAAGAGGGTTTGTCTTGGTGTTGCCTATCCCCCATTACAATTTGTACAGAAAGTTTTCAAACACCCTGTATATATATATGGAAAAGTGTTTCCACAAGAAAATAAATTTATGTTAAAATTTAAAAATATCATTCTGTTTGTATAAATTAAAGTATTACTCTTTAATTTCTTATATTGTATAAAGTGCCTCGATGCCCAGTACATTGCTTAGCATCCTTTTCCGATAAGCCTAACTTATAAGCCTCTTCAAAGGTGCCACATCTATAATCTTAAACAGAGATTCCTAAATTTTAAATGTTCTTTTAGGCTAATATAAATCACATAAAGGAGTTAAGTGTAGAACCAAAATTATATAAATTCTTTTGCTAATATCATTGTTAGACAACCTTTGCAACCTTAATAATCTTTTGTAACACGTGGCACCATGGGTGTTTCTCCAGGACAAAGGGAAACACCTTGAGTAAGGGAACACGCCTTGAGAGAGTCAGTCTCGCCTCGGCCTTCAGGGAGTGTGTGTTTCGGCCAGGGGCCGGCCGATTGGCTGGGCCTCGTAGCTTTTTGATGTAAGCATTTGTTCGTTAATAACTCTCTAAACAAGTGTAGTGAAAAGGATTTGATTTTTTTAATGAATGTGCAGTGTAAAAGAAATCTAGTATTTTAAAGTGTTTCCAAACCTTCGAAATAAAGGCTACAAAAGGAAAACTTGTCATTTTATATCCTTCAACGAGAGAATTATTGCACTCCCTCAACGGACTGAGGGAGGGTACGCCATTGAGCGAAGGTATAAATTGTTTTATCGTAACTCGCAGTCAGATTAAGTAAGTACGAAAAAAAGAACCGTGGACGTCAGTCGGATTAATTAAACGGTATAAACTTCTTTGTTGGTACGAGGAAGCGACATACTGAGAACACCCTCAAACAGTCGGAAAAAAGCATTAAAGAGAAACACTACTACCCCCCCTACAATATATATATATATATATATGATACACACAGACCGTGCATGGAACAAGGAACTCTTCTGGGAAAATTAAATCCACTATAGTCCGAATTAGTTACTCCCTTTTTCTTCGATGTATTCAATCCAACGTGAATGGAACGAATCTTTTGCTTATATTGAGGTTCTAAATACAGTTGGGCTGGGATGCTTTAAACCCTAGATCCTGTCCCAAAGCTGGATCCTATCTGCTTTGCAGATAGTTGGTGAGGGAAACTATATTTCTGGGCCCTCTTTTCGAGTGACCCTTTGCCCACGTCGGACTAACATCATGAAAAGGGAAAACTATAATGTTTCTTATTTGACTTATTTCCCGTCCGGTTAGAGCCGGGTTGAGTCCCTCTGATGACTTCTGTACTCCATCCAGGTTCGTCTGTCTCTCGCCATCGTTATCAGCTCTCTCCATTCTTTCCCCGCGTTCCTGCTCTTAAAGCTCGCCAACCATGTTCTTCTTGGGCGTCCCCGCGGTCTAGTTCCATCCTCTCTTGCGTACATGGCTCTTCTGGGCAACCTCTCCTCCCTCATTCTCTCCACATGCCCAAACCATCTTCTCTGAATATCTTCGACTTTGCTATTCACTGGGATCTTGACGTTGGTCCGATTCCTGATCTCCTCATTGGTCACCCGATCCGTCCATCTCACCCCACAAATCCTTCTCAAACAGTACATCTCAAATGCATTGAACTTTTTCCGCTCTTTCTCTCTCATTATCCAACTTTCAGCTCCGAACAGTACTGTTGGTAGTACTATGGATTCATATAATCTGATTCTTAGTTTCATACTAATGTGGTTGTCTTTCCAGATTTTATCCATTTTATTCATTACTGCATATCCCAGTTTAATCCTCTCCTGCATTGCTCGATAAGTGTTGTTGTCACTGGTAAAGTAGACTCCCAGATATTTGAATTCATGTACTTGTTCAATTTGGCTGTTTGTTTCCTATTTTCATTATTTTGGTTTCTTATTTACCATTACTTATTCTGACTATAGTGGATTTAATTTTCCCAGAGAGTTCCCTGTTCCATGCACGATCTGTGTGTACCATAAAAAACATCAGGGGACCATTCTGAGTTCAATCCCATATATATATATATATATCAAAGCTATTGACTTCTCCTTAGGGAAACGGAGCTTACAGATGAACAGAAGGACCAACACAACGGCAAACATTTTCATTTATTTTTTGTACTTCAGACGTTTCGACAAATCTTTTGTCATCATCAGTGAATTAAGTCTTAAAACCTTAAAACAAAAGTAAAAAGTGAAAATTACATCAATACAATATTAAAACCATTAAAATTAAAACCTTAAGACAAAATGAAAATTGCATCAATACAAAATTAAAATCATTTAAATTTCATCACAATTAAAATTAAATTAAATTACCTCAATAGGTAAATACACAATGTTTACATCCACCTCCATACTTGGCAAAGCCTAAGAGAAAACTGGATGGTCAGAGGATTAGAACGTATATGTCTATGAGAATCGGTTGGTTAGTTAAAAGAGCTGTAATTTGTAGGATGAACTATTATTGTTAATGGAGGGTTTGTTTCTATAGATGTACAAAGATTCTAAAATTCGGAGTTCTGTGAGGTTATTGGATCTAGTTAAAATTTCAAACTGAGTTTTGTGAAGGGGATGGTTGTTTTCATTACTATGGTTTCTAATTGCGGATTGTGGAGGGCTACTGAGGGACGGTTGGTACGGACTGACAAGCCCAAAGCTGTAAGGCTGCGTATATTGGCAGCACTCAACTCCAACTGGAGGTGCGCCTTTCTCAACATCAGTCCGTACCAACCGTCCCCTCAGTAGCCCTCCATAATCCGCAATTAGAAACCATAGTAATGAAAACAACCATCCCCTTCACAAAACTCAGTTTGAAATTTTAACTAGATCCAATAACCTCACAGAACTCCGAATTTTAGAATCTTTGTACATCTATAGAAACAAACCCTCCATTAACAATAATAGTTCATCCTACAAATTACAGCTCTTTTAACTAACCAACCGATTCTCATAGACATATACGTTCTAATCCTCTGACCATCCAGTTTCTCTTAGGCTTTGCCAAGTATGGAGGTGGATGTAAACATTGTGTATTTACCTATTGAGGTAATTTAATTTAATTTTAATTGTGATGAAATTTAAATGATTTTAATTTTGTATTGATGCAATTTTCATTTTGTCTTAAGGTTTTAATTTTAATGGTTTTAATATTGTATTGATGTAATTTTCACTTTTTACTTTTGTTTTAAGGTTTTAAGACTTAATTCACTGATGATGACAAAAGATTTGTCGAAACGTCTGAAGTACAAAAAATAAATGAAAATGTTTGCCGTTGTGTTGGTCCTTCTGTTCATTTATATATATATATATATATATATATATATATATATATATATATATATATTATACACCCCTCGGAGTTGAATTAAAATGAATTACTCCAAGAGGGTATAATATTGTACTCCTGGATGGGAAACACCGTCTCGATGTATTGTGTTGTCCTGACCACAGAGCACGCCGGACCAAGTCCGTTTAAGGGTAGATATTTCTTTGGAAGCAGTGGCGTATTAAGGGGGGGCGAGGGGGGCGGTCCGCCCCAGGTGACAGCCAGGAGGGGGATGCCATCGGGAGAGTTGAAATACCAGTACAAGTTTTCAAACCAAATGAAAAATTCGCCAAAGTAAGAAAAAAAATAAAAAATGTTCAAACTATTACAACTTAATGTTAGTTTCCACTATAAAATAAATATTTTTATTTTTATTGGCAATACAAAATTTACAAACGAAAAATTAAATATTTGATAAAAATTACATCGAAAGGCGAACGTTTGTTGACGTTTTAGTCATCAGTTTGTTGAGCATAGCCAGCTGGCTGCAACTGACATTCCAAGTCTTGTTCACTTGACACTGTGACTCCACATACATGAGGTATGTTTCATTAAATAATTATGATAAAGCATAAAGTGCTGGTGTTTATAACAATATCATGGTACTTATACCAGTGTCCAGTAATTTTTGACAATGTGGTATCATAGTGATGTTTAAGTGTTTATAAATGCATCGTCGTGATGTTATAATACCCAGTAAATGCATCGTCCTGATGTTATAGAAACTCATATTTATGAATGGTGGTCCCTGTGACTACTGGTTATCAGTAAAAAGACAGGAAAGTCACACTTTGCACTAAACTTTAGACTTGACTTTTTCCTACAACCATGACTACTGAAGTAACGATGATGTGTATGACTGAGTGAGTTTTTTATGATAACTATGTGGTAATCTTACGATGGTGGTGGTGATATGACTGCATGATTTTTTTTTGCAACTACATGGTGATGTTAAGAGAGAGGGTGATGATGTGACTGCATGGAGATGTGTTAATGCTTACATGCTTAATATAGTAAACACCGTTTCAGATTTACATCAACAACTACAGTACTATTTGGAAGCGTTTCTTCATGTGTGACTTTTTTTGGAACCTTGGAGAGTGTCTATTCCTTCTTTTCAGTCTCAACTCATCGATGGGAAGTGCTGATGGAGAATGTAGGCATGACAGTCAAAAGACTTTCCCAGACAAGATGGAGTGCTCATTATAACGCTGTGAAACCAGTGAAGGCAAATTTTGAAAAGCTGACCTCAACCCTTTAAGTACTGTGCGATCCCAAAGAAAATGTGGACACAAGAGGATCAGCTCAGATTTTGCTGTCTGCTGTATGTGATTTCTCTTTTTTGAGTTACCTTTCTTTCTGGTGTGAAGTCCTGGAAGAAATTAATCTCACACAAAAGTATTTGCAAACAGTTGGAATCAGCCTTGAAAAGTGCATTGTGAAGCTCCAAGCTCTAAAACTGTTTCTTGAAGATCAGCGCAATGAAATTGTGGAGAGGGCCATTCATTATGCAACTACAAAGTGTGAGGAAATGGACATTTCTATGGAGAGAAGAGGGAGAGTAAAGCTCCGAAAAAGGATGCCAGGAGAGATGGCAAAGGATGCTGGTCTCACATTGCCTGAGGAAGTAAAAATGTATGTTTGAATGTCTTGATCGCTTTCATCAAGAATTGGGATTCGTTCTAAGGCAATGGATCAAATTCTGTCAATCTTCGCTGTTATTCAGCCAACACTTTGGTTGTTGCAACAGAAGAAGAACTTCGGAAGTATATTCCAAATTTGACTCAGATTTTCGATGAATTCTCTGATGAAGATATCAGTGTGGAAATTGGACGACTTCGGAGGCATTTGGAAGCTGCCAAAATCAGCGTTGAAGAGGCAAAGAAATGGACAGCATTGCAGTTTCTGGAGTTTATTGTGAAATGGGATTTTTGTGAATCTTTGCCAAGCTTGTCACTGTGTTTGAGATTCTTTTTTGACTGTCTGTGTGTCTATTGCTTCATGTGAAAGAAGTTTTTCCAAATTGAAATTGATAAAAAATTTCTTTCGCTCCACCATGAGTCAGACAAGATTGACAAATCTGGCTTTACTTTCAATTGAACATGAATATGCAAAGGAGGTGAATTTTGATGAGGTCATTGATCAATTTGCAGAATTAAGGCTCGAAAGCAGAGACTGTGAATCCTCTCTATTTACCTTTGAAGAATAGGCTGAGCGTTGAGACTGGATTTCCTGTGTTTTTTGTATAAAATAAAATGCAGTATTACCTGTTCACTGAATTTTTAATGTCCTGCATTTTTCTTATTTCCAATTTGCTTATGACAGTACTGTACTGTTTAAAAATCTACTCGCAAACATAATATATTTTTCTGTGTTTAAATTTTAAAATTATTTATGTGGGGGTGCCAAAGGAAGGATCCGCCCCGGGTGCCAAATACTTTAGGTACGCCCCTGTTTGGTAGTCAAAGAAAACACGTCGGCGAGTATTATTTTAATCAAATTTAGCAAGAGGGATTTGAATCAGTTACAGTAAATCAAATGTTTTTCTTTCCACAGAAAGTTTATGGACTGGTTTCTTCACTAAAAGTTTATAAGTACAATACAAGTTAATCCTTAACGCGAATATTGCTTAAAGATACGTTAAATATTGCCTGTGCCTACTGTCAATCCTACAGTCAGGTCACAAACCCAAGTTTCCGATACAAAGCAATTTCCTAACGAGATGAAATGCACCCTTCACCCCGGAGTTCCCTTCTGAGGCTCTCTACCTAGCCCGTTATAAATCTCTTTAATGTTGAATGTATGAGTCAATTGCTAAGTCTACTGCCTTTTTCTACAGTCAGACCCCAATTGAAAACCCATTCCCGCTAACGGACTGAAACTCGCTGTTTCAACCCGGAGACCCGTCTCCTCGGAATCTGCTTTTAGGGCGCTGAGCGCCTTCTTATATAGTCAAAGGAACGGAACTTGCCTACGCCACCACGCTAGCAGTTTACGTCACCTGGGAACTCTGGAGAAGCGAGTGCCTCACAATCCATTATCTCCCCCAGGAGCAATCAAAGAATCCGACTGCGTCACTGGCGTGTGATTTTCGTTCGGAAGGAAATTAGTCATGTACTTGCGTGTGATTTCCGTTCGGAAGGAAATTAGTCATATACTTGCGTGTGAATTATTGAATGAATAAATTTATATGAAAATAATTGTGTCCCAGGGCGTGGCTTTACTTCGATCATAAATCAAATTATAACATATATATATATAATATATATATATGGGACGGATCCAGTGGGTAGTTCGAACTACCCCGTTTTGAGAGCAGTTCCCTCTTTCAAAGAAAAATAAGATAAAAACAGTCCTAATTCTTGTGAAAATTATTCGTCAAATGATATAGTCATCGTCGTTAGTTGAAGGAACTGTGACCATGCCACATGTTGTGGGCAGGTGACGATTCGTGGAGAAGGCACCTGGTGAAGCCCCCTTTAGTTATTATTTGAAGAATGTCCAGGTCCCTTTCTTAGACCACTTGCTTACTCAAATGACCACTCGATTCAGTCCTGAACACAGAACCTGCTCTGACATTTCTCCAGTAGTCCGAGTAGTTGTGAAACTGTCGGATGATGAGCTTTCTGCAAGTTGCTCCAAGCTCAGCTTCTGGAGAGTAGATATGTCCAGTCCGTCTTCACTGAAAAGCGAAAAGGAGTGGAGACATAAATGGAGTGCAGCTGCTGATGGTGAGGCGCCAAAGAATCTTATCGAGTGCCTTCATGTAGCAGACAAAGATTTATTTCTAAATATCCGTTTTGTTAATAATAGGGGGCTCATTACCTGTAGGAAGCGGTCGCTGAGCATTCCTTTTCCTGTTTCAGGAGACGAATACTTATTTTCGAAGTAGAATGGGTGAAGAGCGTTTCCCTGCTTTGTGTTTGATGAATATCCATCATTATATTGATGTTGATATTGCGGCGGTTTTGAAAGAGTTTACAAGGGCGAGGAATAAAATGCAGATGGATGCCACTCTCGCTTTTGGCTATGAAGGTAATTTTCGAGGTCAAACTGTGCAAAAAATGATATTTTCTAATTTTAATTTAAAAAAAATATTCTGAGCCAATTGGCTTGACCAAATGTTTCATTTTGCCACACTTAGTGATAAAGAAGTATGATGACACGCTTATTCCATCTGAATTACCAACTCAAGGTCAAATTCAAGTTAATCACGACCGAAATTGTGCTAAAAATTTGTGATTTTTTTATTTTAATTGGCAAAAAAACACATTGAGCAAGTCTGTTTGTCAAAACAATTTATTTTAACATGATTAGTGCCAATAAGTTTGATGGCATGAATTAAGTACTCGCAGTAACAGAATTATGACAACTAAATCACAAAGCAGTAAATATAGCCCCATAACTGTACAGTTTACACACTAGTAACATCTACAAGTTCACGTTTCTTGATGAACAGCACCGAAATACTGCACTGACAGTCACAATTGTGTGGATTGCAATCACTTAAGAACAGTTATTAGTTCCTTACAGCACATTCCAGCTTCTCTCGATTTCAGCCCGGAAGAGAGACATAGATCTACTGTCTAGCTGGGTTACAGCAACCGCTGTCGTCACAACCACAGGCTGTCGTACACTTCATCCTTTTCCTGAAGCAGTTGCATCTGTCTTGCAACCACAAGCAACAAGCTCCAGGCAGGCAGGGATTGGAGGAAGTCTTGTTGACACTGGTAGGAGACTCCCATCTTCCAACTTCCAGGCTGAAGTGTCCACCAGATCTTCAACATCTACGTGCTCTTTGTCAGCCTGGAGCCATATTTTGGCCTGATAGTTTGCCCGCTTGGCGTGGAGCTCCAGGGCATCCTTTATCGGTGGGAGCATTTCCAGAGTCTTCTTGGCCTTCCCAAAAAGGTGAACTCTGGCGTCATCAACTGTGTTATTCCGGGGTGCCATACAAATGACACACAAACTTCTCAACATCTGCGATATCCCCATCTCGACCAATGGCGTGCAGCAGGAGTGGGTGGTCACTGAACACCTTCCAACACTTCCTTTTTCCATGACCACTGAAGGACAAGACTGTGTCACACCCGGTCAAAGCGTGGAAGCTTACCAGGTTGTCCCTGACTGGGGGCGACAAACTCTTGAATACATCGTGCACGGGGTAGCATTTTTGGTTCTTGGCCGTTCTGCACAGCATCCACACTTCAGCGACCTTGGTGCAAACGAAGTGAATCAGCAGCACCATTACATCAGTATCTCTGCACACTACCAGTATTCGTTCATAGCCCTGGGACGCTGCATCACATGAGTGAAGGATGAGCCTGGTGTCCGCCTCTTCATGGTTGCCATGCAGTGGAACGTCATGTCGCCTGGTTGATCGTACTTCAGTGGCTTCAGAGAAGCCACCCCCTGTCACCAGCTGACATCTTTCTTGAAGATTTCTGCCCTTCTCAGTGATGACGTTAGACAGAACAAGGCTAGGTCAGCCTTGTTTGTATCCAGAGCCATGAAGTTTTTCCACACTTCAGGCAGTGGAACTTGTGGGCCATCAATGACTTTCCAAATCGGTTTCTTCTTGCTTGCACGCTTTGTCCTGGTAACTGCTTTGATCGATCGTTCCCCTGTGTACCGATCAAAGATGACAACTCTTGTTGTGTTCATTGAAATAACTCGTCACGGCCTTGAAGAACACTTCAGCGAAGTCGCCGAATGTCCGACAGCCGCCAGGCTTGCCAAGAGCTTGGATGAGTGCATGGCCATCTATCATCACACAGGTCTTCAGATCAGAGGTTGGAACCTCTGAGCTTATGGTCTGCTAAGCCATCAGGATGTTCATCAGCTCAGACTTTGATGTCGAATTCGTCTCTCCTCCTGCCTTCGCCAGACTAAATGGGACTGCTTCAAGACGTTGACCATCTCCACCATGCGACCTGCGGTCGCGGCATTCAGGAGCCACTGTAGTAGCTTTCTGTCAGCTTTGATGGTCTTCTGCATGTTCTGCTTGGTGGAAACTGTAGCTTTGTACACATCAGCGAAGGTTTTCGACCGATTTTTCTTCATCGTTTCATGGAAGCCTACTATCTGTTCAATTAGTTTCTTCTTCATGAAGCCGATTATATGCTGCTTTCCTCGATCCTGAGCTGTCAGCAGGTTCTCCACAACATCTGTGGTGCAGTGTCTTTGGTTGCCAGTGAAACAAGTGGGATGTTAGTGGCGGCATCTGTATCTCCTGCTTCACTCACGTGAACTCTGAAGACATCAAACTGCTTCAACTGCTGAACTAGCTTCATGACATCATGCCTAGTGCGAGAAGGCAGACTGTCAACCCGAGTGAAGGTGGCTTCCCCATCATCATCTTGAAGAGGCATTTTGTGTCTTGAGAGATGCGTGACCGCTCTGACCATGTGATGCAGAACCTGTCTCTTGCTTGGTCGTTCTTTGTGATGCCGATGATACCATTGTGCATCTTGCATGTACGATTTATCCATTTGGTTGCCTGATCAGCTGGAACTTGGTTGAAGCGTTTCGCCGTCCTCTTGACGACAAAGTTCCCATTACAGAACTCTGCATGAACTTCTGGTGCTGACTTCTCAAGACCTCTCATATCAGCCAAGTAGACCGGTCCCCAACGTGCATAGTTTGTGTGGTCATAGATAGTTAGCCAAGGCAGCATTGCAGCAAAGGCTTCTATGTGGAGTAGGCCGGGTCGAAAAATTAAATTTGTGAATTTCTACATGCCTGTGTCCAAGAAATTTGTAGATGCACTATAAATGCTCAACAATGATTAAAAAAATTAAATTGATCAAGTTTTAGATGTTCCGCAAGTCCTCTGAAGATTGCAAGTAAAGCGTAAAACATTACAAAAAACTTTAAAACTTTTAAAACTTTATTTAAATATGTAAACTTTATTAATTATTTGGCAATTATGATTTTTTATTAAGATTTTCTTGTATTTTTTGTATTCTTGTTGCTATTTTTTCTTGACTGTGTTTCGTCCAGAATATATATAATTTATATATACAATTTTTCTTTTTAGAATTGATTATTTGAATAGTTAAATACGCGTTGTTACACTAACAGTGACTTTCCCAAATTATCCGAAATGGCTGAGGCCGTAAAAGTGAAAGCAACTGTTGAAAAAATCATGAGTCCAGCTGTTTCCTTTTTGGGAAAGCTGAGCTCAGTGGAAATCAACTTCCCCTATATGAAGACGTTTTAAAAGAATATTTACAAACAAGATATCTCTTACTTATAGCTAGTGAGGGGAAAAGAGAGCCAAATGCTAATGATGTGGCAAGAATAGTTGCATCAAAGGTAAAAGAGATCTGGAAAAGTGCATGAATTCCAACAATATCAGAACAGCAAATATTAGCCACAGTAAAGGATTGTCACGAAAAATCTAAAAATATGATGAAGACTGGTAGAAAAAGGAAAGATTTTTAATCTAAACTGACCGCGTTCAAATTAAAAAATCAAAGGCTTTTTGATATTGCTGCCTGCAATGCCATGATCTGTTTTCTTGCACTTGTGAAAAAGAGCTAAAAGTTCCTGCCATGGAACGTTCTTTCCTAATTGACCAAAGAGGTGCGCGATAAATGGCAATAGGCAGTATTGATTTACAGACAACGAAGAAACTGCAAATAAGATCTGAGCGTAAAGAACAAGAGCGAGCACGATTTTCTAAAAACATTGAAGATGGAGATATCAATAACCCATCCACTTCCAGGGAAGAACCAATGGACTGGGATAACTTTCATACAATTCCTGATTCTGACACATCAACAGACACAGATAGAGAGCGTGATGATGATGATCACATTGAGGAAGGTATAAAGAAACCAGGTGAAGCACATAAGCTCACTCGCAAATTGCTTCATTAGCAAAAACTTGTGACCGATTCGGAATATCAGACAGAGCTGGTGCAGCCGTTGCCTCTGCTGTTCTGGAAGATTTTGGTCTCATTACCTCTGAAGATTATCACAATGTTGTAGATAAGAATAAGGCGAGACGGCAGAGAAAGAAGATCAGAGAGGAGTTGAGTAAATCAAGTGAAGAAAGTATAAAAACAGTGTATTTTGATGGAAGAAAGGACTTAACTAAAGCAAATATCTGTAAGGATGGGAGGTACTACAGTACAACAATTACTGAGGAACACATCACGCTTATAGCTGGACAGAATCAAAATATCTTGGGCACTTCACTCCTGTGACTGGAAATTCAACTAACATTTCTAAGGGAGTGATAAGGTTTCTTAACAGTAACAATATTAAGGTAGACAATCTGAAGGTCAATGGATGTGATGGAACCAATGTAAACACTGGCATACATAATGAAGTTATCAGGCAACTAGAGGTACACTACAATACTCCTTTTCATTGGTTCGTGTTTGCTGCATACCAACGAGCTACCTCATGTTGGCAAAAGTCTTACTGCGTGCGAAAAGATGCCAGTTGTCAAGTTTGAAGCAATCAAATCAAGTAATATGCCTTCTATTTCGGGGGATCTCGATCTAAGCCAAGATCAAAAGTATCTCGTGGAAATTTGTAATGCAGTCATAGAAGGCCAATGTTCCCAAAACCTTGAAACCGCAACCCAGGTTCTTTGAACCATGCCAGATGGCTTACGACAGCCAACAGGATAGTTAGACTTTATGTTGCGACCAAAAAGCCGTCAGAAAACTTGAAAACTCACCGAATTCATGTTCGCGTTTATGCCCCAACGTGGTTTAATATAAAGCGAAATCCTTACTATTACCAGGGACCAAGGCACCTCTGGTTTATGATATCTAGTTCAAGATACCTATCTGATGAGCTTAAGGCAGTCATTGATCCTGTTATTGAAAGAGGGGCATATTTTGCTCACCCACAAACTTTATTGGTCTTGATGTGAGTTAGCTTTCCGGCGCATTCTCTTAGCCAGGGAAAATGTATCCTCGGGCATTAGAGAATTTAGACGGCCTAAAATTAATTTCTTGGCAAGAGACTACACAGATTTAATTCGATTTGGAGACTTCCCAAGACATGAACTACCTCTGACAAAAACTTGACAAACACCCAGTTAGAGCTTATCGTAAGGGGTGATGAAACTAACCCTCTATTGAAAAAGTACTCATGTCATTCACAAGCTGTGGAAAGACATGTCAAACTTGTAACAGAAGCATCAGCTTCTGTCTGTGGCCAGGAAAATAGAGATGGTTTTATAAAGGCAAGAATTGCTTCAAGATCAAACATGCCTACATTTGAGTCAAAATGCGAATACAAATGTCAATAAACTACATGTAAAAACTAATGGAAGGGAGGTTGGGCTGGGCATGGTGTGGAATTCGACCTATAGCCACCTCCTCGTGGTGAATTCTGGGTGATTTGCCTTGTAAACTATCATGGCAAGTCAGCAAAGAGCTGTAGTTTACTATACGGAGTATCGGAAAAAATCACCAAAACTTTAAGTGACTTGTGGAACCTCAAAATATTTATATAAAAGCTTGAAACTTTGTCATGATACTTCCTATGTAGGTACACAGACGTTCGTAATACAGGGTAAATTAAACTTCCCCAAAATTTTTTTTCAAGCAAAAACGACCCGGCCTAATGTGGAGACTCCACATGCCATCTCTCTGAGCTCTGATGAAGGCCAGTAGGATCTTTACCATTTCCATGTAGGATGACCACAGCATGAAGTTGGGATTTTCAGAGTGCTGGTCATTGAATTCCTCCATGAGACTGTGGAATTTCTCATCTGCCAAAACGTCTGAGAAGTTGTCAACAGCATCGCGCATCTCATCTATGTCAGTTCTGTCCTTCAAAAGCGAAGCAACATTGAGGGCAAGCTGTTTGACGTTCTCATCTCCTTTGCCAGTTGCAGCCAGCCATGACTCAAACATCTGCCACTTGATGCGCCACAGTGCCTCATACGTCAGCTGGTGACCTCTCACATCTCGGTAGTAGGCCTTGCCGTCCAGCATTGTCTCAATGGTGTTAGCTCCACACTTTCCATGTGTTGACCAATGGCTTTCAGAAAGTTGAAGCAGATATGGAGGCCTCCCATAAGCAAAGACCACGTTGGCAAATTTCGAGTTTGCCCAGACTAGTTCCTTACCCATGCTGTACAGAGGCTGATCAGCAGTGATGATGGTGTACTTCTGGCTGACATACTCAGAAATGGCCATGAAGCGATTGATGACGGTGATCATGGTGTCATTGTCATCTGCTGGTGCCTGCAGGATTGGCAACATCCCGGCGGTCGTTACTGGTGGATCCGCAGTGCTGACAGATTGATTGAATGCTCCCCAGCTTGGAACGGACATCGCTTCATCATGGATGCGTGACACCACCCAGGCCAAGTCCTTGGCACGTGCCCGGTCCCTCTCAGGTTCATGTGACAAGTCGTCTGTCAGTGTCGTAGCCACGAGGAGATGGCCTCTTGCCAGATGGGAGGGTAGGCTGGTCCAGCCTTTGGAACTCCTGTAGGTCACCAGGTTTGATAGATTTCGATCTCTTGTGCTTGCCACCCTTTTGGCCATGACTCTGCTGTGGAGGGGGGCCTCTCTGACGATGGTGTCAGGGATGTAGACACATCCATTCTCAGCATACCTCTCCAGGATGTTCTGAGCGATGGTGGTGTCTATCCTTCTTACAGTGTCGATACCAATAGTGTAATTTGCCGCGTGGAACAGATCTAGGAGTGCTTCTGAGCGGGTGGCTTGGTGCAGAGTAAGACCCAAGCCCACATGCTTTGGTGTCAACTTTCGTCGGTTGGAGACTGCATAGACTATGTCCTGGGCAATGCTACACACACTCTGCTTCACTTTCCGATCCTCTTCACTTCCCTCATCCACAGCATCCATTCCCCTAAAGAGCAATCGTAGAAACAGGTACAGACTGTCGGGTATGACGCGATCAACATGTTCTTGATCAAGACCTTGCCATGTCTCGGAGTGTCCAGGAGTTTCAAGATGATCTTGTCAAACCTTCAGAGCCACGTGTACCATATCTTGGAATATGCTGCTTGTGGCACACATGCGGACATCAGCATCTTCATCTTCACTAGACTCTGATTCAGAGGTGAGAGGACCTTGTTCACAAGTCTTAGCCAGTGCTTTGGAGATGATGAAATCTGAGCTCTCTCCAGGGTAAATCAGCAGCGGGCCCCTTGACAATGGGCGTACATAGCTGGCGTTTGAGCCAAGCAACCTTTGAACATCTTCGTAGAACGTTGTTCTCGTGGAGTATTTCACGGTGATGCCGGTGTCATTACACACTCTCGTATCTGTCCCAGACGTCTCCCATGTCGTATACGTGACCATGAGACAGGCCTACTGCCAAGTCTTTGCACAGCTTCGTCATGCACTCATTTTCAGGTCCTTGCTGCTCCTATGACACCGCTTGTTTTCTAGTACGTCTCTCAAATGTCACCAAACATGCCAGATGATAGCAGCCTTCAACTGCAATCACATCACTCACCGCTGACAACGGTATGCTCATGACAGGGTCGTGTTTGGCACGCTGGATCAAGTCATCTGACTTCTCCATTGTCTCCACCCTGTGCAGTTTCTTTGTGGTCTTCATTTGCCAAAATATGCAGAGGGTCCAGTCAATCACTGGTGTTGAACGTCTACGCTTTGGGGGGAAAAGCCTGAGAGCCTGCACTTTTTGTGGTCGCCGATGCACCCATGGTCTGCTGCTGACTTCGCAGCCTTTTGAGTTTGCCTTCAGAGGTGAATAAAGAGCAGCATGATTTATGCCACTTGAGTTCCAATGCATTGAAATCATCCTTGGAATGACTTTCCAGTCTTTGTAAAACATCAAGATAGTAGGTATCTCCCAGGTTCTTTCTCTCATCGCCCACAGTCAGTTCTTGTTTTTCCTTCTGCTGATGCTGTGCGCAGGTCACCAGCGCTGCTTTGGCAGAAGAAGCAACAATCCTCACTGACATCCTGACGTTTCCTCTTGCGCTTGATGACAGCTACAGGGTTCATTGCTGATGAGCTCCCTATCTGCAAAGACAAGTGGGAATGCAGTATGTAGTAGCCACAGATATATTGAAACAATTCGAAACATACCTATCCTTTAGCAGTATTATTATTATTATTATTATTATTTTACCAGCTGGCACTGTCTGCACTCTTTTAATTGCATATACCAAACCAATGTCTGGCCAGCCAGTGCAGTGAAAATATTCAACATGTGAAAGTATGCTATTACTTGTACTATGGTAGTAGTAGGCACATGCGCACCTCACCCAGCATGCTAAATGTAGTATTAATGGAAATAAAGACATCCAGAGTCATAGTTACATTCAATTATTATTCATAAAATCACAAAAATATGCTTTAGATGCTAATGATACACCTTTAAACACGTTGTTACATAGAGCCACCACTGAAATGCAAAAATTTAGAATTTTTCAGAATTTGACTTTTGTAACCTTGTATGGGACCTTCAAATCCAAAATTGAGAGTGGCATCCACCCACATCTTGTTTGGCATCCTCAATACTACTTATCTAAGGTGGGTGCCTGCTATTAACAAAAAACGCCGTTAAGTTTTTTTTAGAGGACTTTTCAATATTTGGCCGGCCCACTATTAGGGTTAAAAAGTACAAACTTATGTTTTTTCCGAGATTACTGACTTCATACATCTAATCCTACTTGATCCTGGCCTAAGTTAGTTGTATCAAAAGTGTCCCATCTTAACCTCGTTAACATCGTTGATGTTCCGTGTGTTGGTCTCTCTTCACACGAAAGTCAAACTGGTGGCCGCGCCTCTAGGCCTGGCTTGGTGGAGGAGCGAGTTGCCTTCTTGCGCTCTCCCCCGCACATAGCCAGGTACACCTGGCTCATCTGGTACCGTCCTCAGCCAGGCATCTAGTCTTCCGTTGAAGGCTTCAACTTTGACCCCCGTAACGTTTCTGATGTCCTTTGGGAGCTGATTAAAAAGTCTTGGCCCCTTCACAAGCAAGCTATTTTCCTTCAGTGTTGAAGGAATTATATATATTATATATATATATATATATATATATATATTATATATATATATTATATATATGTATATATATATATATATATATATAAATATAATAAGAAATTGGATAAATAATTTATTGTCAGTATAACCGAATTATTCTTCCGAATACGCTGAGAGAAAGTTACCATGTATTTTGTATTAAGAATGAGAGACTCCACTTTAAAATGATTCCGACTTCGAAATTCCGGATATAAATTACAGTTTCAGTGGTGTAATTTAGACGAAGAAAATGTACCATAATGCACACATCAGATGAGGTTTAAGTAACCTATTTAGTTAAATTAGATGGACCTACATTGTAATGAAACAACTGTTACTGAATTTAGAATTGGGAAGCTGGTTTACGCGTACAGTCACCCAAAGAGTGCCTGCAAAGATCCTATATGAATATGTACAATTTGTACACACATTATACCTTACGCATCAACGACTGACAAGAATGGGAGTGTGACACACCAAAATACAAATCCATATAAAATCAAATGATAAAAAAGAGCCTTAAAAGCAATTTCCAAATGTTAAACGATTCATTTGTTTGTTTTAAAGAATTTTATTATTGTATTTGCTGTGAATTGTTTTGACAATAATAACTCGAATTCTTCAAATCCGCGCTCGCTTCTCAACCTAAAGATGGGATTTCGTTTAGGCGTCTGACGCATAAGGCCGATGTATGCGACAGTCGCAATGGCACTACTACGACGCATTTTGGATGCACCCTTTTTGGTTAATGCGGCTAGACGCAGTGCGACTCAGCACCCAAAATGCATTGTAGTGGTACTATTGCGATTATCGTATACGTCAGCCGCGTGCGTCAGACGCTTAAACGAAATCCCACCTTAACATGTTCACGAAAATAATGTAAATTAGAAGTTACTAATGATACTACAACTAGAAAATTACTCCTATTCCTAAGTAGAAAACACAGTAGGTATTTTGGTGAGACGAATTGTTCTTTATTTAATTATAATTTCAAACTTGTAAGTATAATAACAACAACAACAACAACAATAATAATAATAATAATATGCGCTTAAATAAAGTATAATGTCTTATTAAAACAGACTGCACAGATGCTAGACGATATGAATCCAATTAAATTAATATCCATTATTACGATTTCACAGTTTAGTATGCAGTGAAATGGTAGTAATACGAGCATATAGATTTTATAGATCAGTGAATAACAGAAAGAATACGTACTGTACATTTTGAATAGAAGGGTAGAATTCGTAGATCAGTATTGAAAAGTATAATATTATTATGTATACACAGTACTAAGATTTGTTAGTGCTCGTAACGAAACAACGGTATTTCGTATGATTTTATCTCGTTATATACCAGATGACAATTTGCTAATTAATCGCTTAACGAACCTGAAGGATTCACTTAACGTGTCACTGTAAAACTTACAATTTTTGGTAAATTACATCCTTAAACTACGGATGTAACTGATGTAACTACAATTACAGTATATACTAATTAAAAACAAATAATCTGCAGTTGTTCCATTAATAAATGAAATTAAAATTGGATGCAGTATTGGTTACAGTATTTATTTTTAAAATCTTCATTCACACCCGTTTAGGAACTGTATGGAATTAGATATACTGTATGATGGTTTGGAAGTGAACGAAAACATGCCAAATTTTATACATATGCGTGTAACACGCGTGATGCCTGTCCGTGTATAGCTCCTTCCGTAATTGAAAGCTGCTTTACACTATGCTTATTCCTCCTATTTGATTTAATATACTAAACTGTAAATATTAGGCTATATACTTTCGAGCCGGTCCAGAATCCAAATATTACATAGTTAAGTCACAAATTGTGCTAGAAACGTGTTATTCGAGCGTTATTCTTATTACATCAAGCAAGTAGTTTAGTTAAAATTCATAATATGTACTTGCAAAAATTGAAAATTGAAGGACCAACACAACAGCAAACATTTTCGTTTATTTTTTTGTACTTCAGACGTTTCGACAAATCTTTTGTCATCGTCAGTGAATTATAAATCTTAAAACCTTAAAACAAAAAGAATAAATAATTAAAATTACATCAATCCAAAAGAAAATTAAAATCATCAAAATTAAATTAAATTAAAATTACCTCAACTGGTAAATACACAATGATTACGTCAACCTCCATATTCGGCAGATACTGAGAATTAACCAACCAATCTACTTTCATACCTTCCAATGTAATTGACCATACAGTTTTCTCTCAGTATCTGCCGAATATGGAGGTTGACGTAATCATTGTGTATTTACCAGTTGAGGTAATTTTAATTTAATTTAATTTTGATGATTTTAATTTTCTTTGTATCGATGTAATTTTAATTATTTATTCTTTTTGTTTTAAGGTTTTAAGATTTATAATTCAATGATGATGACAAAAGATTTGTCGAAACGTCTGAAGTACAAAAATAAACGAAAATGTTTGCTGTTGTGTTGGTCCTTCTTTCATATATATATATATATATATATAAGATTGTAACACCACTCGACCTGGGAAGTACTCCAAGAGGGATGTTAAGCAGGAGACTGGAAGTGCTAGAACTCCTTGTCTCCTGTCACTGTCCCCTTTAGCTGATCTTTTTCCGCGTCTCATCTACCCCGTGAGCAGTCCAGCATACTCTTAAACACGCACTTCTCTCCCTCTATTCTTCACTACACACATGCATTTTACACATTACACAATATTTTCTATATATATATATATATCGGGTGGTCCGGAAAAAATGACGCATTTTTTAAAAATTAATATCTCAGTAACCCCCTTCCTTATCATGACAATTTTTATATGCAAGATACTTTCAAACTTCTTTTTTTGAATGCAAGAAACGGAATTCTGATATCTTTTATAGTTTTCTCGCAATTAACAAAAGTAACAACATGGGTCAAAAAACAAAATCGCAATATAATATCCGTTTTTTTATACGATATCATTTTTATACGATATCATGCGATATTTTTGCAAGTTATTACAAAACTCTACAGGAATGAACAAGTCAAATTGTGGATATTTTTATTTTTTAACAATTCGTCAGTACCCTTAATGATGTTGTCAGAGGAAGATCGTATTCTCATTAAAAATTGTTACTGTGAAAAAGGATGGAAGACTGGAAGGTTATTGCGAGAGTTTCCCGGCAAAAAGTGGAAAGGCGTGCAGTGGAAAGACTCTTAAAGAAGATTCGCGAATCGGGAAGTACTGCCAGAAAACCAGGAAGCGGTAGACCTAAAACAGCTTCGGTTCCAGAAAATGTGGATTACATCAACGATAAAATCTGCTCTCAAGAAGATAAACCAGGAAGTCATTTGTCACAAAGAACAATTGCCAAACATTTGAATATTGGAAAGACTTCTGTACACCGAATAATTAAAGCACAAAAACTAAAAGCCTTCAAAAGAATAGTATCTTCTAGAAAAAGTGATACTGTTAAGGATAAAAGAAAAACAAGGTGCAGAAAGTTACTTGATAATTTCTCTGTCGTTGATATTAAAAAGATAGTCTTCACGGATGAAAAAGATTTCACTCTAGAAATTCCGCGAAACCGTCAAAATGATGTTGTCTACGGGCGTGGTAAAAAGTGTGACATTTCAATAAACAGATTGTATCATGAAACGTCAAGATTCTCCAAAAAGGTTATGATATCTGCAGGGGTCTCTTGGAATGGCAAGACAGATGTTCATTTTATTGAAACTGAAAAGACAAAGGTGAATTCTGCAAATTACATTTAACTTTTAAGAACAAAATTGTTGCCGGATTGTCGTCGCCTGTATCAAGAAAATGATTTCATATTTCAACAAGATGGAGCACCGTCGCATACAAGCTACGCCACACAGTCGTTCTGATTAGCAATACACCAAAATTAATAACGAAAAATGAGTGGCCACCACAAAGCCCAGATTGTAATCCTATGGACTACTCAATTTGGGAGTTACTAAAAGAGAAGGTTTACCGAGGTCGACGAGAAAAATTCACCGAATCAGAATTAAAAAGTAAAATACTTGAATCTTGCAAGAAATTGGCATTAATGAAGTAAGAAGTATTATTTTTGTGTGGAAGAAAAGACTTAGATTAGTGTGTCAACAGAGTGGTGGTCCAATCGATCATTTACTGTAAATTAATTAGTTAAATTTCTGATTAAATTTTTCCTTTCTCATGATATTCGTTTTTTTGACCCATGTTGTTACTTTGTTAATTGCGAGAAAACTATAAAAGATATCAGAATTCCGTTTCTTGCATTCAAAAAAAGAAGTTTGAAAGTATCTTGCATATAAAATTGTCATGATAAGGAAGGGGGTTACTGAGATATTAATTTTTAAAAAATGCGTCATTTTTTTCGGACCACCCGAATATATATATATATATATATATATATATATATACAGTGCCCGCGAAAAGTATCCGATCACTCAAGAAAATACAATATTTTCCCTTGATATTCAGAGACACGTAATTCACTTTCTATTTGTTCTAGCGACATCTGGTAACTTTGAGGTTGCTCGCTGATATGAGAGCTATCCAACGCATTCTCAAATTAGTGTTCTGGTAGCCTTCGTTGCGGGTGGCTGTGTCTCAAATTTGTCAGATTTCACTGTTTGTGTAAATTTCTTGATATTTTTTTTTTTTACAGAAAGTGGTGTAAATAAAATTTATATATAATGTGTGCTAAAAAACAACTTAAGAGTGATTGTCGAGGTGCTATTGTTGCTTTGCATGCATGTGGGAAATCACAGAGACAGATAGCTAAGGAATTAAACATATCCCAAAGTACCGTTAATTTATGGGTTTCACGGGCTGAGAACAATGGTGGCCTAACCACGCCAGTCCCTAAAAAACGATCTGCAGACCGAGAAAAACAAATTCGCGAACAGACAAACTTATGAAACGTTTAGTATTGAAAAACCCAACAATAACTGCGAAAGAAATAAAATTTAATATAATTTGTTATCTGGTGTTTCTGAACGAACTATCCAGGAGCGGCTCCAAAAAGAACTCGGATTACCATCTCGCCATGCTGCTAAGAAACCGTTCATTAATGAAAAAATGCGTAAAAAACGTGTCGCATTTTGTAAAAAATACATTCATTGGACTGTTGATGACTGGAAGAAGGTTTTATTTAGCGATGAGTCGACATTTTTGCATTCAGAAGTTGTCCAAAAAAGGTTCACCGGCCTATTGGCTCAAATAGGATGGACCCTAAATACACCCTAAAGACAATGAAAGACCCTCCAAGTGTGATGGTTTGGGGTTGTTTCGGTTACTATGGGCGTGGAAACTTATATTTTCTTCCGAAGAACACAACTATGAATGGTGCACGGTATTTAGCAATGCTACAGGATAAACTTCCAATGGCAATGGCAATCCAAAGGACAAAAACATACATGCATGATGGTGCACCATGTCACAGGGCCAAAATAGTGACAAAATGGATTACTGACAATAAATTTGATATTTTGGATTGGCCTGGTAATAGTCCAGATCTCAATCCGACAGAAAATCTGTGGCTAATAATAAAAAATAAGGTTGAATGCCACGACACTGGCTCAGTCGAAAAATTACAAGAGGCCATCAAAAAGGTATGGTGCAAGGAAATATCAGTGGAAGTTTGTCAAAACTTGATTAAATCCATGCCAAAACGTCTAGAACAAGTCATCCAAACCAAAGGACAGATGACAAAATACTAATATAAGGTTAGTATACATTTAAACATTGTTTTTTATGTAAAAAATACAAATTTTAAGGGTGATCGGATACTTTTCGCGGGCACTGTATATAATGGCATCATAAGCTTCGGAGATCTTCATTTCAGCTCTCTTCTTTTTATATAGTGGGGGCATTTTTATGGACGCTCGCCCTGGCCCCTCCTCCCTACATAATATATATACAGGGTGGTGGATCGGGGCCAAAAGAAGTAACCGATACGATACTCGATACAATGGCAAAAATGTATCGCGTTACGATACTAGATATATAAATAATATATGTATCGCGATACGATACGATATATATATATATATTATATATATATATATATATATATATATATATATATAGGGATTCTAGAAGTCTTAACGTTTGCTCACACGAAGCGGAATCTAAAATGTTAAAATTAGCTAAAGTTATATCGACTTTGCATAGAACAACATGGCTGCGAATAGCTGAAGCTTCTTTAGTTTTCAAAGGTTTGTCAGTTCTATGGCTTATGCCCATATGGGCACAGAAACGCGACTCGAGGCTCCGCACAGTGCTACCAATATAGCTCCGATCACATCGGGGACACTTGAATTCATAAACGACAGCACTACGCAGAGCATCCGATACACGGTCTTTAACATTAAAATATGAGCCAATAGAACGACGGTTGACAAATACTAGTTTAAAATCTATTTGACAATAAAATTTACTAAGAAGTGGCAGAAGGTTATTACGGCAATAGGAATTCAGATATCCCATTTCTGGGAGCACAAGATAATATACATTTTTAGGAACGTTAAAATTATACTTTTTAGGTTTGTAAATGTTAGCTAGAAATCTATTGATAGCGTTTTCTACAACCTGCAAAGGATAGCCATTATTCACAAAATATTTTCTTAAAAAAACAAATTCATTATGCAGACATTCTATCTTTATTGAATTTTACAAGCAGTGACTTCTCAAACAATTCATCAGACACTTGATGGCAGTGTAGTGTTGTATTTTATAAGCAGTTCTTTTATCACAGGATACGTGTGTAATTGTTGAATGTCTGATGAATTATTCGCTAAATAATTAGATAATTCTTGACGAGGATTGTTCTCAGTCTCACAAGCACTGGATACCGCGACTCGGAGTGCGATTCAGGGATGGGGAGGGGAGAAGATGGAGAGGAGAGGGGAAAGATCACTGACTGAGTCTATGATAAAGTATCGCGTTTCTGACACTTATTTGTATCGTACCGAAAGATACGATACAAATAATAAAAAATGTATCGCGATACTACGCCACCCTGTGTGTATATATATATATATATGAAAAGTGACCAAAAATGCTTCATATTCTAGTTTAAATCTAGAATTTGGCAACAAATGTTCCTAAATAGCATAATCCTACTTGTCCACATCGTGCCAATCGGTTAACCATCTGAAACCACTCTTACAACTGCATTCATTACTCAGGTATATTATCTCTTATTCTTTTCATTGAAAATCGATTTTAGGCTACTGGCTTTTTAATTATTTGCTTAACTACAGTAGAACAGTCATGTTCATAGAATGTTTCCAATATAATAGTGCTATGTAATATGTTTTATAAACATTCTTAGTTTTCTACTTCATATATCAAAATAATGAGTACTTTGAACTCTTTACAGGTTGATTCAACTGATTTTTTCCACACGCAGTGACTCTAGTACGGCAAGTACCAGAAGATATTTCCAGAAAAATTTAAAATTTAACACTTCAAAATTGAACATAAAAGACAACCTGCAAATGAAATTGTACAAAACTTTCCATAATATTTAAAATGAAAATTTATACACCCTACCAATAGTGGAATCCTTAATGCTAAAAACAACAACAAACTCTAAACCAGATATCACTATCAAATTCAATGAAATGACATTTTAAAAAAAGATATATATTTAATTAAAATTGGCCATAAACGGAAATTTCGACCGAGTAGTATCGTTCTAGTAATTTTTAGTGCATATATATATATAACATATATATATATATATATATATATATATATATATATATATATACACTTGTTGAAGTATCAAAGAAAATGTTTAGAATTTTGGAAGTCTCTAAAACATTATATTAAATAATAATAATGATACTAATAATAATAATATTCAAACTCAGCTGATCAAGTCGTATACTTTTTGGTGCCAACGTCCTCTAATATCGGTACTTAATCAACCAAAGCCATAGAGAATAAAATAGGCCGACTAATGTGTGTGTGTGTGTGTGTGTGTGTGTGTGTGTGTGTAAGGATTTTTTTTTCATATTTTGTAAAAGTACTAATTGCTCCCTTCTGTCGATGACCCTCACCCCATCCTCCTGAGACACCCTCGTTAATCCGGCCATGATTAATATAATGGAGCTCCGAAGATTCCATTGTATTCAGTTCCGTTCGAATTCATTCACTATTCCCGAGTCAGTCACGAATTATATAGTTAAGATATTCACTAACTTTTGACACGCAGCTAGACGAAAATCCTAAAAAGGACTAATCAACTACCCAATTTTTGATATTTGGATTGTAGTTTATTTCCATAGCTCTTCCGACTGTTTGTTTCCTCAAGATTTATTTTATTTTAAGCAATTCCTCCCAAACTTTATTTTACAAATCTTAATTATTGATGTCATCAGTTAAGCTTATCTTTACCTCGCGATGATCAATGTAATTATTCTTGAGAAGTTAAAAAACTTTTGAAAAAGTTTTGCTTTCTTGGAAATCGAATTTATAGGTAGAGCGAATATTTTTGAATAGTAAAATTTAGAAATAAAATTACGCGGTACTTAACTCGTTTCATTTAAAAGGTTTCAGGCGTAACTTTAACCGCGAGTGGCGGCGGATTCAGAATGGTTAATAAGAAAAAGTGTTCGAGGAATTAATTGTGTCGGTAACTGTTAGGGTGGCCATTATGCAAACATTGGAAAAGAGGACTCATTTACGTATGAAAATATTTATTTCGGTGTAAATGCGTTTTTTTTTAAACAAATTTACTGCAATACTTACGCAATTTTATGACGAAATGATAAACAAAATATTTTAACTTACGTTTATACTTGATCATATCTAATTTTTTCTTCGTTTTAACACTTTTTCAGTAAAAAAGCAAAAGAAAAGAAAAAGGACTGTCCGGTTTAATATCGGACGTCTGGCCACCCCAGTAACTGTAGCAAGTGGGTTTTTTTTTAACTTTCTTATTTATCATCCGATTTGTATGAAACTTCACTTAAATCTGTTCAATAGATATTATTCTTAAATTTTTATGGTTGCCAAGAAAACTGTAACTAGTCACCTATTTCACAGGCCTGCGATGGTTTTGTTGTCCGAAATATTTTATCACTTATATAGTCATTTTTGCACCCTGATTCCGAAAATAATATTCATTTTTCGCCATCACGTACAGATTTTTCGCAAAATTTCATATTATATAGCCTATGTAAGTAATTTTCATTAAAATTGACTCAATCAAATTTTGATTAAAAACTACTGCCTATAAATGCTTCCAGATCATATGTGACGTCATAGCGTCTTCTAGAACATTCGAGAAACGCACCGCTAATATACTGTATAAGTGATTGACAAGCCACGAGATGAGTCACTCTGTCTAGTGCGTGCGAGGTTATTCAAAGGTGCGCGGTGACTATATTTCTCTTTTGAAATTTGTTTATTTGTCGCTATGGCAATCAAAGGGTGTGTAAAGAGCCCAAACATTTTCTGTTATATTTGTGGAAAATTTACTGTGAAAAAACAAAGGCGAAATATTACAAACTTCGTCAAGAAAGCATACTATGCGTACTTCGGAATGAAACTTGGGGATCAGGACAAATCATGGGCTCCACATAGAGTTTGCAGGGTTTGTGTTGAACAACTTAGACTATGAAGTAAAGGTAGGATTCTTTACCTTTTGGGATTCCAATGGTCTGGCGTGAGCCTAGAAATCACAGCAATGACCGCTATTTTTGTTCATGTAACGTGCAAGGCTACAATACTAAAAATAAAAAGGAAATTTCTTATCCAAACTTTCAGTCTGCTATAAGACCTGGTATACCTGTACCTACTAAACCAAATACTCTTGATATAACTTCATCTGATTCGGTGTCTGATGACGATGGAAACGATGATATTGATTGTTTTCAAACCGAAACATCTGGTGAGCCCCAATTGTTTACACAAAGTGAACTTAATGATTTGGTTAGAGATTTGTGTCTCCCGAAGGATTCTTCAGAGATTTTGGGATCCAGACTTCGTGCAAAGAACTTGGTTTCTTCCGGGACGTCATTTTACTGGTACAGAAATCGAGAAAAAGAATTTATCCAATATTTTTCTCAAGAACATTCACTGGTATATTGCAACAATGTTTCGGAACTAATACTTAAGCTAGGCGCTGCAGTTTATGACCCAAATGAGTGGAGACTTTTCATTGATTCCTCCAAAAGAAGTCTAAAAGGCGTCCTCCTTCACAACGGTAACTTGTATGTATCCGTTCCTGTGGCTCATTCGGTTCACTTGAAGGAAACGTACGAAAATCTTGAGCTTCTTCTAGCTAAGGTTAAATACAAAGAACACGGTTGGCTACTTTGTGGAGACTTAAAAGTGATTTGTATGTTGTTAGGTCAACAACCAGGTTATACGAAGTTTCCACGTTTTTTGTGTGAATGAGATAGCCGAGCAAGAACTCGGCACTGGATAAAAAAGGAATGGCCACGCATAGTCAACCTGACGACTGGTTCTAAAAACATTCAAAGTGAAAGTTTGGTTGACACAAAGAAAGTCCTTTTACCTCCGCTTCACATAAAATTGGGCTTGATGAAGCAATTTGTTAAGGCCTTGGACGAAGATGGAGATTGTTTTAAGTATCTGTGTGGTAAATTCCCAACTCTTTCGGTCCAAGCAAAATTGAAAGAAGGAATTTTCGTTGGTCTCCAGATTAGAAAACTGACTTTGGATGAACACTGAAAGAACAATGAACAATCTTGAAAAAGAAGCGGGATTGCTTTTAAGAATGTTATCAGCAAATTTTTGGGGAACAACAAGGACCCAACTTACCAAAACATTATGAACAACATGCTAAATAAGTTTAAAGAGTTGGGTTGTAATATGAGTTTAAAATTACATTCACACTTGGATTACTTCCCTGAGAATCTCGGAGCACTCAGTGGGCATCGAAACTGTTGTGGAAATAAACTGTCTATTAGAGTGGGTTTTTATTATCATAATTTGACCTTCACGTAGAAAAAGTGAAGTTTTTTGCATTGGTTTCACCAAGACATCAAAGAAATGGAGAAGAGATATCAGGGAAGGTGGGACATCAGCATGATGGCTGTTTATTGCTGGATGTTGAAACGGGATACTCCAGAATTATTACATAAAAGAAAAGGAACAGCGCGTACATTCGAGACTAAAAGGCATAGATCTCACGAGAAAACTCAGGACAAATAAAGATGAATATGTAATTGACGTTAATAGTCTTCTTTCTTTTTAAAGTGGTTTACATTTGTAATTAGGTAGTATAACAAAGCGAAATAGGTACCTAATGTAAATTGAAATAAATAGCTAATATTTATTTATGTTGTTGTTTTTTCCCTTCCAGTTTGCAGAAAATCCTTACGTGATAGAAAAAAAATGGACACCTTATTCGAAATCAGCGTAGTTGAATTATATAAAATCAGTTATTAATAAGAAAACAACTCTTAAAAAGTTCTCATTTGGAGGCCTGTGTTTAAAGTTAGAAGTCTGAAATTTGGTATATGAGCTCATTAATCAATACACTTCAAAACATATGAAATAATGGGGGGGGGGGGGGGCTAAATTTCAGATACCCATTAGATGCCGATCAAGGATTTTAAGATCAGTTGCGGCGTTTTATGTCGTGTAAAAATATGGATTATGTTTTACCTTTATCAAAAGTTTAAAAAAAGCGAACGTTTTGAAGATACTGTTCTTTTTCGAAGAAATATCAATCATTTGCGCAATTAATAAATGGCAATTAAAGTATTAAAAATTCTTTGTTTCTAATATGTTGTAATAAGTACTCATGAAAGATTCTAGATTCTCCGAAAAAAAAGAGTCTATAATACAAAGTTGAAAACCAGAAATTGACTTTTCAAATTTTCATATATTTTTTTTTAACCTACTGGCTAGCCAGCCTAACAAATTAACCATTTATGGATGACTGGCACAAATTAGTAACGTTTCAGATACCCTAATTCATAATTAACCCTGCAAAACATTGTGGCGTTAAATGGTTGAGAGAAATAAACAAAAATTGTTTAACCCTCAGCAGGAACCCTGGGGTCTATTTGACCCCAGTGTTTTTTTAAATAATTGCTGCTAAAGTGACCTGGCAGTGTAGCGACCTCCACTTCTATGTAATCCTACATGACACTTTTTTTTCTGTGATATATCAAAATTTCTTCGTGAGGGGTGGGTCATTTTATTCATTTGAGGTGAAGCTGACCACATGGTTCCTCTCATGTCATTTGATGTATATTTCATTTTTGTATTTTCGTGAATTTTACTTTATTTCAAAGATTTATTTCATACACACCCACCATATTCACGGATTAATTTCATAAATTTTTATAAATGTCAAGAAAGACATTATAAAAATGGTAGAATCACTACACTACCAGAATCCCAATCATTACGATGATTTTTCCATCTTTGTATTTCGTATCATCAGTCAAAACACTGAAAAAGATGATATTATTCGCTAAAAGTTCTTAGATATAAAATACAATTGTTTCATTAGACTTTTTGTAGCACCATTTTGTAAGATTTTAGGCCTGGGGGTTATATAGACCCCATGGTTTCAACAACGTAAGTAAATTGAAGGTTCCTGACGAGAGTTAAAGAGAATATTAACGCGAGTTTCGAAGATTCTTTAAGAAGTTAAAAAAATAATTTACGCTTCTGGTAAGATTTCCACTTTCTTAGTCTGTTAACACCCAAATACGACTTAGATACTAAACAGTTACCTTCTACGATATTCTAGCCCTAGCCTATAATAGTTAATTTATTGTAAAAGATATATACTTTAGAATAATAGATAAATACTAAATCTAGAATATTATGCAGTGCCAGCTTATAAAAATTACTATTTATGCAAGTATAACCTAGGGTCAAAGTAGGCCTTCTCAATAGGTCAGATAATATAAAATAATCTCATATGTACTTTAGGATTAAATGAAAAAAAACTGCGCTAATTCTGAAGGGATTAAAATTGTTTTTAGCATTTAAACCATATTAAAGAACACAAAGTGCGAGAATTTAGGCTTCTTTAGCAACCAATCTGCAGGAAATTATTAGATCAACTTTTTTGAATAGTTTGACCTCATAAGGCTCATATATGGGGACATTCAAAAATTATGTAACGCAGAAGGGGGTGGGGATGTTAGGTCAGGTGTTACAGTGTTACATGGGGGTGGGGGGTGTCACTTCAAGTGTTACATAACACTTTATCACCTTCAGCACATAAAACTGGGAAATGACAAGATATGAAATTTCAGCACGTGTCTTCTATATAATATAGCAGCAGAGAGTAACAAATTATTATCATGCATAAAAAGGTGTTTTGAGTAAGTGACGAGCAACAAGTTTTTGGTGAAAGAGAAATAACAATTTATTGAAAATAACATTTTATAGGGCAATGTGAGAGGGGGAAGGGTAGTGCTGGTGTTACATAATTTTTTAGGGGGTGGTTGGATAGGTGTAACAGCGTTATAGTGGGGGTGGGGGTATAAATTTTGGCAGAAAAAAGCATTACATAATTCTTTTAATGGCCCCTATAACTTTCCGATGCTACTTTTTCCGACGTATGATAATGCGTTGTCATGCGCGGAACAAATGGTTATTGGACACGAGAATCAAACCCTAAAAAACTTCTTGTATCCGAGTGCTACTAAGGGAAGGGGTAGTAACTGCAGTGTCATGTTTTGAATCGGAGTAAAGGTTATTTTCTCTCAACCGAGTTCCATCATTTTCCAACATATGGAAAATACCAAGGTATCTCAAAGGGAGATTGTGTTCTTATTTTATAAAAAAAAAAAAAACTGGTATATTTGCGATTTTCTTCATCCGAGAGAAAATCCGTTTACACAGAAAATAAATATAGTTTCAATAAATTACTGCTTGTAAAGGCATATAAAACATATTTTTGAATACATAAAATATGCTACTTTCTTTTCATTAAACTTAGGCCTACAGGCTACAGCTTAGGCTTAACAACGTTTTTCAGCTTTTTGCATTTCAAACCAAAAATGTAGATAAGTATAAAATAAAAATAAGTACAAATGTTATAAAAACAAAGCAAAATATTCAGCATGAGTGTAAAAATTCTAAAAGATTTTATATTGATTAAATGTTAGGCCTAAGCCCTAGACCGGTGTTTCTCAACTTTTTGTGCACATACTGTACTTCAACTGCAAAAACAGCTCCCGAACTATTTCCCACGTGACGATGGAAGACTAGGTGAGAAGTGAATACTTAATCCATCCAATGAAAGGGTGGCAGAGTCTGTCTGCTGAACTTACAGGAAACCTACGTAATAAATTGACCATACGGGGCTACAGTGGTCATTCCCCTTAGAAAACGTGGACATTTTGGATAGCATGGAAAAGTATCCAAAACTGATATTTGAAGCAGGTATATTACTAAAGTACAGGTATATTACTGAAGTACAGGTATATTACTGAAAGATATAACAGACTAACAGTTAATAAGATTTAGTACGACTAACATAAAATAATTTCAGCCGTAACATTTCAGAGATTTTCACTTGAAAAATAGCCTCTTTGATTTTACATATTTTTTAATTTTCGCTGAAAAAAAAAAACTTTCGTGTTGACTGTTTCGCTAAGTACTGACCCCCCACCCCCGGCATCCCCCTGAGCACTTCCCGCGAACCCTAGGTTGAGAAACACTGCCTATGAGGATATTTAATACAATATTTTCAACTCTTCTTTTAATAGTAGTAGCAGTCAGGGACAGGAAAATATGCCATATTCAAAATGCCAACCATACCATGATAGGCCCGAGTGGCTTTATGTTTTCCAGATCTAATGTAATAGGCTATATTAAAGTACTTATTGATATGGAATTTCACACTTCCACATGATGACTATTATTCGTCATTGCATTGTGTATTCGATTCGACGCCTAAAAGTTCGTAAAGTGCGAATGCACAATGATCAACTTAACCTTTTAAGGTTCAGCGTGTTACTTTATTACGGTTTCATCATTCCTAGCGTAAACCCTTCGGCTTGAAAGAAATAGAAGCATTAAGGAAATTATTATGTTAATACTTACGGGCTATTCGTGTTAAGAATTACAATGTTAATACAAACGCCTAAAGCTTAAGGGCCAAATAAAATAAAATAAAATAAATAAAATAAATAGTCCAGCTTCACAATTATTTGTCATTGTAAAAGAACTGTATTTATTTTATTAATAAGGGTTATTCAATTCAATCGTGATTGCCTGAAAAGTGATGACGTTATCATGAGCTGTCTACCAATGATGGCAAATATTTCATCGGTTATACGCAATCAGGGCCCGATTACGGCATGGGCGAACGGGGCTACAGCCCGGGGGACCCGCAATAAAGAGGAGCCCCCAAAAAGCAGGAGAAAATTTATTAGCAAAATCTAGGAAGGTTGTAATTTGTAAACTTGGTTATGTAAATTTTTATTTTATTTTAATTGTGAAAAAGAATAAAAAACTTTATACCAAAATTTGGGTTTTCTTTTTATCGAGGAGCTTTAGCCCCCGGGCCCCGTAGACAATGTTCCCTCTAATTTTTTTTAGTCCGTGTGCGCAAGAAATTTTCGTTGTGCATACATTTAGATTCATGGTGAAAAATTGTGCAAACTTTTCTGAGTGCTATTATCTTCAAAATTAAATATATATAAATATTAAATACTTAATAAATATTATTTCCATAAGGTGATAGCTTGATCATTACGGTACTATTAAATGGATTTAGAAACTCTTTGCAATATTATATATTTTTAAAAAGAAAACATTTTATCCATTCTAAAATATAAATAAAATAAGAAATAGTAAAATAAAATTCAACAAAATAAAGAAATAAATAAAAATACTAATTGAAAATGACTATTTAGTTATCATTTCTCAAAACAGTTTTTAGCATTTAGCAAATTAAAATAGACTATCAAGATTAATACATGATTTTATCCATTCACAAAATAGGAATAAAATAAAAATAATAAAATTCAATAAAATAAAATGTAATCGAAATAACATTAAATGAAAGTACCTTTCATTTAAGTATGATTATGATTTCTCCCTACGATCTTTAGCATTTGCCCATTCCAAATAAACTCTATGAAGATTAATACATCCGTCATCATTCAGGTAACTTTTAATTCGCATGAGCATGTCCAAATGATTTTCTTTCAAGCGGTTTCTTAATTTGTTCTTTATAGAATTCATTAAACTGCAATTTTTTAAATTACTTCATTTACTGTCGTGACTCATGATACGCTTGAGCCTGTGCGCATTTTATTTTGCTGTGCGCGGGTTTCACAACGCGTGTGCGCGCGCACACGCGCACACCTTAGAGGGAACATTGCTGCCGTAGAGATTAATTCGGCACTGTACGCAATACAAAAAACACCAAACAGCATCAGACCGGCTGGTCCCTACGAGTCTGTCTAAGAAGGAAGGTTCAAAGGGAAGAAAATTTAAGGACAAATGAAAATTTTAAAGCCAAAAAAGAGAAAACCCACGTGAAAATTCGACAATACTTTTAAGTGCTAACAAATGCTTCTAACTTGGGGTTTGAGGCATGGCAAACATCTACTACACAGCTCAACAAAAAAAAATTTTTGTTTCGTTGCCAAGGAAATTCGTACGAATTTAGGGTATTTTGGGGTTGCTGAATTCCAAAATGAAAGTAGTTTTTCCGATTTGGCTCTAGTTCTTGAGATAATGAATACCCTCAATTAATAGGAAACGTAACCATAACGCGTGCATATGGGAAACTACCGGAACATTCTAGATGGTGAGACACGCGAATATTCTTAGTGTTTATTTACTCCGCGATCATTCTAGAATATTCCCCCTCCGTATATAAGTCATCGGCCACCCAACCAGTAGTCAGTTGACAGTGTGGTTAATGTGAAAGGTTTCAATCGATACAAGAAACTCAAGTGGGATTATCCTAATTTGGAATCAGCAAGGCGACCTGTGTCACACAGCGAAGACGTTCCCATACCAGTGTTTACCACACTGCCCGACCTTCCGTTGTCAGAATTTGAAGAAATTCAGGACTTAGGTGGTGGTAGTGGAAGTGACTATGAAGGAAGCATTTCAACACCTCAGCAGTTCTCCCAAGACAAACTCAATGATCTGATACGGGACCTCAGTCTGTCAAAGTCGCTTCAAATACATTTGTAGATCGTTCCCTGGACTAAGTATGGAAAACTAAAAGCTGGAATCTTTGATGGCCCTCAAATCCGTACACTTATCAAGGATTCTAATTTCACAAAATTTATGAATGGTGTTGAAGCTTCTGCCTGGTGCAGTTATGTCTCAGTTGTCAAGAACTTCTTGGGTAACCACAAAGCAGACAATTATGAAGAACTGTGCAAAACATGCTCACAAACTTTGAAAAGTTGGGTACTAATATGAGCATAAAGGTACACTTTCTCCATAGCCACTTACACAGATTTCCGGATAATCTTGGTGATTTTAGCGAGGAACAAGGGGGGAGGTTTCATCAAGATATCAAGGTGATGGAGGAAAGGTATCAAGGCAGATGGGACAGACACATGATGGCAGACTATTGCTGGAACCTCCAACGTGATTGTCCTGATAACCCACATAAAGAGAATCGTACAAACAGAGATTTACTATACATTAATTGTAATTATGCGAATCAGCTTACTGTGTTTATCTGTTATTATACCGAATAAAATGCCATTATGTATTTCATGTGTTTACTTTTGTATGATTTGAGACAATTTCAATGCGATTTGTAAGTAGGCTCCGCCTGAACATTAAATTTTTTGCATTTTTATGTGTTTCAATGGGGTACCAATTATCATAAATTAGAGCCAATCTAGCAAAACCGATGTCATATTCGGAATCAGCACCACAAAGTTACCCCAAAATCACTCTAATATGATTGGCAATAAAATGAGTGTTGACCAGTGCTATCTTTCTAAAGGACTCGACCAAATTTGAACTACGCTGGCTGGCAATCTGTTCCACAAATTAACTATAGATTGAAGAAAAAATGTTTACAGGGTTCATAGCGAATCTTGCCAAGTGATTTCCCTGACTTTTCCCTGATATTTCCCTGACCAAATTTCATTTTTTATTTATTTTAAACGTCCCCCTCCTCCATTCCTTTACAGACGTCCACACACACACACGCCTAGTTTTCATTTTATTATTAAGTGCCATTTCTTTACACACTGTTGATGATGATTCCACAGACTTTTATCATAAAACTTACTACTTCAGAATCTTTGGTGAAGAAAATTATCTAAACAGTCTGCCGCAGCCTATCGTTCTTCACAGTCATGTTAATTCAATGACCACCATCCACTTTTTTTCCGTTTTCCCTGAAATTTCCCAACAAACTTTGATTTTCCCTGACCATTTTTCAATTCCCTAACTTCCAGGTCGCTATGAACCCTGGTTTAGTTTCATTAGAACTGAATTGTTTACCGAATAATTGCAGATCATTACCGTGAGTGCTAGCTATCTGCACTTCTGAAGGTGAAATATTTTTCGGGTCGACGTTATCAAAACCTTTATTCATTTAAACACCTAAATTAAATCTTGAATTCGCCTTTTCACAAGTGAGAATAAATTTAACGTTTCTAAAAACGGACAGTGAATTTGTTTTTAAATCTGGGAATCATCTTTGTGGTCCGTCGCTGCACTCTCTCCATTCTGTCTACAGTATGTCCTGCCGTAAATATAAGAACCAGAACTAAACGCAGTATTCCGGTGGGAGTGCACTAAGGAATTATACAGGGTGTCCCATAAGTCCGGCATCATAGGAGAAATTCATATTTTTCTATTTCTACAAACCATAACTCATATTTTTCTCTTTCTACAGGCCATAATGTCTGTGAGCAAGGAAGAACGAATCCAGATAATTCTACTCATAGGAAATCGGAGTCAAAGAGAGGCCGCTGCTGAATTTAACAGACTGCATCTAGACCGCGAGCCAATAACACAGAGTTGTGTTAGCAGACTTGTTGCAAAGTTTAAGGAAACAGGATCCATAGAAGATAAACCACGCAGTGGACCTTCAAGGAGGTCCACTGACGATGATACAGCGACTGCTATCCTGGCTCATTTTAACAGAAGTCCCAATAAGTCTCTTCGGCGATTGTCCGCCGAGACAGGAGTGTCGAAAAGTAGCATCCATCGCATTCTTCAGGCTCACAAATGGCATCCATATAAATTTAAGATCCTACAGAAATTAAGCGAAGATGATGATCCCGACCGGCGGATGGAATTTTGTGAATGGGCTACGGTACAATATGCTCGGGATGCCAATTTCCAGTCCACCATTCTGTTCAGTGACGAGGCTGTTTTTTATGGAAATGGTGAGGTAAATCGACAGAACACCCGCTACTGGTCTCAAAACAACCCTCACTGGTATACTTCTTCAAAGGAACAAGGTGCATCTCGGGTGATGGTATGGTGTGGCATTTGGAAGGATCGCATCATAGGCCCCCTCTTTTTCGATGAACATGTCACTGGAGGCACCTACCTACGTATGCTCAAGGAAGAAGCATTTCCCAACATGGTTCCAGCAAGACGGCGCTCCTGCACATTACAGTACCCAAGTAAGGGAATACCTGTACCAACAATTCCCTGGTCATTGGATAGGACGTCGAGGGCCTGTGGAATGGCCAGCTAGAAGCCCGGATCTCATGCCACTAGATTTTTATCTCTGGGGCCACTTGAAAGCGCTGGTATACGCAGAGAAAATTAGGAGTGTTGAACATTTGCGGCAGCGCATTATTGGGGCATGTAACACCATTACTCCTGACATCATTCACCGTGTGCTTGCTGACTGGGTATCACGTCTGAATTTGTATATTGAAAACAATGGTGGACATATTGAGCACGTTCTGTAAATAAAAACTTTTGTTTTGCCTTTTTTTATTATTTTTCCTATGATGCTGAGCTTATGGGACACCCTGTATAATGTTAGCATTGTTTTGTCCGACTTAAATATGTTACAGCAATACATTAAAACATAAACCAACCAGCAAACAAACATTTTTCAGTTGTAAGTGGAAGTTGGAAAGTGAAAGATATATATATATATATGTGTGTGTGCCTGTACTTTCATAGCTTTAATTGAACTTCTAAAAGGTGACAATGAAATATTAGTTTATTTACAGCTTAAAAGTTTGGTGAAAGATACCACAAATTGTGGAAAATGTAATATAAATGTTATTTGTATAAAACCTATGATAAATACAGGGTGTACATCAAGTCAGGATCTATTTTTGTGAAGCACTTGGAAATTATATGGAATTCAATCATAAAATGATAAAGTGGTAACATTTATTAAATAATTAAGAGTAGGATTCGACGTGACGCCCATCAGTATCCCTGCACAGCTCAAATCGTTCCGCAGCATTTCTAAACACATTCTGGAGCATTTGCGGGGTTATGTTATCTGCAGCAGTTCGTATACGTGTACGTAAGTTTTCAAGACTCGTAATCTTTGTCTGATAGACGTGCGATTTGATAAAGCCCCATGCAAAAAATCTAAAGGGTTAAATCTGGTGACCTCGCTGGCCAAGGTCTTTTGTTGCTTCCGCGTCCGATCCAGCGATTTGGAAAACGTCCATTTAGATAATCCTGAACAATTTTGGCATATGACAAGGAGCACCATCATGTTGATAGACGACGGGGATAGGATTGTTAGTACCGTCGTCTATCAACATGATGGTGCTCCTTGTCACTATGCCAAAATTGTTCAGGATTATCTAAATGGACGTTTTCCAAATCGCTGGATCGGACGCGGAAGCAACAGACCTTGGCCAGCGAGATGACCAGATTTAACCCCTTTAGATTTCTTTGCATGGGGCTTTATCGAGTCGCACGTCTATCAGACGAAGATTACGAGTCTTGAAAACTTACGTACACGTATACGAACTGCTGCAGATAACATAACCCCGCAAATGCTCCAGAATGTGTTTAGAAATGCTGCGGAACGATTTGAGCTGTGCAGGGATGCTGATGGGCGTCACGTCGAATCCTACTCTTAATTATTTAATAAATGTTACCACGTTATCATTTTATGATTGAATTCCATATAATTTCCAAGTGCTTCACAAAAATAGATCCTGACTTTATGTACACCCTGTATATTTGCAAAAAATAAATATATATATATATTGTCCTCACAAGAAGCATACATTTAAGTTCTCTTTCGACAAAGACATGGTTTCGTTGGCTTCATTTAAGTTACAGTACATTATTACCAGTTGCTTATATATTTTATTCATAATTTGCCCATTTCCGAGTATTCACTCCCATTTGAGGTATCATCGTTAACAACTACTGATTGGTCTAATATTTGTCGCGGGAGATGCGCATAAATGTTTGTTCAAAAGTGACTGGTAAGAGAGAGGGAATAGGCAAAATCGTTGAGATCGACGAAAGTAAATTTGGATCTTGTGGGTAGGGGTTGAGCTGGGTGAATGTGGGAAGTGCTTTCTGGTGCGGTAGAGAAACGGGATACAGAAACTCTTATTGAAGTGATAAAAGACAAAATCCACCCAGGTACAATAATAATTTCGGCCAGGTGGAAAGCGTACCAACATTTAGATAAGGAAGGATTCGGACATTTTACGGTGAATCACTCCGTTACAGTTAAGGATCCGGAGACCGGTGCTCACACAAATACAACTGAAGTACACTGGTACGCCTGAAAAGAGCACTTCCCACTTACGGCCGGAGCAAAAGACATTTCGCCGAATACATGTAGCGAATTATGCAATAGTAGGAGGATCGCTTTGAAGAATTTTAAATGAGGTGCGATATCCCTCTCAACCATAGGAAGTAATGAATCTTATGACTGGGTCAGGTGCACGTATGGCTGGTTAGGTTAGTAAAACCATATATATATATATATATATATATATATATATATATATATATATATATATATATATAGTCGAAATTATCCTGACTGGACGTAAGTTGATGACGTCATCAACCTTCAGGCAAATGAGGATCCTTCGAACAAATTTACTTTTTTCAAAAAACTGGTCTCCGCGAAACTTAATGTTTGCTAATAATTTTTAAGTTTCATGGGTATTCCAGTTTTTTCAAGCACATTTTTCAAACGAATATATATATATATATATATATATATATATGCGCTTAGCATCGCTGACTACGAATCTGCCGGCCCTGAGTTCGACTCCCGGTGACGGCAGTCGTCACGCAACAGACGCTGGGCTGCTGATCGGGAGGTTGCGAGATCGAGTCCAGGCGAGGACTTTGTAATTTCTGACCACCCGTGGTGGGTCGCGGTTCGGATTCCATGTTAAGCTGTAGATCTAAGGTGGAGCAACAAGCTTGACCTTCGTCAGAATGAACAACTCGGGCGGAAGCAAACCAAGATTAACCAAGGTTATCTATATGAATCAGTAAATGAAAGGCCCCAAATTGTATTCGAACCAACAATATTTTTCAGCCATGTTTCGTATACATTCTTTTTAATTAAAACGTTTAAAGCTGATGCACTGCATGCAAAATTTAAACAGAGAGGCTTATTTAGTGAGACCATCTGTTGACTTCTGCCAGTATTTGATGGTGGATACAAATCCCACTGGCAAGCTGAGTGACATTTGGATAGTCACCCAGCTATTTGTTTTGAGACGTGAATATTTCTCTGCCAAAGGTAAATGCAAAAAACTTCACTTTTCTACGTGAAGGTCAAAATATGATAATAAAAACCCACTCTAATAGACAGAGTTTATTTCCACAAGAGTTTCGATGCCCACTGGCATCCTCTTCGGGTGGATACAGAAAAACGAATGAACAAAAGTGAGTAAAAAAACAATCCAGGAAAGGTAAGGAACATTCTAAAAGGCCAGAGCCCATTATGAAATTCACACTAGGTTAGATCCCGTTCACCCGACAACGGAAGGGATTTTTTGACGAAGAATCTCATTAAAGGGTCCAGCTTATAAGTACCTTCACACAAATTAAAATTATCTTCTTGTTCTATACATACAGATTACATTTATAAAGTAACTTACTTGATTCCCAATCTATGGCATGATTATTTTGGCTGGTGTGATAAAAAATTGCATTATTAGTGTTACATCTGAAGCCATATTTATGTTCTTTAATACGAGTTTCAATATTTCTTCCAGTTTCTCCTACATATACTAAATCACAATTTTTACAGGGAGTACTGTGTACACCAGTTTTCTCCTGTTTTGCAAATTCATAACCAATTTACTTTTTACAGTAGACGAATATTTGAACGCCAAATAAAACCTAAAATCTTTCGTCAAAGGTTTTACACTTTCTCAGCCGGAAATGTAAGGCAAACTCAAATATTGGTTTTGGTTAACTAAAGGTTCCCGAGGGGCATAAAAAGATTTCCTGTCTTTAAAATACGCCTTTCCAATAAACCACTCAGGATATTTTAAATCCTTAAAAATGTTCCAAATCTTTGAATTTTCTGAGTCCAGCAAATGTGGGCTACAAATCCTGAGTGCTCTCAGAAACATGGAAGAAATAATTGAGCTTTTAAAACCATCATCATGATATGAAAAATAATGAATATACAAATTGCAGTGAGTGGGTTTTCTATAGACAGTGAAATTGGGCTTTTCACTTTTGTTAATGACCAAAACATCTAAAAAAGGTAATTGTTTTCCCATTCATATTTAAATTTAAAAGAGGGAACAAGATTATTTAATGATTGAAAGAAAGTATCAAAGTTGTTCCAGTTGCGAGGCCAAAATGAGAAAATATCATCTACATAACAAAACCAAATTAAATTACTGGGACATATTGTTCGTAACAATTCCGACTCGTAATATTCCACGCATTAGTGGTGAGCAGTTTTTTATCAATTCTAAAAATACGAGTGTGGGCATGCTAAGTCACGTTACACGTTGGCAATTTTCTACCTAAAAACTATGTACATCATCAATGGGAACTTTCGTAAACGATGAATCAACGTCAAAACTGATCATTTTTCCACGCTTTAAATCTAAGGACGTAACTTTATTAATAAAATCATAGGAATTAGCGATGTGCGAGCCTGAAAATTTACCAACTAATGGGGACAATTTATCCTTTAGGCATTTTGTAATTTTTTACTCACGATTTATTTTAGCGTATTCGTTCAATAATTTTCGTTTTCGTAATACTAAGTGCAAAGAGCAATTTTTTTACATTTTTAGTTTTTTACTTAAGATCTAATGATCGCTATTAATATTATTTCAAATGGTAAAATTTGTTAAATTGTATCGCTTATTATTTAAGTATAAGTCTAAAATCAGGTAGTTTCATCGTATATATATCTGACCTTAATTAAATATTTGCTCGATATTCAGAATTCTTTTATAATTGCGATGTAGATATATCATATCTTAATTGAGAAATACTATATTTTCTTGTTTTTATAAAAGTAACGGTAACTGTAACGCATTACTTTTCCATAGAAGTAACTGTAGCAGTAATGACGTTACTTTCTATTGCGAGTAACGGTAACGCCGTTACTTTAAAAAAGTAATGCGCCCAACACTGTATATATATATATATATATATATATATATATGTGTGTGTGTGTGTGTGTGAATTTAAGCAGGGTATCTTGAATTTGCAGAATTAAACTTTTAAGGTTTATGCTTGTACAATGTACAAGTTCAAATCGCCCGAAATTTCCCATTACATAGTCCGAAAGAAAAGGTAGCGTTTCAGAGGAATCGAATGTAAATAAGCAAAAATGCTGGATACACCCTAATTAAGTCTAATCCTTAGCAGGCCAAAACTAAGAGAGATTGGACAGTTGAAAGCCAAACTTATTTATCTGCGAAAAAGATTAAAATTTTTATTTTTTTCCGCGGATCATCTTTTGTACATAGATCGCTGTAACGCGTTAAGCGAGTAGTTATGCCTGAAGCGTTACAGAGGCATATCCACTCACATGTGTTACAAATTAATCAATGAACATAAACAACTTGCAAAAATAAATTAATATTTCACTGGCTTTTCTCAACCGTCCAATTATGAAAAATGTCATTGACGTAGTTTATTGCCTTTAAAAATTATATATATATATTATAAAGCAAACAACCACAAGGAAAAGGAAACACAAAGTCCGAGCGCTTTCGTGATATATTCACATTATCACGAAAGCGCTCGGACTTTGTGTTTCCTTTTCCTTGTGGTTGTTTGCTTATTAATAAGGTCACGTGTTATTTTGTGATTTTAGTGCATATATATATATATATATATATATAATTTGAAAATTATTTCACGAAAATGACACGTGAAAAATATTTATGATGAATAAAACACGAAGGGAAAAAGGATGTCATTAGACGAAAGCGCTTGAGCACCACTTTGTGTTTCTTTTTCCCTTCGTGGTTTTATTCATATATATATATATATATATATATATATAGGGGTTAGACAAAATAATATGAACACCCGCCGATTTCACCGGTTATCTTTACGGACTGCTGAGACACAAAGTAAACGGTCAAATGACTGGCAAACCTATTTAAATTAGAGGTGTGCCGGATAGTATTTTTTACTATCCGGCCGGATACCGGATAGCCGGATAATAAAAAATATCCGGCCGGATACCGGATAATATCATTCAAATAATTCATAATTTTTTATATATTATTATTTAGCTATTACTTGACTAATTGACTATACTATCAAATTTTAATCACTATTTGATGTAAATTATAGCTATCTTTCAATAACTTTACTAATTACTATATTTTATCCTTTTCAGGATTGTTTCATTGCCTAAATCATATAGCTATATAGCTAGTTAGTATTAGTTACAGGCTTACAGCAATATTTTAACATTATTTACCCCCTAAAATGGCTAGTTTTATTTGGAAAATATTTACAATACATGAGACTAATCAAACGATAGCTATTTGCTCCTATGTTCCAAACAGATTAAAAGGGGATCAGAGAAATTGGGTGCTAGGTGCTATAGCACAAAACCTTTGCACAATCATGCAAAGATGCTGCATTCAAAAGAATATAAAGAAGTGTCTCAACTTAACAAATCATCTGAAAATCAAATCAACCTATAGCGACCACCTCAATGGCTCCGAAGGAGAAAAAATTAGTTGCCATGGAAAGCAACTCACGTTAGAAGAAAGTTTTCCTTTAAGAAAATATGGGATAAATGACTCAAAAGCTCAAGCTTTACATAAAAAGATAGAATTAATGATGGCATTGGACAACATCCTTTTAGTTAGTTGAACAAGATGGCTTTATAGGACTGATGGCCCACGTACAGCCAAGTATTTGCTACCAAATCGAACATATTTTTCAGAAAAAGTCATACCCAAAATCTATGAAGAACTCAAAGAAATTGTTATGAATAAATTGAAAGAAGGGAAATACATTAGCTTCACTTCCGATATTTGGACCTGCTCTTCTTCAAATGAATCATTCATTTCCTTGTCAGGTCATTGGATCATGAATGGCTACACTCATTGTAATGCAGTATTGCATTCAGCTCATTTTTCAGGATCGCATACAGGAATTAATATAGCGGACAAATTGCAATCTATGTGGCAATCATGGAATATTGACAGATCAAGGCGTAATATATTGGTCAGAGATGGAGCTTCTAACATAGCTTTGGGATGTGACCTTGCGGAAATACCTTCTGTTCACTGTTCAATTCATTTGCTACAGCTAGTGGTGAATGATGCATTAATGGCTCAATGATCTATAAAGATCTTTTGGCAAAGTGTCGATGTTTAGTGACACATTTTAACCACTCCCCACTGGCTACTTCTGAATTTAAAGCTCTCCAAACACAACAGGGTCATTCATGTTCCTCTTCTATTGGTACAAGATGTTTTAACGCGCTGGAACTCATCTTATTTGATGCTAGAACGTATGGTTAAGTTGAAAAAATCAGCTCAAATATACCTTGCTGATCATAGTGAATTACTTGTTATTTCATCTAATGAGTGGCACTTGATTGAAAATCTTTTAAAGCCATTTTTTAAACTCACCCAAGAAATGAGTACAGAATATAGTTTACTCTCTACTGTTATCCCAAACATGTGCGCGCTTGAAAGGTTTCTTTCAAAATTGGCCAGGATGATCAAGGAGTCCAAACTACAAAAGATGAACTGTTGAAGTCATTGCGGTCACGATTTTTTGCCAATGAAAGCAATGAAAAAAGAAAGTGTCTAAATGTCTTAACAAATCAGAAGTATGCTCTAGCAACTGTCATTGATCCACGATTTAAATTTTTGTTTTTCAAAGATCAACAAAAGGAAAATATTAAGACATGGTTAACTGAAGAAATAAATGAAATAAACAACCTAGAAAAAATTAGAGATAAATATTTTGAAGAACAGGCTCACAGCAGCGACGATTCTAATTCTTTCTTCCTCCTCAACAGGAAGAAAAAAGGCAAAGTTTGATGATGATCCACTCTCTGCTTGTTTCAGGGAACTAACAAGAAAATTCAGAAAAGATACCTGGTGAGAAAAAGTTTAAAAAAAGCCGCAAGATGGCTTCATTCGCAGAAATAGCAGAGGAAATTGAGCAATATAATATGCAAAAAACTCATATCAGACAGACGACTATCTCCACTTGAAATTTGGAAAAATGAAGAATCCTTTCCATCTCTCAAGAAAATTGCTCTAAAATGGCTAGTGACACCAGCATCTTCAGTTTCTCAGAAAGAATGTTTTCCGAATACGGAAATATTTTTGAAGAAAAAGAAGTACGTACTTTGCTACCAAAGCGAGGGGAGATGCTTCTTTTTATCCATCACAATGGACGAAAATTTGATTTAAACTTGTGAATCTAGTGTCTTGAACATAGTATTAATTTTATTGTTTAATGTGAGTTTTTACTTTTTAAGGTTTTGCTATTTTAATAATTTCACTTACCTTACTGGTATATTTGATTAGGCTACCGTATATGTTTATTTTTATATCTCAAATCTAATAAAAGGTTTCGCTAATTCATATTTTTCATATTGTAATTTGCAATATATATAAAAATAAAAATAAAAATAAAAATTAAAAAGTAAGGGAAGCTGGGATCTTAGCTATGCGTCACACTTTTAGCTGGACCAAACATTTTGCCTTTTTAGCAGTGTTAATATAGTTACATACTAGTAGTGGTACATGCTTATTTATCAATTATTTTAATTTTAGATTTTTGTACAACTATATTCAACTTTTGCTAGCTAAAGGCTATGCAAGCTAAGATTGGAAAGGGCGGGCCAGATGGTATTCCCATTACAAAAAGACTACCATAAATATCCGGCTATCCGGCCGGATACTGACATATATCCGGCCGGATACAGGATACCGGATAATAGCTGTTATCCGGCACATCCCTAATTTAAATGCGTAACAGAGAGTGTATACGTCATGTTATAACCCTCACGTTGTTTTTACAGATCTGAATTATGAATTAGCAGTTATGAAAGACCTGTCAGACTTCCAAAGAGGGCAAATTGTCGGAGCGCGGATGGGTGCATCGGTGACGAAAACCGCTCAGATGTTCAATGTATCCAGAGGAACTGTCTCTATGGTCATGTCTGCATACCAAAACCATGGAAAGACAAGCACCGACAAATGCAATAGTGGACGCAAGAAGAAGCTGTGTGATCGAGACCGCCGGGTGCTAAAGCGCATTGTGACAAAGAACATAAGACCACAGCTCCAAAAGTGACTGCAGAGCTTAACCAGCATCTTGCAAGCCGGTAACGACCAGAAAGAACTGTCGTCGCGAGCTCCATGGAGCTGGATACCATGGGAGGGCTGCATTGCCAAACCCTTCCTTCGCACATTCAACATTGAGCGGCGCAGAAAATGGTGTAATGACATAGAATTGGTCAATGGACCGTGGAAGAATGTAGTCTACTCCGACGAATCCTCCTTACGCTATTTCCATGTTCCGGTCGAGTTTACGTCTGGAAACAGCCTAAAGATGCTATGACCCCGACTGCCTGACCCCAACCGTTAAGCATGGAGGCGGATCTGTGATGGTTTGCAATATCGTGGAATACTCTTGGCCCAGCTGTAGTACTGCATGGTAGGGTTAACCAGGTCATCCCATGGTCCAAACGCTGTTTCCCAATGGCGGCGCCGTCTTCCAGGATGATAATGCACCAATCCACACCGCTGGGGTCGTTAAAAACTGGTTTGAAGAGCATGTTAGTGAAGTAGAACGCTTGGATTGGCCTCCACAATCCCCGGATCTTAACATTATCGAGCATCTGTGGTGTCAGTTGGAGCAGCAGGTCAGAAGCCGATTCCCACCGCCGGCGTCTTTGGAGGAACTGGAGCAGGGTTTGCTCGAAGAATGGCTCAGGATTCCTCTAGCCACTGTCCAAAAGCTGTATGAATCGATTCCCCGACGCATTGCAGCTGTTATTGCCGCTAAAGGAGGACCAACTCCATATTAAGAATAAAAACCGCCATTTATCAAGGTGTTCATATTATTTTGTCCAACCCCTGTATATATATATATATATATGGGCTAAATTTCACAACACGTGAAATGAATGAATGCTGCAAACCCACTAGGAAAAAGAAAAAAGATTCCAAGGCCTTTCGTGTATTCATTCCCTCACGAGGTGTAGCTCTGAATACACGAAAGGCCTTGGAATCGTTTTCTTTTTCCTTGGGTGGGTTTGGCATATATATATATATATATATATATATATATATATATATATTATATATATATATATACACTATATGATCAAAAGTATTCGGACACCCCGGAAAATCCGCATTTCTGCAAATATCACCTTCGCCGAAAGGTATGCTGGGAAAAAGCGTGGCGAAACTATAATGCTGAGGTGTTCTGTTAAGTTATCAGTAACTGTTGTGAAGCCATGCCGCGCGGACGTGAACTCTCCGAGTTCCAACGTGGACTCGTCATCGGATGTTATTTAAGTAACGTTTCTATACGAAACATTGCAGCCAAACAGGATATACCAAAGTCGACTGTAGCGGATGTTATCATGAGATGGAAGCACGTCGGTGCAACTAACGCGAAAAAACTTTCCGGACGACCACGCAAACTGACGGAACGTGATAGAAGAAGTCTGGTACGACATGTCAAGAAGTCCCGCACGTCCTCTGCCGCTTCCATCGCTGAGGAGGTAGGAAGAGCATCCGGTACCTCCGTTAGTACTGCAACTATCCGCAGAGAGATGCACAGACTCGGTTATTATGGTAGAGCAGCTGTACACAAGCCACTGATTACAAAAGTTAATGCCACGCGTCGTTTGGCCTGGTGTGTCTCCCGTCGTTCCTGGACCGTGGAGGACTGGAAAACTGTTCTTTGGAGCGACGAGTCGCGGTATTCACTCTTCTAGTCTGATGGGCGTGTTTGGGTGTGGCGCCAGCCCGGAGAACGGCTTCTTCCTGACTGTGTACGTCCAACGGTGAAGTTCGGTGGAGGGTCCATCATGGTATGGGGTTGTTTTTCCTGGCTCGGGCTCTGCCCGTTGGTTGTTATACCCACTACCATGAACGCTGACGTTTATCTCGACGTTCTGGACAATTCGGCCCTCCCTACACTGTGGCAATACTACGGAGATGGCCATTGTTTGTTTCAACAGGATCGAGCTCCCTGCCATACTGCAAGAGGCGTGTGCAGGACTGGTTTCGTGAAAGTAAGGTGGATTTGTTAGACTGGCCTGCTCAGAGCCCCGATCTCAACCCAATCGAGCACATGTGGGACGAACTGGAGCGACGGATACGAAAACCGCACACCACGCCCGGCTTCACTTGCATCTCTTGCATCAGCTCTGCAAGAGGAATGGCGAGCCATTCCTGCACAGACTTACCGAAAACTGGTGGAAAGTATGCCTCGACGTGTTGACGCTGTAATAAAAGCAAAGGGTGGACCTACTGGTTACTAAATGCCATAATAAAACCATTTTTCCGAAAACCATGCGGTGTCCGAATACTTTTGATCATATAGTATATATATATATATATATATATATATATATATATATATATATATATATATATATATATATATATATATGTTCTTTTGCATTATCCTCCCAACACTAATTTTTTTATATAATGTTGGTTTGGTTTTGGTTATGGTACTTTATTTTCCTTCCATTATAAAAAAAATTAGTGTTGGTATTAGGTTAGGTTAGGTTAGGTTAGGTTAGGTTACGGTAAAAACAGCCCGCCGCAGGCGTTAGCCGTTATAAAAAAAAATTAGTGTTGGGAGGATAATGCAAAAGTACCTATATATATATATATACGTACAGTATATATATATATATATATATATATATATACGTACAGTATATATATATATATATATATATATATATATATATATATATATATACCTTTGGTTTGCTTCCGCCCGAATTGTTCATTCTGACGAAGGTCAAGCTTTTCACTCCACCTACATACATAGCGACTTTGGCAGGTCGCACATGTATGTAGATAAATTACAAAGGATCTCAAAAGCACGGGGAAGTGATCTTTATGTCGAAAAAAGAATTGAAGTGAATTAGGATTATAATTAATAATTATTTTGGACAGACACTTCCCTCAATGCGATTTCATAGAGTGGACATCTTTATTAAGTTGAAAAGTTAGTTGGTTTAAAAAAGGAAGTTTAAGATAAACCTTCCGTTTCAAAACCGTGGACTGAATTATTTTGGGCGAATATAGGATGTTTAAAAATTTTGAAATTAATGTCTCGATAGTTGAAGTGCAATAAAAATTATAGTTAAAAAATATCTTAAGATACTGAATTGCTAAGTTAAATGAAGACCAACTTGAACAGAGGTGATAGGCCCTAAAAATACGACTTTTAATACTAGCTAGTTTAAAACTAAGTAGGATACTGAATTGAAGTCTAACTTAAAACGTAAACAAACTCGAGGGACTCATTTTGTCAGTGAAGATGGCCCCTCAATGGACCGAAACGTTTGACCAATAAATGTTGAGAGTCGTATCTCTTGTCTTTATATTCCGATTGAGGATAAGATTCCCGAAGAACACTTCTATCGTAACTATTCATAAAAGATACAATGAAGACACTGTACGACGATTCTGTGCCTTCGAAGGGGTTTCAAAGAAGCTGGAGAAGGCAAAATTGGACGGTCGTTTCTTGACAATTTGCAAAGGTTACAATTGTACCCCAATTTATTCGTTTTAAACTACAGGGTGTACATAAAGTCAGGATCTATTTTTGTGAAGCACTTGGAAATTATATGGAATTCAATCATAAAATGATTAAGTGGTAACATTTATTAAATAATTAAGAGTAGGATTCGACGTGACACCCATCATTATCCCTGCACAGCTCAAATCGTTCCGCAACATTTCTAAACACATTCTGAAGCATTTGCGGGGTTATGTTATCTGCAGCAGTTCGTATACGTGTACGTAAGTTTTCAAGACTCGTAATCTTCGTCTGATAGACGTGCGACTCGATAAAGCCCCATGCAAAGAAATCTAAAGGGGTTAAATCTGGTCATCTCGCGACACAAGGTCTGTTGCTTCCGCGTCCGATCCAGCGATTTGGAAAACGTCCATTTAGATAATCCTGAACAATTTTGGCATAGTGACAAGGAGCACCATCATGTTGATAGACGACGGGGATAGGATTGTTAGTACCGTCGTCTATCAACATGATGGTGCTCCTTGTCACTATGGCAAAATTGTTCAGGATTATCTAAATGGACGTTTTCCAAATCGCTGGATCGGACGCGGAAGCAACAGACCTTGGCCAGCGAGATCACCAGATTTAATCCCTTTAGATTTCTTTGCATGGGGCTTTATCAAATCGCACGTCTATCAGACGAAGATTACGAGTCTTGAAAACTTACGTACACGTATACGAACTACTGCAGATAACATAACCCCGCAAATGCTCCAGAATGTGTTTAGAAATGCTGCGGAACGATTTGAGCTGTGCAGGGATACTGATGGGTGTCACGTCGAATCCTACTCTTAATTATTTAATAAATGTTACCACTTTATCATTTATGATTGAATTCCATATAATTTCCAAGTGCTTCACAAAAATAGATCCTGACTTTATGTACACCCTGTATATAAAAAATCTTTGATGCACAGTGAACTCTATCAGTCTTGGCCTAGTAAAATTCTTTCCCTCGAGTTGGAAATAAAACGTAAACTTGTTTTAAAATTGGGTAATAAATTGCTCACGTTGTCACAACATTTGAAGTCTAATGTGTCTCGCCTTGATTTCATTATTTAAATAGTTCTATTTCGAAGTATGTATCAAAATTTTATGTCACCTCACTAACCCGTCAAAATTGTAAGCTTCAACAGTTGGGTTTAAACTTTAATCGAGATGAAATTATTTCTAACTTTTCCTAAAACGTTTTATCAACTGAAGAAAAAAGAATTTTATCCTTGGGATTGGATTTTAAACTTCCCGTTTTTAAGCTTGATTTTTGTCGTTATTTTTTATGTTTGGAGAAACTTTGCCATGAAATTAGTCTTTTTCCCTCTTTCCTTCAACATTCTAATCCAGTGGAGGATATTAAGCTTTTAGTTTGATGGGTTTTAAGTTTTTTGTCCAGTTTTTAGTTTTAGTGATTTTAAAGTTCTCACGAACTTGCGGAGCGATAAGAATGTAATTATTTGTAAGCCTGATAAGGGTAAAGGTGTTGTTGTCTTAGACAGACAAGACTATTTAAATAAAATGTATAATTTACTTTCTGATTCTACCAAGTTTTTGAAACTGCAGACTGATCCATTTAAATATATTGTGAAACTGGAGGACAGAAACAACAACTTTTTACCATCTCTCAAAAGTCGTGGGCTTTTAATCAACCATTATGATAAACATTTTGCTTCAGGTACTAACCCAGAGGTTGTTTATGGCCTACCTAAGACCCATAAACCTGGAGTTCCGCTTCGTCCCATTCTTGCAGCCATAAATACTCCAAGTTATAACCTCGCAAAATTTTTGGTCCCAATCATAGACCCTCTCACACGTAGTCATTTCACTTTGTGAGGTTCTTTTGAGTTTGTTGATTGTGTCACCAAGTTGAAGTTTAAGGATTGTTTCATGGCTTCCTTTGATGTTCAGTCTTTGTTTACCAATGTACCTGTATTAGAAACTTGTGATATTATTATAAATTCTTTGTTTGGCTCCACGAATGACATTTTGGGATTAAGCAAACAATTATTTTCAAAACTTTTAAAGTTATCAGTCCAGGATACCATTTTCTTTTTTTAATAAAGAACTTTTCCACCAGCACGAGGGAATGGCAATGGATTCGCCCCTTGGTCCGTCTTTTGCTAATAGTTTTCTTTGCTTTCACGAGGAAAAGTGGCTGGGGGGCTGTCCGCCTGACTTTAAACCTATTTTATTTAAACGTTATGTAGACGATTGTTTTATCATTTTTAAGCATAAAGATCACGCCCCTTTGTTTTTAAATTACATTAATACTGATCATCCTAATATTAAATTCTCTATGGAAGTAGAAGAACACAATAAAATTTCGTTTCTTGATGTTACCATAAATAAACATAGTACAGGCTTCTCAATACAAGTATACAGAAAACCAAGTACCACCCAACTCGGTACTCATTTTGTCAGTAATATCCTACTTAAGTTTTAAACTAGCTAGTATTAAAAGTCGTATTTTAGAGCCTATCACCTCTGTTCAAGTTGGTCTTCATTTAACTTAGAAATTCAGTATCTTAAGATATTTTTTAACTATAATTTTTATGCACTTCAACTACTGAGACGTTAATTTCAAAATTTGTAAACATCGTATATTCGCCCAAAATAAGTCAGTCCACGGTTTCGAAACGGAAGGTTTATCTGAAACTTCCTTTTTTAAACCAACTAACTTTTCGACTTAATAAAGATGTCCACTTATTTTGGACAGACACTTCCTTCAATGCGATTTCATAATTATTACTTCTAATCCTAATTCACTTCAATTCTTTTTTCGACATAAAGATCACCTCTCCGTGCTTTTGAGATCCTTTGTAATTTATCTGCCAAAGTCACTATGTAGGCAGACTGCCCTGCAGTTAAAACTTAGACTTTCGAAACATTTGGGTTTTTCTTATCGAACTTCTCGCCCTTTCCACTCCTGAATCCTCCGCTATTCGGCATCATTCAGAATCAGAGACCCATGACCACCCGTACCCACAGGACTCCTTTACGATTTTGCCGTCTGCTTCTAATTCGCTTGATCTCAAAATTTTAGAATCCTTTTTTATCAAGAGATTAGATCCAGAATTAAACGACAGCCTTTCCTCGATAAAATTACATACTTCATAATCAACCAACCAACACCTTTTCAACACAACTAACGCACTAACTTAGCTTCTTACTACTTTCCTTTCTCTCCAGTTGTCATTTGCATCTCTTACCATCCAGGTTAGTCCTTTTAAATTTTATTATTTTTAATGGGTTTAACTTTTGTTTTATTGTCTTACAATCCAGATAATTTTTTTAAACTATTTTTTTAACTAGTTGCTTATTGTATTAAGGTTTTATTAGTATGTACAGTATATTTATCTGACATTTTTGGATGCTTTCCTTAGTTACTGAAGATGGCCCCTGAGTGGACCGAAACGTTTGGCCAATAAATGTTGAGAGTCGTATCTCTTGTCTTTATATTCCTATTCATTATATATATATATATATATATATATACACACTACTACTACTGTGCAAAAGTCTTAGGCACCCTTGCACAGTTACATTTTTTTTTTAATAATGTTGAATATTTCAGCATGTTAGCGTTGTTTTATTATAATGTATAGTCATTGTGAATAATCTGTTATTAGGCAGTTTAACGAAGAAAACGGATGTTTCATCAAAACGTGCTACTGCTGGAGATAGAACGGAATTTAACACAAAGCTTCTAGATACTATTTTTACAAGATATTCTAAGCTCATTCAGTAACAGTTTGTGAACAGAACCTCTATTATATGTTTTTGTAATTGTTTAATGCTCCTAACTAAATGGAAATTTTTTTTTAATAAAATTTCTTAATTGTTAATTTTCTCTCTTTTTCCTGATAAAGGAATAAAATTTTACATTTTACGAGCAGGGTCAATCTCAGTCAGAAATATCGCGACAAACTGGGGTATCAAGATGTGGTATTCAAGCAATTTTGAAGAAACGGCGCGAAACAGGCAAAGTTGAAGATCGAAAACGCAGTGGAAGGCCAAGGAAACTTTCTAAAAACGATGAGAGACACCGTAAGCTAATAACTCTCAGAAATAGACGAAAATTTAGTGAGGATCTTTCGGCAGAACTTGCCCAGACCTCAGGATTACGAGTCCACTCATCCACCGTGAAGAAATCACTCGTCAGAAATGGTTTTAATGGTCGAATGGCAATCAAAAAGCCATTTCTCAGGAAAGGAAACGAGTCAAAGAGGTTCAAATATGCTCAAAAGCGCAAGAATTGGAATGCTGATCAGTGGAAAAGGGTCCTCTGGAGTGACGAGTCAAAATTTGAAATTTTTGGCAAAAAGAAGACAGTATGTGAGAAAAAGAAACGGAGAACAATTCAAGGAAATATGTTTGCAGCCAACAACTAAGCATAGTGAAGGATCTATCCAAGTTTGGGGCTGCATTTCAGCAAATGGTGTTGGGGATCTTATCAAAACTGATGGAATACTGAATGCAGAAAGATAGATCTTAATTCATCACGCTGCGCCATCAGGTCGGAGATTAATTGGGCAAAATTTTATTTTTCAACACGACAATAACCCTAAGCATACTGCCAATGTAGTCAAAACCTATTTGGATAATAAAAAAGAACATGAAGACGCGCAACTGATGGAGTGGCTGGCCCCTCCAGAGCCCTGATTTAAATATTATTGAGGCTGTTTGGGATTATTTAGACGGAAAGAAGCGAGAAAAGCAGCCAAAATAGAAAGAAGAGCTATGGCAGGTTCTTTTAGATGCATGGAACAACATTCCAGCGGATTTCTTATAAAAATTCCAAGATAGCGTTCCAAATCGAATCGCAGCAGTTTTGCAGGAAAAGGGCAGTCATACAAAATACTGACTTTCGACATTTGTATGCAACTTTTCAGTACTTATGGTGATGATAAATCTTGAAGCTAACGTGTATTTTAACCTTTGAAAAAATCTTGTATTGATAAATTTTCTCAATTTCAGACCTGCTTAAGACTTTTGCACAGTAGTATATATATTAGTGGTGGACCGGATATCCGCATCATTTTTAACATCCGCATCCGCACTTCTGACTGCGGATGTTACCTCTAATAAATTATGCAATCTACACTTAAATTAGCTTATAAAGTAGCTTATAAGGCCCAGTCATGCACATTTCATGTAAAATATTAATTATTAATGAACAAACATATATATATAAACCTCAAAATATAAATAGCTGGTAACAGAAAATTGAATGAAACTTGTTTCATTGAATTTTCTGTGGCTGAAACTTTTGAGAGTTATTATTTTTATCATAATGAAAACATTAATATTAATTCTTATGCATTGCTTGCCATAATAGTAATATCACGAAATTTGAAAAATTATGTCATATATTCATAATTCTATATTATATTGATAGATTAAATATCCGCATCCGCAGATGTTGAAAAACTGACATCCGGTCCACCACTTTATATATATATATATATATACTAGCCCCTCTCTAGTATGGCAGAATTGGTTCCAGGGACATACCCAACTAGTGAATTTTCCGGACTACCCAGTGTTCCACCCTCTACAATCTGGTATGCATCACTGGTACACTCCTGTTAATAATTCGCAAAACGCAACAGTGTGCCGTTCAGAACATTTAGATAAATACAGAATATGACATTAAAATTTCCCAATAAGTTTTGTTTCACTTAAAAATTATTTGAAAATACACAATTTATTTTTTTATAACAAGAAAATTATATAATTTCTTATTGAAGCATAAACTTTAAAATAAGTAACGTGAAGTATGACTGGATATACCTTTGTTTTATTACGAGGTGCCCGACTACCAACATGCTGAACTAGAAAACATATATATATGTGTGTGTGTGTGTGTGTGTGTGTGTGTGAGACCAACCGGAAATTCCTTTCCTCGCCGTTCTCAAAACATCACGGAATCAAAACAAAGGCTATACAGTACACGTGGGCACGAAACAGGCACACGGAGAAAACAGATTTTGTGGTATTTCCCGAAATGACCGCCAGAGGACGTTACCAAGGCCTATAAAATGCAGGTTCTTTCTCAAATCACTCTCACTTGCCATCTTCTCGTTTTTGTCATTACGTCTCTCAGCGCCTTCATCAGTAACACCACTCATTACGTCACCCGCTCTCCGGCCTTCGCCGGAGAGTGGCCCGCTGTTCCTTCAAGGATCCGGTCAAGCATACACGAAGTCTATCATCAAGTAAGGCCCCCTACAATTTCATCCTGCAAGAAGCAACATCACTGCTGAAGGAGTTCCGTTGGCCCCCTTTTCAACAAGTCTCTACCGGCACTAAACACTCATCCTCTCGCCGGTAAGGCCAGTCCGCCTGCAGAAGCAATCCTTCGAGGCCCAGGTCCGTAAACCTTCTATTGGGCTAAAAGCCACAAGCCTACCCTTGCCTTCGTGTTAAGCAATTCCCGTGGTCTGCATAGTGTAACCGCAGCCTAGAGAATAGTCTATACCCAAAAATGTACGCAAACAACCGGTAAATTAAATGTGGGTTTACACGAGGCTAGTTACACGACCGTGAGCACGCTTATTCCACGCTTTAGTGATGTCTTCGGTCGTGGCCTAGGCGTGAAAGTGTCTACACAGTAAATTATTTACGACACAAAGTATATCAGTGTTTACCATGGACTGACTCGTGTAGGATGCTTGCAACATTGTTATTGAATTACTAGCTCACGAATTGCTTAGATATATCTCTGGTGCAAGGAAACGACAGCGTAGAAGACAAATATGGCAGAGAGATTGGATATGTATGCGAAAAACTTTAGGTGCCTCAGAAAATATATGTAAAGAACTGACTGTGGAGGATCCATCTGAATTTGGTAACATGTTTAGAGTGAATTAAAATCAGTTTCAATATCTACTCGATCGTGTTTCCCCAATGATTAAAAAAAAAAAAAAAGATACTAATAGCTACGAGAGAAGCTATTCCAACGAAATTAAAAGCGGAAATAACACTGCGATTTTTGGCCTCAGGAGATTTCTATAAAAACTTAGAATACTTGTTTAGAGTCCCCAAGTATACGATCAGTAAATTTATACCTGGAGTGTGTGATGCTATTTATAAATGCTTGGAGGAATTCATCAAGGTAAGTAAAACATTGAACAATATCAAATTTTATTGCTATTCTTTTCAGATTATACGTAGCATGTAAATATTTATTAAAGATTTGCATAAATCCAGTCCGATACATCGGAATCAAAGACCAACAGGCGCTGTAGAAGCACCCGTAGATGCAGAACAAGTAGTCGGTAATGTGGTCAATGGCTGTTCTGAGTCTTCAAAAGAAGCCATTTTCTCCTTCAGAGCCATTTCTATTATTCGATTTTGTAGATTCAGTGACCGTAATGGCGGAAGTTCCGAAAGAATTGACGATATACAGTACATCTTCCAAAATGATCATGAGTATTTTCTTTCCTCGCCGCATCCGCCTTTCGTGAAATTTCGCACAGCTTCTCAATTACGATGTTTATGTAATCACGATTTCCGTCCAGTTTTGCCTGTGTTCTTGGTATGTGTTTTGTGCAGTTGGCGTTTTTGCGGCTGATTGGTATCTGTTGTAGCATTTTCCTCTTCGTCTTCAATCCCAAGCAATGTCCGATTGACAAAATACCTAGGACACAAAATATATTTAGAGTATCTATATCTATCTAAAATGCTCGTGTGCACACACACACACACACACATATTATATATATATATATATATATATATATATATATATATATATATTTTAATTTTTTCAGATTCCAGAAACAATGGATGACTGGAAGGCGATTGAAAATGGTTTTAAGCTGAAGTGGAATTTCCGTGGCTGCATTGGAGCATTGGATGGGAAGCACATAGTGCATCAGACTACTTTAATTATAGAAATCTCAGTCTTCTGTTACTTGCTATCAATTTGGAACCATATAAGGTTGATAAGGTTGTCAGAACTTCTTGTGCTCTTCATAATTGGTTGCGTAAAACATCGTCCATTTATTTCACACACGGCTTGTTGACATCGAGGATGTCGACTGTTGTAGTGTTACTCCTAGGTTTTGGAGGAATTTAGGTGCAAATATAGGAGTCGGGAACTTGTCAATGCCCGCAGGTGTTCGCAATTATGCAAGGAATGCAGGTCAACTACGGAATGAATACTGTGCGTATTTCAACACGGATGGAGCTGTGCCAGTGTGCCATGGCAATGGAATATGTATGATTCACAATACAAACGTGAATTAACACACACACACATTATATAGCTCGGTGGTATAGTGGTTAGCGTCGCTCACTACGAATCCATCGGCCCCAGGATCGAGACCCGGTGACGGCAGCCGGCGCGCAGCAAAACTCGGTTGTTCATCCTTCCGCACAATAAAGTGGTTGGTAGATAAATGGGTACCCTGGGTGGCCTAGTGGTTAAGACGCTGGGCTGCTGGTGGGGCGTGGGTCGGATTCCACGTTAAACTGTAGGTCTAAGGTGGAGTGAAAAGCTTGACCTTCGTCAGAATGAAGAATTCGGGAGGAAACTAACCAAAAGTTATATGCATGTGCGTCAGTATGTATCGTATCTGTTATACAATATTCGCAATGTAAATGTAAATATAACTTGTGTAAGCCCATATCATGCATCTTTAAAAGTAAAAACTTACCAAATTTGATTGGGTTTCCCTTTGTTGAATGTGTAGCCTGATAAACGAATTCATTCTCTTGAACCACACCACTTTGGGCAGGTAAATTTCATCAGCTGAAGAACCTGAGCGTTGGCTTTGTTTTATTTTTTTAATTTCTTGGCAATAGGAAGAACGAACATTTTTAAACTTCCGCAGGACCTGTTCTTTATTAAACCCTTCAATGTTCGTGTCTTTCGCAATACGTTCCGCTGCAGCTACTCTTTCATCTTTGTTTCGGTACATTTTTGGCCTGGGGATTCCAAAGGCATTGTTCTGCTTCATATAAATCTAAGAACTTCAATGTTGTATTATCACTCATTTTTAAAAAGTTTACTTTCTCACTGCTATTCATTTTTAATTATTTTTAGGAATAATTTATATGTATACACTCGTTTCATGAATAATTTATCCGCTGCCACTCTGTGCTATTGACGATTCACGACTGAAATTTTCTAAGTGTTGGAATGTCCACGAAACAGTCGTGAAGGAGTGTCCTTGAAAGCGTGGTCAACGATTTAGTAGTTTACACGGAGGGTGGCATATGAAAGTAAGCACCACGATCGTGAAACTAGCCTTTTTAACTCTCTCATTACGACAATTATTTTACCATATTCAATTATCTTACTGTATTTGTATCCGCTTGCTTATTTGCTCATCTATGCGTTTCATTTGACTTGCCTAATCCATTTACTGTACCATACCGTACTTTCATTATCTCAGTTATTATTGGCTTAATTACTTATTGTGCATTCACTGCTGCATATCTCATTAGTCTACCTAAATTAGTGTTTATCATCATTGTACTTAATTAACGATTATACTGTGTAACCATTTCGTATTGCCAATAATTAGTCATCTTTAACATAATATAAATACCATTATAGAATTGTTAATCACTGTGAACGAATAATTGATTTATTTTCCTAATTAAACACAAAACAACAAAGTAATTTCTCTCTCCTCATTAAATAATGTTTGTTTGGACTGTAACCCCCAAACTGGTGACCCCTAATTATTCAATTCAATTCATTAATTATAGTAAGCCTACTTTCTTGTCCACATCAAACTGGTGATATACAGGGGTTGGACAAAATAATATGAACACCTTGATAAATGGCGGTTTTTATTCTTAATATGGAGTTGGTCCTCCTTTAGCGGCAATAACAGCTGCAATGCGTCGGGGAATTGATTCATACAGCTTTTGGACAGTGGCTAGAGGAATCCTGAGCCATTCTTCGAGCAAACCCTGCTCCAGTTCCTCCAAAGACGCCGGCGGTGGGAATCGGCTTCTGACCTGCTGCTGCTCCAACTGACACCACAGATGCTCGATAATGTTAAGATCTGGGGATTGTGGAGGCCAATCCAAGCGTTCTACTTCACTAACTCTTCAAACCAGTTTTTAACGACCCCAGCGGTGTGGATTGGTGCATTATCATCCTGGAAGACGGCGCCGCCATTGGGAAACAGCGTTTGGACCATGGGATGGACCTGGTTAGCCCTACCATGCAGTACTACAGCTGGGCCAAGAGTATTCCACGATATTGCTGCCCAAACCATCACAGATCCGCCTCCATGCTTAACGGTTGGGGTCAGGCAGTCGGGGTCATAAGCATCTTTAGGCTGTCTCCAGACGTAAACTCGACCTGAACATGGAAATAGCGTAAAGGAGGATTCGTCGGAGTAGACTACATTCTTCCACCGGTCCATTGACCAATTCTTATGGTCATTACACCATTTTCTGCGCCACTCAATGTTGATGTGCGAAAGGAAGGGTTTGGCAATTGCAGCCCTCCCATGGTATCCAGCTCCATGGAGCTCGCGACGTACAGTTCTGGTCGATACCGAGCTTGCAAGATGCTGGTTAAGCTCTGCAGTCACTTTTGGAGCTGTGGTCTTATGGTTCTTTGTCACAATGCGCTTTAGCACCCGGCGGTCTCGATCACACAGCTTCTTCTTGCGTCCACTATTGCATTTGTCGGTGCTTGTCTTTCCATGGTTTTGGTATGCAGGCATGACCATAGAGACAGTTCCTCTGGATACACTGAACATCTGAGCGGTTTTCGTCACCGATGCACCAGCCACCCGCGCTCCGACAATTTGCCCTCTTTGGAAGTCTGACAGGTCTTTCATAACTGCTAATTCATAATTCACTCAGATCTGTAAAAACAACGTGAGGGTTATAACATGACGTATATACTCTGTTACGCATTTAAATAGGTTTGCCAGTCATTTGACCGTTTACTTTGTGTCTGAGCAGTCCGTAAAGATAACCGGTGAAATCGGCGGGTGTTCATATTATTTTGTCTAACCCCTGTATGTAATATATATATATACACTATATGATCAAAAGTATTCGGACACCCCGGAAATCCGCATTTCTGCAAATATCACCTTCGCCGAAAGGTATGCTGGGAAAAAGCGTGGCGAAACTATAATGCTGAGGTGTTCTGTTAAGTTATCAGTAACTGTTGTGAAGCCATGCCGCGCGGACGTGAACTCTCCGAGTTCCAACGTGGACTCGTCATCGGATGTTATTTAAGTAACGTTTCTATACGAAACATTGCAGCCAAACAGGATATACCAAAGTCGACTGTAGCGGATGTTATCATGAGATGGAAGCACGACGGTGCAACTAACGCGAAAAAACGTTCCGGACGACCAGGCAAACTGACGGAACGTGATAGAAGAAGTCTGGTACGACATGTCAAGAAGTCCCGCACGTCCTCTGCCGCTTCCATCGCTGAGGAGGTAGGAAGATCATCCGGTACCTCCGTTAGTACTGTAACTATCCGCAGAGAGATGCACAGACTCGGTTATTATGGTAGAGCAGCTGTACACAAGCCACTGATTACAAAAGTTAATGCCACGCGTCGTTTGGCCTGGTGTGTCTCCCGTCGTTCCTGGACCGTGGAGGACTGGAAAACTGTTCTTTGGAGCGACGAGTCGCGGTATTCACTCTTCCAGTCTGATGGGCGTGTTTGGGTGTGGCGACAGCTCGGAGAACGGCTTCTTCCTGACTGTGTACGTCCAACGGTGAAGTTCGTGGAGGGTCCATCATGGTATGGGGTTGTTTTTCCTGGCTAGGGCTCGGCCCGTTGGTTGTTATACCCACTACCATGAACGCTGACGTTTATCTCGACGTTCTGGACAATTCGGCCCTCCCTACACTGTGGCAATACTACGGAGATGGCCATTGTTTGTTTCAACAGGATCGAGCTCCCTGCCATACTGCAAGGCGTGTGCAGGACTGGTTTCGTGAAAATAAGGTGGATTTGTTAGACTGGCCTGCTCAGAGCCCCGATCTCAACCCAATCGAGCACATGTGGGACGAACTGGAGCGACGGATACGAAACCGCACACCACTCCCGGCTTCACTTGCATCTCTTGCATCAGCTCTGCAAGAGGAATGGTGAGCCATTCCTGCACAGACTTACCGAAAACTGGTGGAAAGTATGCCTCGACGTGTTGACGCTGTAATAAAAGCAAAGGGTGGACCTACTGGTTACTAAATGCCATAATAAAACCATTTTTCCCAAAACCATGCGGTGTCCGAATACTTTTGATCATATAGTGTGTATATATATATATATATATATATATATATATATATATATATATATATATATATATATAATATAAATATATAATATATATATATAAATATATATATATAATATATATATATCTATATATATATATATATATATATATATATATTATATATATATATATATATACCTGTCAATGTGAACACCCAACTAAACTGACCACTTTTCTGCCGTGCAAAAATCATATTTATAATGTACATTTTTCTCAATGACCAATTTTACACATCTAAAAATAGTTTTTGTTCAGAATTTAATCTGTCAAAGTGACCGAACGATATTAATTAAAACAAAATGTTCTTACAGCTTAATCCTCTCATGACTCATACTTACGAATTTTGGAAAACTGTTTCCACAGTTAAAAGTTAAGAGGAGTCCATTTCATTACGAAATTGCACTGTTATTTTTAAATTGGTAGAATCTTTTTTAAAGCTCAAACACTTAATAAAAAAAGTCTTTCGCTCTTATTTATTAGCTTCCTTCCAGAAATATGATTTTTTTTTTACTAAAGTGACCACCTCCTTAAAGTTACTACACTTCTGTTTGATCCTGATACTGGTCACTTTATGCAGGTTCTACTATATATACTTCTCTCACTATTCCACGCTACGCACGCACGCATCTTACATACTACACAATCTTTTCAGAATTAGAAAAACAACAAAGACCTCGACTTTGGCTCTCTTCTTCCTCTATGCGAGGGGTGGGGGAGTGTAGTGGGCATTCGCCTGCATACAACCTTACAAAGGTTCCGCGCGATGATTCCTCATTTCGCGAAGGTCAAGCTTGTCGCCCCTCCTCTCGAGTTGGCCTGGTGAAATAGTGAGTTGGTTTCTTGTGCTCTCCACCACGTCACATAGCCAGTACGCCAGTGTGTGTGTGTGTGTGTGTGTGTGTGTGTGTGTGTGTGTGGAAAAGTTTATTGCGAGACCAATAGTCCGTATGACAGGTAGTAAAACTACAAACTGAAACAAATAAAAAAAAAAAATGAAAATAATAATAATAAAAATAATGAAAAATATCGGTACCAACGTCGAAGTTAAGTGGAGTTACAGAAACTTTTTCATACCATGAAGTCCACAGCTTTGATGACATACAGCAGGATTGATAAATAGCTTGTATAATTGAGTTGGCCGATTTTTAATTCTTTGCATTAGACTTTATTGAGCGCGTCGTACCTCCGGGAGGTTCGAGACAGTATGGTTAGCAAACATTCGCGAAGCTGAGCATCTTGGTGCTAACTTATGTCGGAGTCTGAAAGAATTTATAAAGAAAATTTATGGTTCTGCCAAAACCATTTTTATAATTCGCCTTGAGTCGCTGCCTAAATATTAGTACAGAAGGTACGAAAGAGTGTCTTTAGATTCATTTGTAAAGAATCGAAAGTTCCCTATAGTCGTGTATGCGTTAGCACCGAGGATTCGATATTGTTTTCTTATATCTCGATCATCACTCAAGGAGCTGGTGATAATGCGACCCAAATACTTAAATTCTTGTGCTTCCTCTATTGGCAACTCGTTTTGAAACTAATATCAGCTGGCTGATTCGAGCTTTTGGGATGGAATTGCAAAACCTTTGAGTATGCAACATTAAAAAGAATATAATGGTTCTGCAAATATAATTCGTATATCTTAAAAAGGTAACCCAGACCTTCAACAGGACCTATTAACACCACAGCATCATCTAATCGTAAAAGATTGGTGGGTATACACTGTAGGGTGGCCCACTTTTCAATTTTTTTTAAAAGTATAGGTTATCGTAGTTTTTCCCATTATTTGGCACTATACTAGCACATTGGTACCATTTTTACAAAATTGATCAATATTTAGGGTCTCGCATCGACCTTGAAATTACGAGGTTTTTTTTAAAATGCGTACTTTTTAACTTTTTACTGAATCAAGATAAATCATTAAGTAGGGATGTTTTCTGAATCCTCGTGATGAGAGAAGTCGTTTGGTGTGCCTTCCAATGTCATACGACTAACGGTTTAAAAGTTGTGCCTGTATACATGTAATACCAATGTGCTAGTATAGTGCCAAATAATGGTAAAAACCACGATCACCTATACTTTTCAAAAAAATCAGCAAATAGCAGACAAATAAGGAAGAAAGAAACAATAACTTAAACAATCACTTTTGCATTGTATTGACCACTATCACACGTCACTGGCTGCAACGTTGTCCCTCTGTGCTATGTCATCGTGGCGAGTGATGACTTCTTGAAGTCGCCGAGCTCTTTCCGGTTCTTTTCCACCACTTGCAGAAGATCCTGCAGCTGTGCCTCGTCCTTTGTGACCGTGTTCGCATAGTCTTGTATCAGTTGGACTCCTCTTTCAGCGACGTCATTGGTGACCTGGAGATTAGAGATCACATCCTTCAGACGACAAAAGTCCTCGTTCTCGTCCCACTTATCAGTTGGCAGGGTGAGCCCGAAGACCCATACATCTTCAGACCTGCAAATAAGAACCAGGAGGACTCGTCGATCAGGTCGGGGAGTAGCGTCATCTCGTCGACTGAGACGTTCTCGTATGTGAAGTCTTTGGGTACAGGGAGGTGGGACAGCTTCTCTGCCATCTGTTGCTTCACAGTGCCATCCACCTTGTTGCTGCATAGAGCGAAGATGACGGTCTGAGGCCTCAGATACCAGAAGTGCCGCCTCATCCTGCCAGTGACGCTTCTGCCACCTCGCGGTCCACTGCCCTATACCTCAGAAAACGCTGGTATAGTACCAGGTCATTCGACGGCACATCAGCTGCTACAGGGGCCGCCAACCAAGCTGGTACGGCGATGAACACCACGATCCTGTGCAGTTTGTCGACCAGCTCGGCGTCGAGCTCCAGCTGCCTACTGAACATCAGCAGTTTTGTGTAGTAGATGACCTGAAACAGAATAGGCACCATTGTAAGTAAGACAGGTTTATTGTTACCAATTACTTTGTTTGCGTTATAATGAAATGTTTATCTTTGAATAACATTTAAACTTAGCTCTAGATTATTTTTGTTTGAAAATACTAACTTTAGCCATCCATCTTGCGTGATGGTAGGCTCCTGGGCGCATGAGGTGAATGCCACGGCGTGGTTGTGTCCCGAGTACCAGGAGCGTGATCTCTGCCACTTCCCGGTAATCGTCTCTGATGAAACCAGAAGCTATGCTCAGGAAGCTGACCGCCGCGTCCCGGAGTTCTATTAGCCACGTACTCTCCGCCAGATTCTCGACCTGCAGATTGCAGTAGGTCGAGAGATCGAGTTCGTCCCATCTTCAAAAATAATAACAAGAAAATTGTGTGAGAAAACTCTGAAGTTCCGGTTTGGCTTGCTGTTTTATAAACTAGTGGAATATCATGTGTGTCCTAACTTTACCTTGCACAAAAGATGAACTAACCTTCTCTTCAACTGCTGAAACAAAGGGTCAGTTGGTGCCGTAGTCCTTCCGAGCAGGGTGACGGCTACTGCCCCCACGATAAGCTCTAGGACGTCAGTTTCTCGTTTTCTGCTCTTTTGGAGTAAGTGCCACTCTTTCCACAATGCCTCTAGCTTCCGTTCGCAGTTGAGCTTTGTGATTGTTTTAATGCGGGCCACGTTCCAAAACTTTAAGACGTTGTTTACGGCTTCTTTGAATGCGTCTTTCCTGTTAGCAGTGTACTGGATAACACTGAAGAAGTATTGCAAAACCTGCCGTGTTGTTGGCAATTTGCTACCACTGATGGAGGACGACGGTTGGCCAACTAAAAAAATTTCCGAGGCCGATCTTAGAGGAGGTAGCGATGTTATTTTCGCCTTTCCTTTTGATGACTCTCTATTTGTAGCTTCAAGAGTTCTTCCAGTTATGGTTGCCATCGATTTGTCCATGACAAAGGGTGAGGAACTCAGACAGAATTTCAAAATGTTATGATCTGCAAAAAAGAAATAGGTTAAGTACCTGGCACAGGCATAGTGCATTTTCTAATTACCTATATATATTATACATTCCGCCGGGTATGGTGACTCATTTTTTTGAAAAGTATAGGTGATCGTGGTTTTTCCCATTATTTGGCACTATACTAGCACATTGGTATTACCTGTATACAGGCACAACCTTTAAACCGTTAGGCGTATGACATTGCAGGCACACCAAACGACTTCTCTCATTAAGAGGATTCAGAAAACATCCCTACTTAATGATTTATCTTGATTCAGTAAAAAGTTAAAAAGTACGCATTTTTAAAAAAAACTAGTAATTTCAAGGTCGATGCGAGAACCCCTAAATATTGATCAATTTTGTAAAAATGGTACCAATGTGCTAGTATAGTGCCAAAATGGAAAAACCACGACACCTATACTTTTCAAAAAAATTGAAAAGTGGGCCACCCTAGATACAGGGGAACACAACATTCTTAAAGGGGGAGGACACACACACACACACACACACACTATATATATATAATATAGTGATGTAGCGGATGTCATTTTTTTCACATCCGCGGATGCGGATGAGGATGTTTGATCACATCCGCGGATGCGGATGTCTACATTTTCGTTATTTTTAGGATATATCGAGATTTGTTGTGTTTAACGTATATAATAAGTTATTATATAGAGAGAGCTGTAGCTATAATGTAGTATAATTGATTAATTGTACAATAATTGCTGTACTTTTCTCTGACATATAAAATAATATCAAGCATCTAACTAATATAGAAATCAATTAGTGAATTCGCTGCAAATAAATTCGTTATATTTTGTTGAGTTTCAGCCACAATTAGAAACCATAATTGTGTTACCAGGATGCGGGACGTGAACCCAACTCAAATGCACCCCACCGACCTCTTTCCCCAACCTCCACCCTTATAGAAAGAGATCTTTAATTAGCTTGATAACTATTTATATTAAGTTTAAAGTTTTATTAGGCATATTTATAAATGAGTAATTAAAATAAAGTAAACTAAGATGTTCATCGTTTAATGTTCAAACTTAATTATAGGAAGGTTATGCTTAAGGAACATTAATTTTTCTGCCTTTTCTGCTGCCAGTCTGTTTCTCTTTTCATCATATATTAATCCAGCACTGCTAAATAATCTCTCGCTTGGTACGTTTGTTGGAGGACAGGCTAAATGTTTCCTTGCAAGTTTACTCAAGTATGGATAGATATTCTGCGTATTTTTCCACCAACTAATAGGATTGTCACATGCAGCCAGGCGTTTTTCTTGGTGATAGCTCTCGATCATTTTTACTACATCTTTTGACATCGCGTAAGTCTCGTCATTGCTGCTTGACTCAAGAAATTGAGACAGATTCTGTGATAGATTTGCTTGCTGAAGGTGTTGGTTCTGTCACTGAAACTTTTATTCTTTTGGTGGGTGGCGAAGCGACAGATTCAAGAGATTGAAGCTCTTCAACTGCTTTGCCAAGTGATGATTTAACTCGTTCTAATGTACTAGGTGAAAATAACTTAGCTTTGTAACGTGGATCTAAGTAGGTTGCAAGAGAGTAACTTCATACAAGAACAGCCTCTCGTCTTGTCGCTTGCATCACTTTTGCGCACAATGAACTAGTTCTATTAATATAGTAGAATTTGATAATTTCCGCTTATTAATGACGTTTTATCTCAACGGTCCACATCCGCAGTCCAAAGTGCGGATGCGGATGCGAGAAAATGTGCGGATGTTCCGCGGATGCGGATGCAGATGACCTACATCACTAATATATATATATATATATATATATATATGATACACACAGACCGTGCATGGAACAAGGAACTCTTCTAGGAAAATTAAATCCACTATAGTCCGAATAAGTAATGGTAAATGACAAACACTATAGTTTTTCTTTTTCATGATGTTAGCCCGACGTGGGCAACGGGTCACTCGCAAAGAGGTCCCAAAAATATAGCTTCCCTCACCAGCTATCTGCAAAGCAGATAGGATCCAGCTTTGGGACAGGATCTAGGGTTTAAAGCAGCCTAGCCCCGCTACATTTAGCACCTCAATATAAGCAAAAGACTCGCTGCCTTCACGTCAGATTGAATACATCAAAGAAAAAAAAGGCTGTAGCGGGGCTAGGCTACTTAAAACCCTAGATCCTGTCCCAAAGCTGGATCCTATCTGCTTTGCAGATAGCTGGTGAGGGAAGCTATATTTTTGGGACCTCTTTGCGAATGACCCGTTGCCCACGTCGGGCTAACATCATGAAAAAGAAAAACTATAGTGTTTGTCATTTGCCATTACTTATTCGGACTATAGTGGATTTAATTTTCCTAGAAGAGTTCCTTGTTCCATGCACGGTCTGTGTGTATCATATAAAACCTCAGGGAACCATTCTGATTTCATTCCCATATATATATATATATATATATATATATATATATATATATATATATATATATATATTAATATGAACAAAGGAACTTTCATGTCCTCGTTTTTTAAACAAAATATTACGGTTCACTATCGTACGCATTGCTTATATCCAAGAAACAACTGTAAATAGTTGAATTACTGTCAGTGTATTTAAATACAATTTCCTTCAATACATAGAAACACAAATAAATTCAGTCTGACCTTTTAAAACCAAACTGATTAGATGTCTAATTAAATTACTAGTGAGACAGTGACCAATCTATCTGGTGGTACCTTTCCTATCACGAATGCAAAATTATAGCTAGTTACGCTTAATACTTCCGAATCACTCATACTTAAATCGGCGTTATTGTATAGTAAATAGCAGTTTACAATAAAATGCATTCGTTGTCCAAGTGTAATTCAATTCCTAACAACCTTACATTGTCGCTTGGTGGAAATTTTATATATTTTGTCAAATTTTATCTTATTAAGAACGCAAAGGGCCTTCCATATAATAACTCGTTTTATATAACGTGTTTCTTTACTACTGAAGGTACAACGCACTTGCTGAACTCTGCAACTACTTCTCAAATGATTTTCTTGATGCAACACCAGAAACCCCCGACATTTCCAGGTTTTATAGTTTGGTAGACACCTTGTAATAGCTATTCATGTTAAGAATTACATTTTTATACGCTATGCATATTAAGAGTTACAATCTTAGTAGTCACTGCACAAAAATATTTATTTCCATTTATTAGAGCGTGGTTGTACTTACGCCAATATTAGTAGAATTGTAGCGGGTACTTTCTTAAAAAATTAAAATTTTCTGCTGCCAAATTAGAAATTAGACACTTTTGTAAACAGTTTCACTAATTGTATATACGACTACCTTTTGGTTTTCTAATAATATACATCAGTTTGGTTGTTTACACTTAAAAACAAATTAACTGTTGGCATAGCGCAACGTTCCCGCACGTGAATGAGAGTCTATAAGGTTAATGGTTATTTAGGGCAATATTCGAGTAGCGCAGTTGCTTCGTCCAGTATGAAGCCAGTGTGAATTTGGTGAACCCGTATGTCGGTTCGCCGTTGGCTAAATATAGAACTACATCGTGCTACCTGGGTACAGTTCATTTTCTTTACCGTGGCTCATACGTCAAACCTACTACGTAGCAAGGGCTGAAACGTAGGAAGCATCGTCGATCAAATGAAACCATCAAAGAAAGTATTGAGTTTTAATGAAACTATTTACTAGGGCGAAATGTTGAAAGAAAAACGTAGTTTTATAAATTTGTCCACGGAATAAATAATACAAAATAGCGTGTTGCAGTTGAAACGCGATGTGGGTTTATTAATTAGGTTATTACTTATGGCTAAAACTCTAAACGATGTTGTTATTATTATTATTATGATATGCGCAATCATATATAATTTATATTCTTCATTTGTTGCGGTGGTTAAAGGTTTTCTCCCTGTCTACGCAAATGGTTTTAGTCACTTAATTGTTTTCGGATCACCCGAAGATCAGGGCCCCCAAGTATTCTTGTTTTTTGATTTACAGTACCAAATATAATAATAAATTAAACTGAATGCCCGGTTAGGTCAACTGTACGTCCTTGACGATTGGTTAGGTTAAGTCGTGATATTTTCGTTAGTTTTAACGAAGATATCATTTGGTAATTGAGGCTGGGGGCCCTGATCTTCGGCTGACCTTGTTTTCTAACATGTACAAAATTGCATAGGTACCAATTTCTTTTTTATTTTTTTTTACCAAAATTTGCAAGTGACTGAGAACAAAAATTTACTCGACTTTAAAGTTTGATATCTGATTTACCATTCCATAGTTTGTATTATTACTATTTGTCATATGAACTCTCGTCAGCCATTACACTTTTTCATTTCATAAGGAACTTGTAGCATAAATATCTCTAATTTAAAATACTTGAAATTCATCCGAAGTCCGGGCGTACTATTAATAATTTCGAAATAGTAGTTATTTCTAATTCATATAGGCCCTGTTTAAGACTGGAATGCGCGCAAATGAAAATAAAGTCTCGCACCGTAGTTTCCATTTTCGATACGTGGTTATTGAGACTGAAGTTTTTCTCTTCGTTACGTGGTTATCGAGACTCTTAGTTGAAGATTAGTAAATGCCCGAAGTGATAAACAAAATTGATTACACGTTACGTATAGACTTAGTGTTAATAAACAAACTGCACGCAGTGTCTAAATAGGTCCTATCTCTTAATACAAAATACCACATTAGATTACCCACGAGTACCTATTACTACCTAAGTTCAAATGGAGATTCCGCAACACTATTGTATTACTCGAACTCAATGAATCGTCCGCATTTGTTAACCAAAATAAAATGCAATCAATAATTTACAATTAACATTTAAAATGTTTAATGTTTTACAAAGAACACTTTAACGGGGGCGGAACAAAGACCTTCCGTAGTTTAATACTGCAGCGCTGGCCTCACAGATAGCATGATAATTAACGCAACTTACCTTACTATTCACTCATTTCCGGGAGAAATATTTCAACAAAAGTATCATTGTCTTCCAACATTCCTTTCCCTGACTAATATATATATATATATATTATATATATATATATATATATATATATATATATGCGTGTGTGTGTGTGTGTGTAATTCTAGCTCAACAGTCAGAGTCCAAGACTTCTATTGAGATATCCTGGGTATATATATATATATAATTATATATATATTACTACAACTCAGAATGGTCCTCTGAGCAACTTTTGTTGCACAAAGACCGTTACACAGAGTTCCTTGTTCCGTGCACGGTCTGTGTATAACATATCCGTGTGTGTGTGTGTGTGTGATATATATATATAACAATTAATTTTAAAAGTTTCCATTTGTGAAGATGATTCTGTATAAGCGCCACATGATGATACGGAAGTTTGTCTGTCATCACAACATCGTCGCACATACTTGTAATATTTAAAATCTACAAATGTGAGTCAATTCGAATGATGTTAGCGAACGTCTTTGTCGACATTAAAGAGAGTCTAGGCCTCTGCGAAGCTTCTCACAACTTCTTTCTATCGAGGTCAAGCGTGTTGGTACACTGAAAGCGGAAGAGAATCGGAGAACCTATCACCGACCACTTCGCACTCAGGCCAGCTGATTCAGCAGGGGAAGCGGGTGAGGGAGGTTGGGGGGGGGGAGGGTAACGGAGGGAGGAAAACTACTAATAGCTTCACCCGAATCTAAGAAAAATTACCGTACCATAAAGAGGCGTTCGAGTATCGAAGTTTGACTTATGAGCAAATAGGATTCGCCATTATTCGACAATATATTTTCACTCACGTTATGTACCAAGTAGTAGCGGTAGTTCCACACGAACATACAACCGAAAATCCTCTCGAAGTTAGCCAATGAAGTAAAATTTAGAAAAGGAAGAGAAGCGGAGCACAAAGTAAACAAAAACTCATATACTATTCTTACCCTTCCGGAAAAAAGCACATAAATATAAAATTTTTAGAAAACAAAAACATTTATAGTTTCAACTGTTTTTATAATAATAATAAAACCTTCGATGCATTATCCATTATATATATATATATATATATATATATATATATATATATATATATAAAACAAAAGCAAGGCAATAAAGTTCTATGACTCAACCAGACTGCTTACTGTATTATGATAATTGAAACCATTGTTGGATCCATTGGTGATGAACTACGTACGAAAGCCTCGTAAGTACATTGACCCTCTGTATAGTTTGCAAATAATTTGTTATGAGCTCAGAATAGGTGTATGAGTTGAGCGGTCCTTTCACAGAAACAGTTAAACCTTTACTTTCTTTCTATGTACAACTTAACCTACAACAGTTTGGGTCCAAGAATTAACTATATATATATAATATATATATATATATATATAATATATATAAGGAAACAGGAAACGGCTTGAACGGAATCTGAATGGAATAATGTTCATCTGAAAAATATTTGTAGATTGGGGTTAGGTTAGGTAAAGCTAGATTAGGCCAGATTTAGTTGTGTTTGGTTGGCTAAAGTCAAGTGAGATCGAGGAAGTTAGATTAGGTTTTAAGTTTAGGTTTGTTTGCGTTTGCCAAAGTTAGTTCTGGAGGACGTTATATTAGGGTGAACCCTAATCGTGGAACCAGATTTATACCGAAGCTTGTTAATGTGAACCGGAAGAGAATTCCCTTTCATTTCGATTCCATCTTCCGGAACAATCATATAAAATATATATATATATATATACTTACAAAATACATGTTACAATATTAAAAAAAATTTTTGTTATAATAATATAATGAGCAAATGTCAAATGTCAATTGGACTATTTACTATCTACTGGGCTCTCAGATTAATTAAAAGTAAAATACAGTATATAAAATATTATATATATATACTGTATATATATATATAGAGGGTGTCCCAAAAAAACTATATACTCTTTATTGCATCATATATTTTATAATTTAAAAAAAAACCAAACAATATATTGTTATAGCAATTGCCAATGAAAGGTAAATTAGTAATCTAAGTGATCAAAATGTTATAGGAGTTGTTTGCATATAAAATTTAATTAACTACGCCAAGTGCTCAAAATGTTCTCCAGCGGCATGAATGCACTTTTGAATGCGTCGACTAACTGATTCGCAGACATGGACTAATGTGGATGCTGTGATGGTCCCGCATTTTTCCCTAATTGCATCCTTAAGGTGTTCGAGTGTTGCAGGTCTTGTCTTCGTCCTATCCAACGGTTAGGCAACGTTTCATCGAGGTACCTTCCGACATCACAATGATAATGAGGGGGGCTCCATCTTGTTGAAAGTAAAAGTCGTCGTTTCCAAACAACTTCCGAACTGCAGGTATAATTTCTGTCCGCAGCATGTCGAGATATGCGGCACCGGTAACTGTCCCATTAAAGAAAAATGGTCCAACCAAACCCCTGGATGATAAACCACACCATGCTGTTAATCCTGGTAAATTAACATGTTTATCCACATAAACGTGTGGATTATCAAGTGACCAGTACCTGCAGTTGTGTCGATTTACTGTGCCATTCAGCTTGAAGGTAGCTTCATCAGACCACACGATTTTGTTGGCAAACTGTACGTCTTCGGCTTCCATTGACTGAAACCATTCACAAAATTCGAGTCTGCGATCAGGGTCATCTTCAGTCATGGCGTGTAACAGACTTGGAATGTAGCTTTTGCATTTTGCCGACTTTAAAATCCGGTGAACATCTGATTTGCTGATTCCAGTCTCACGGGCGCATTGCCTAACTGATTTCTGTGGTGATCGATTAAATTTTTGCAACACTAAAACGGAGTTTTCATCACTCGCACTTGATTTGCGTCGTCCAGATCTTCGCTTGTGCATATCTTGAGCAGATCCCTCTGCCTCAAACTTGTCACGGATGCTTGTAATGGAGAGACGTGTCGGTGGCTTTGTACCAAATTCCCGGATCCATTGCCGCTGGAATTCGGACACATTCTCAAATTTCCAATACCATTTCAGAACACTTTTTCGTTGCTCCAGTGTCAAACGTTTACGCAACATGGGTTCTTTTGCTGAACTGAATAAAGTTGAATGCTGTAGAGATTGTATCGTGGAATGAGTGCGTAGGCTAAGTCCGAAGCAAGCTAGTGAGTGACTAGACTACGTTCGGTCCATAGGCTTCGCCATTACAAGGCCTTTGATAAAACAAGGCCAGGCTTAGTCGACGCATTCAAAAGTGCATTCATGCCGCCGGAGAACATTTTGAGCACTTGGCGTAGTTAATTAAATTTTATATGCAAACAACTCGCTATAACATTTGATCACTTAGATTACTAATTTACCTTTCATTGGCAATTGCTATAGCAATATATTGTTTGGGTTTTTTTAATTATAAAATATATGATGCTATAAAGAGTATATAGTTTTTTTGGGGACACCCTGTGTATATATATATATATATATATATATATATATATATATATATATATATATATATATACACACACACACACCTTACCTTACAAAGGTTTCGCGCGATGATTTCTCATTTCGCGAAGGTCAAGCTTGTCGCCCCTCCTCTCGAGTTGGCCTGGTGAAGTAGTGAGTTGGATTCTTGCGCTCTCCCCCTCACATAGCCAGGTACGCCCGGCTCATCGGGGATTGTTCTGAGCCAGGCGTCTAGACTTGTTTTGAAGATTTCCACTGCAACTCCCTTCGTGTTTCTTAGGTCTTTGGGCAACTGATTAAAGTTTTGTTCCTCTCACTACAAAACTATTTTCTTTCAGGGTTAAGGATGTTGCCTTCAATTTGGGAATACGACAGTCTACTGTTTCTACTTTCCACCGTTGTTTGGGGAGTTAATAGGGTTCAGAGTAAGATTAGGGACTAGTTTCTCCATTATTTTCCAAGTGTAAATAATGGTGTATCTCTCTCTTCTCCTTTCCAGTGAATATAGGTCTAGTTCGCGTAACCTTTCCCAGTAATTTAGTTCTTTGCACCCATTGATCTTGGCTGTGAAGCTTCTCTGGATCCCTTCCAGTTGTCTAATGTCTTCTTTTTATATGGGGATGTTAGGACCGAGCAGTATTCCAATTTGGGTATTATCAGGGTTTTCAGTAGAGGAATCATTACATTCCTATCCCTTCGTTTAAAGGTTCTCAATATCTGACCCGTTATTCTCTTTGCTCTGTTTACTGCTATCTTATTTTGTGTTTCAAATTTCGCATCATCTGTCATTACAACCCCTAAATCTTTTGCTTTCGAATTTATCTGAATTTCCTGTCCATTTGGGGTATAATATTCCATGGATTTTAGGTCTTCTCTTTTTCCGTATCGTAATAGCTGAAATTTCTCGGTGTTAAGCTTCATATTGTTGTCTTCCGTCCACTTGTAGATTCTGTTTATGTCGGTTTGTAGAGATCCTATGTCTTCTGGGTTTCTTATTTTTCTACTGATCTTTGTGTAACGTCCTTATCTGTCAGTTAGCATGATTATGAAGAGTAGTGGAGCTAATACTGTTCCTTGTGGTCCCGAGCCGAGGACTTCTGATTCTGATGAAGATACTCCTTGTACTGTAACGACTTGCCGCCGCTCACTAAAGAAATTATATATCCATTTCCCTACTTTTCCTGTTATTCCCATATATTTCAGTTTATGTATTATGATTCCGTGGTCACACTCGTCGAACGCTTTAGCAAAGTCTGTGTATAGTACATCATAGTTTTCATTACTTTCAAGTGAATCAATAATGTTGTTATAGTGTTCCATTAGTTGTGATAGGCATGATCTGCCTGACCGAAACCCGTGTTGGTTATCATTGAATTTTTTCTGAGTTTCCAAAAAGTCATAGATTTTCTGTCTAACTATTCTTTCAAATATTTTAGTGAGATGGGATGTAAGCGATACTGCCCTATAGTTTTTGGCCTCGGATCGATCTCCTTTATATATTGGGACTATGTTCGCGCTCTTCAGGATGCCCGGTATTTCTCCCATGTCAAGTGATCGTCTCCATATCCAGTATAGGGGCTCAGCGATTGCATTCTTGCAGTTTTTGATCAGTGTGGCATTCCATTTATCAGGTCCTGCCGCTGAGTGTGTTTTTAGTTTCTCTATGGCTTGTGTAATATCATCCGTCGTAAAGTCGAAATCCGTTATACTTTCCCCTTGTGGTTCTTCTTCAAAGAACGCGTTTCTATCGCATATCAATTTGTCAGTTTTTGGGATACTGAAAGATGATTCGTACCGAGCTCTTAATATTTCAGATACTTTCTGTTAGATCATCAGATAAATCACTGTTCTCATTTTTTAAAGGTCCGATAGTCGCATGGTTTTTCGACTTTCTTTAGCGAAATTATGGAAGTACTTTGAGTTAACCTTATATATATATGTGTGTGTGTGTGTGTGTGTGTGTGTGTGTGTGTGTGTGTGTGTGTGATTAAATTATGTGTAAGTAATTTAATATACAAATTCCTGACTGAGAAGTATTAATTAATTTACAACAGAAACGAAGTAATAGTTGAAAATACAATATATTAAAGATATTTCAAAAATGCAGTTTAAACAATTGATAGTTAAATACGAGAAATGATACAAATAATAGTACTTTCCCTCTTATAGTAAAAGGGGGAAGTAAAAGACAAAATGGATGAACATCAATCTTTTATTATATGAGAATCAAAATTGCGCGTGATGCGGCAGTAGGATCTATATATATACTGTAAGAAGGAAGCATGGCCAACACGAGAAAGGACTATTTTACAAATATCTATTGGGGTGGGGGGGGGGACTGTTTTTTTTCGCCCTGGTTGACTATATACAAGAAATGAAGGATCATTGAAAGAAAGCCACCCCCAGACGGGTCGGGAGTGGCTTTCTTTCATTGATCTGTACGTTATTTAGGTAGGTAAGTTATTTAAGTTAGGTTAAGTTTTGTTAAGTAGGTTAAGTTTTGTTGTCCGAAATATTTTATCACTTATACTGTATAGTAGTTTTTGCACCCTGATTCCGAAAATAATAATAATTTTTCTCCATCACGTATAGATTTTTCACAAAATGTCATATTTCATATTACATATGTAAGTAATTTTAATTAAATTTTTATTAAAAACTACCGCCTATAAATGCTTGGTTTCACCAAGACATCAAAGAAATGGAGAAGAGATATCTGGGAAGGTGGATGTTGAAACGGGACATTCCAGAAAAAAAAAAAAGCGCGTACATCCGAGACTAAAAGGCATAGATCTCACAAGAAAACTCAAGACAAATAAAGATGAATATGTAATTGACGTTAATAGTCTTTCTTTTTAAAGTTGTTTGCGTTTGTAATTAGTATAACAAAGCGAAATAGGTACCTAATGTATCAGGTCATCCCATAAGTAATGTCGTTTTTTACGATAGATTAAGTTTAAACTAGTCCTACTCGGTTTAAGCATAAATTTTCCGAAGGTTATATCTAAGAGGAGATCTATCGTGTTTCGCTTTATGTGAACCCTTCATAAACATGGCGGTATCAGAAGAGCATATCAGGCATATAATTCTTTACGAGTTCAAAAAAGGGAAGTGCTACTGAAGCAACGCGAAACATTCAGGAAGTTTATGGCAACGATATTCTGCATGTGAGGAAATGTCAAAGATGGTTTCAAAAGTTTAGGAATGGTGACTTCTGTTTGACAGATGCAGCACGCTCTGGACGCCCTGCTGAGTTTGATGATGACCTGCTGTTAGCCGCATTTTGAAGAAGACTGTTCAACAACTGTCGAAGAATTGGCCCAGAAACTCAATTCATCCCCGTCCACCATCCATCGACATTTACAACAACTCGGGAAAGTGCCTATGTTAGGAAAATGGGTGCCACATGAACTGTCGGTCGACAATCTGAGGGTGCGGGTAAACATTAGCACAGCTCTTCATTCCCGTGAACTCCAAGATCCGTTTTTGCACCGTTTACTGACTGGTGATGAAAAGTGGATACTCTACCAGAATGTTAAGCGCCATCGACAGTGGGTTTGTGCCGGAGAACCAGCGACACCACAGCCAAAACCAAATCTTCACCCTCGGAAGGTGTTGCTTAGTGTTTGGTGGGACAAAGGTGGTGTAATACACTTTGAAACCTTACCACACAACCAAACAATCACCGCTCAAGTCTACTGTCAACAACTGGATCGATTGAACACTGCACTAAAAGAAGAAAGACCTTCTTTGGTTAATCGGAAAGGAATCGTGTTCCACCACGACAACGCGCGTCCTCATACCGCTCGGATCACTTCTGCAAAAATTGAGGAGCTTGGGTGGGAAAAACTTCCACATCCTCCAGACCTTGCGCCTTCAGATTATCATCTCTTCAAGAGTCTGCAAAACTATCTTGACGAGAAACAGTATACTTCTTTAGATGTCCCGCACACCAGTCTTTGTACGTTTTTTGCCTCAAAACCGCCTGAATTTTATAAACATGGCATTGAAAAGCTTGTAGGACGTTGGCAGAGTGTCATTGATTCCGATGGAAAATATATACTAGATTAAAAAGTTTCAGTTGAGTTTTTTTTTGTCCTTCAAATTCCGATCTAAAAAACGACATTACTTATGGGATGACCTGATAAATTGAAATAAATAATATTTATTTAGGTTTTTTTTTTTTCCCCTTCCAGTTTGCACAAAATCCTTACGTGATAGGAAAAAATGGGCACTTTATTGGAAATCAGCGTAGTTGAATTATATAAAATCAGTTATTAGTAAGAAAACAACTCTTACAAAGTTTTCATTCGCAGGCCTGTCATCAAAGGCATACAGTAATAAATAATAAACAATTCCTCATGAAGGTATTTTTATTTACCGTACATTCTTTACTTGGGTAATTTTGGGGTGGCATTCTTTACTTGATCATTTTTTAGGGTGGCATTGTTTACTAGAAACTTTTGGGGGTGGCTTTCTTTCATTGATCCGAAATGAAAGTTCTAGCAATAGGGTGTGTGTATATATATATATATATATATATATATATATATATATATATATATATATATATATGGGCTGAATTTCACAATTAAACACGTGAAATGAATGAATGATGCAAACTCACGAGGAAAAAGAAAAACGATTCCAAGGTCTTTCGTGTATTCAGAAGTACACCTCGTCACCCTGACGAGGTGTACTTCTGAATACACAAAAAGTCTTGGAGTAATTTTTCTTTTTCCTTGTGGATTTGCATCATATATATATATCCAGCTCGTCATCAGTTGGACCATCCTGGTTAAAACAAAATCGAGAATAAAAGGTTACACGTCATAACAGTGGCGTAGCCAAGGGGGTGCCTGGGAGGGCAACTGACCCGCAAAATACTGCCACGTCAAACTAAAAATGAAACAATTGTAAAAGTGTAATAACAAATGTTGAAAGAATTTGTAATAAGATACATTTAAAACTAGATGTAATAAGAAGTTATAATGTACGCAACAGTGACAACTACAAGTTCGTTACATTTACAATATTCATACTACAAGGTCAGTTTTGTCCCCTTCCCCTTCCAAATGTAGAAGTCTACCTGCGCGCCTGCGTTATAATAATAATAATAGTTATAATAATAATAATAATAATAATAATAATAATAATAAGACATGCTTGCTTAGCTCGCGCCTTCAGATATTTGGACCCCAAGAAAATCGACGACTATTTCCGTAAAATTATAATAATGGTGAACTGATGTGGGCAACAACAATGAATCCTTTAATGGGACAATGGAGCGAAACGTAAGCTTCTTTATCCCAATTTTAAGACTAAATACAAATGAGAGGAAACCCGAAACATTTCTCAAAGTTACTCTAAGAGATGATGTTTTTTCTGCGGCTATTTGGTTTATTTAATGTAGATAAGATTAGGTCACCTTAATTTAGACTTAATTATTTATGTTAGGTTATGTTACGTCAATTTAAGCTAATTTAGGTCGAATTACGCTAGTTTTGGTCAAGTTAACGAATATAATTATATATATTCGGGTTAGTTCAGGATACGTTACGACAAGTTCGGTTAGTTTCAATCGAGATAGGTTAGATCAACTTCAGCAGCTTTAGGTTAAGTTATTTAAAAAAAGTTTGGTTATCGTATGATACCGTAGATTAGGTTAAATTAAAGTATGGAGATCAGTGTCGGTTCGGCTAGGGTAGGATAGTTTCGGTTAAGTTAGCTCGAGTTTGGTTAATGAAAATGAAATGAAATGAAAATGAAAAGGTTTATTGGCAGACTATAGTCCATATGACGAATATTATTAATATAATGACAGTTCATATACTAAGCATAGAAATATATACAATTGATTAGAAATAATACTGCACTGTCGAAGTTAAGTGGAGCTACAGACAGACGTTTTCGTACCAATAGCTCAGAGGATAAATGGCAGGACTCATGGATAGCTTGGATGATCGGGTTGGTTGATTTTTTAATTCTTTGCATTAGACTGTGTTGAGCGCGTCTTGTTACCTCCGGGAAGCTCGGGACATTGCGGGTAGCAAACATTTGCGAAGCTGAGCATCTCGGGGGTAATTTATGTAGGAGTCTAAAAGACCTGTTGTACAGCAAATTTAGGGTTCTGCCAGAACCTTTTTTATAATTCACCCACAGTTGCTGTCCGTATATATTAAATTAATTACATTTGAATAAGGCTAGTTTAGGTTGTTACGGTAATTTATCCTAGGTCCATGTAGGTTAGGATAAATCTGGTTAGGATAAATCTGGTTAAGTTAAATTAGGGTGGTTTAGGTCAAGGTACGAATTAAAGTGTCGTTTTAATTAAATTAGGTAAAGTCAAGTCGAGTGTAGTTTGTTTAGGATAAGTTTGAGGTTGACGAAGTGTTCAAACTAGTTT